>JAWZYV010011842.1:0-600000 GCA_038373885.1 Cheiracanthium punctorium
CAGTATATGCAATACCTGCCAGGACACGTTTTACCGCAAAAGGTATTTTCCTCTCTTCAGGTAATAGAGTTATATTCAAAACTTCTACCTTTATATTACGGTTTAATATTTCTTTCCTTTTAAACCCATAGTTCTAGTACAAGTACTATAGCTTCTTGACTTTTAACGCTATAATACGTGTTCATTTTTCACATGAGCAACTATTATACATAAAAAATTACCTGCTTATACACTGGTAATGTGCTTAAGCTACACTGTGCTACCATTATATAACGTTAGTATCATTAAATAGCTTTATAATTTAGTTATCCTTCATGGTATTTCATAAAAAAGGAAATTTATTCTCAAAATTATAATTATTGATTTTTACAAAAATATAATGTCTCTAGTTACACAAAGTTTGCTTGAAATTTCAACAGATACCTTTTCAAAACTAATTGTTGTCATGATATGGCACAGCGAAATTAAATTTAGGTTTCTGAGTGTCATTCCAAATTTCTATTAATGCTTTTTTTTTTTAATGATCACACGGAAACCTCACTACAATATACCAAATTCTATGAAAAGTAAATATCACATATAGTAAAATTATTTTTTAAGTTTATATACAAATATACTGTTTTTTTTCACCGTTAACAAATACTCTCACAATTTCTTCAGCTAAAAGTATGTTATTTTGAAAGTGATGTCTTTGAGTTTGAAGCGTCGAAACATTTTTTTGTCGGAACAGCAAATAGAAACATATTGTAACACAGTTCAAATATTTCGTTTCTTGTTTCAACAGCAGAAGAATACTTTCATGTGCTATGCTTAAAGCAATAGCTGAAAGAAAAAGTACAAAACCTGTTTTAGAAAAACGTTTCTTTTTGAAAGTTTACGATCGTCTACATTTTTTTTTGAAGTATCCTTTTTGTCTCATTCGTACAAGTGTTTATATTTATGAGATATAAGAATTTCAGATATATTAAAAATCTATGGCTGTGTTCATTCTTGCGATTTTACTTCTTTTTTTTTCCTCAAAGAGAAGGTATTTTTTATCATATTTAAATTCCTTCTTTGGCAGTTTTCAAGTCTTTAAAGTTTATGCGATAACTGTTTTAAATTGTATGCTATTTCGTAAAATATTCTGTGTCTTATAGGGTTTGGTTAATTTTAGATGAGTGTGTAAAATATGACCTGAGTTAAAGCTTTGTAATATCGCTCAGACTTTATCCTGAATATCTGTACAGTTTTCCTTCAATCGATTTTTAATTAAAGAAAGTTTATTTCTAAATTGCAAGTAAATAAAACAAGTTAAATTAATTTTTAAGAATTTTACTTGAAAGTAAAAAACTGTAGATGCTAATCATACAAATAAGTAACACGTTTCAACGTTTCTAAAGTGCGTAAAAATTAGACTGAAAACAACAAAGGAAATTAGAGTTAGAACGAAACGTTTATTACTGTAAAATTAAAACGCTTGTACATGTATCGCGCAGAAGAGGCAGACAAATAAAGGAAAAAATTCCTTCCGCAGTAAATTTTGTGTCATTCACAGGAAAATTGATCATCTTGTGCAATCATTAATTCATTCTAGATTTTCTCGTTAATTAAATGAAATGACTATAGAAAGAGAAATTAATTATAGCAATACCTTGCGCTTTTGATTAATCGAATAATATACGAGCATTGTCTATGGTTGAAGGAAATTACATATTTAATATAATTATTGATTTATGAAACAGTCAAAAGATGAATTTAAAATAAATCGGTATTTACGGAGTATCGTAGTAACTGTAAATTTGCTTATATTGAATACGTTTATCATCCATTGCCATAAAATTTTCCTAATTACTTTTTAAGAGAGAAAAGTTACAAAATATCGCAGTAAATGCAAAAGGTAAAGTGAAATGCTCTCTCTTTTATTAATTTAATAGGTTTTTACTATTAGTTTATTATTATTTTCATTTTCTGTTTTACACCCGAATTACAGAGATGGAACCTGAGAAAGTCAAAAAAGTATTGAGAATGACAAGAAAGAGAAAAAAAAAACATTGTAGAGAAAGAAAAAAGTACTACAATGAAGCAAAATCAGAAGGGTGTGATGTTGAATTTTGAAAAATATGAAAAATAAAGAAGAAAACATAAGGGAATTAATGGAGCTAAAAATGTAGGAAAATAGTAGAAATTTATCAAAGGAATAGAGACAGAGCAAAAATAGAAGTATGAAGTGTATGAATCGAAACAGAGAAAAATGTAAACAATGTGGAAGAACAGAGAGACACAGCAAAGACAATAGAGGAGGTGAAGGAATTACGAAACAGAAAAATAATGAAAATTTAAAAGCACGAAGAGCGCGAAATTAAAAATACTGAAAGGAGGAGTAGAAATCGAAAGAGAGAGAAAAAGTATTAAAAAAGAAACAGAATTAATAGAAAAGAGTAAAAACAGCGGCGAGAATATATGAAAAATTGAAAAAAATAAAAGTTGCAGTAAAAGAAACAGATAAGTAAAATGCAAAATTTAAATTTCACAAATAAAAAATTGCGAAGGGATACGATGAAACGATTCAAAATATTGAAAATAACAAAATGTATCACATAAATTGCTTATAATGTGAATAAAAATTAGCGAAATACATGGAAAATGTGTAATTTTGGATTACAATAATTATTTTAAACAATATTTTAAAAATTTTCTTTATAAGCAGGAATGCATTAGTATACATATTACGTTCTATTTCCCAAAAAAAGTATCTGTTACAAACTTTCATAGTAAGCAATGTATCAACTTTATCGTACTAAATTTAAAATTAATTCACGATATATCCGTTTAATTCAAGTAAATGAACAATTCATTAGCGCATATCTCGCTACGCAGATCTCCTTTTTTATTGAAACAAGCTTTTTTTCTTATTTTAAAGACTAAGAGTTACAAATTTAAAACCAGTTCGTATTATCATCACAATAGTCAAAATTTTATCCAGATAACTACTTCCGGCACACACATACGTATCACACCATAAAACATAAACCTTGTTTATGACACTTGTATGCACTGATTACAGTTTTGTTTTTTAAGTTTATAGCAGACAAATTTGATTAATGATGTAATACGTGCTTTGAAACTTCTGTGATTAATGGTGGTGAAGGAAAAGGGGTGGAAAAAACCCTTTTCCGAAATGATGAAATTATATTTAAAGGAAGGGGAATATGACGTGATGCAGAAAATTTTTATAGCGACGGGCTTGTCTATCCTTACGAATGGATAGTGATAAATGGAGCTATTAAATGGGATTATTTCCATGCACATAGTTTCACAGATGATAGTCAGTATATATATTTAAAATTGCAGTTGCGTCAGGTGGCGTTATTGTAAAAATTTTAAAACATTGTATTCTTTATTCCGGTAATTCTTAAATATATAGGGAGTCCCAAAATATAGTAACATACTGTAATTTCTTAACTGTTAGATATAGGTGGGTATTCTAAAATGAAAAGAATGTTCAAAATAAGGTAGGGGTAAAGTCTATCTTAAAATAAGTCTCTCGTTAGTTTCCAAAAAAAAAGGCAATTTTTAAATTTAAACGCCATCCCCGTACGAAAGAAGTCCCCAAGTAGTAACATCTGTCTCATACACTAATGTATATAAAAATATATGAGAACATTATCCTAAAAGTATAAGAGATAAGAAGATAAATAACAATGTCTCTGGAAAGGAAAAAAACTCGTCAGGTACTTGCGTTTCGTAGGTAGTACAGAAATTAAGAATAAAATTAACAAAAATAATTTTTTTCATACCAGCAAGAATTTTTGCTTTCAAATTTCTATATAGCCCCTGATCATCTTTAAGATTCCCTGAGCCGTTTTATGATGAAAGACTGAAAATATGTACATCACCACATTGGTGTTTGGGGAAATTTCACATCTTAAGCAAATTTAGGAGTTTAAATTTTTGAAAATTAACGAAACTAATTTTTTTCATAATGTAGCCTTTTTTCTACCTTATTTACATTGTCCACATATCTTTAGTTGATAGATAATTAAAGAGTGTTACCATCATTTTGGGACACTATATATATTTATAAAATTAAAAGGTACTATTGTAAAAATCATATTTTCATTGTCACAGAACGCTTTAAATAGCGAATTGATTGATAATTAAAAAATGCAAATAGTGTCATATATGCGATACATTTTGTCTTAATACACTGTTTAAAACTGTTGATTAATTTTAGAACATCTAAAAATCAGTATTTGTGTAGGAATTCCTAGATAGATGTCTACATTTTAACTTTCTTTACGTTTATTTTAAAACTCATCCCCTTGTTGTTGATTTTTGCAGTTGAGCCTTACGATTACTTCAGTATTAGACATTGACAAATCCACTTAATTCCATAGCTCAGATTTATTTTGCTACAGATAATATTTGTATTTGCCACTTTAACTTGATATTACAAAATATATTAAAAATGGAATTCGGCGTTGATTTTTAGATACAATTTGTTATCTCAAATCACCGTAGAATTTCATGTTTATACGTTCATTACGTCATCACTATTTCTTTATAATACATTTATCGTTTTCAAGTGGTTATTTTACAATATAAATCCTACTAAAAGTAAATAAGAGTCGACTCAAATCTAGTTTTTTTTTCTTTTTAAGAGCATTTTTATAAAAATTACATAGTATTACAAATACTAATATTTATTAAGAACAACAAAATGATCTTTCTTTATTCATCTTTATATGATTAAAAACCTTTAAAAGTATAAAATAAGTTTTCTGATATCTTATGCGTTACAAATGAGGCTCTCATAAAATAAATTTATGTTAAATAAATTATATTTATGAAAGTAAGTCTTTGTATATATACATTTGGTTGTGCATTGATTACATTACTTGGAATATGGCTTGGATTTCTTGATTAACCCATTTGTGCCTGGATATTTTTGCGACTTTCTTCGATTTTTACTGATAACAGAAATAATAGATAAATTTCTGATGTCAACTTCTTGAACACGGGATGATTTCTTTTAAAATCATTATGCATAAAAATCGAAATTTCAACATCCTACTTGGTCATGTTAAAATATTTTGTAGAGTTGAGGCTCAATACTCCTGAATAAAGCCTAGGAAAAATAAATAACGTTTTCGACTAATAGCGAAAATGCCGTCCCAAAAAAGGGACACTAGGCATAAATGGGTTAATAAGTTTGGCTATTTTACTATATATATATATATGTGTGTGTGTGTGTGTGTGTTATACACTTACTTTTTATGTCTTTTGCAAGTAAAAACACATGAAAAAGTTTATTTTTCAAAAGTAAAGAAATAAATTGCAATCAAAATAAAATATTGAAGAATTTATTATTTATCATTCCAACACGTATGAAAACTTGCATACATTTGAGTATTTGAAAAAAAATTTAAATGTTTACTACATTATGCGAGCTGGTTTTCAGATGATTATTTTTTTTAATTGAAATCGTGTCCACTAATCAGTCTATTGATACATACGGGCTAAAAGTTTTATAGTTCGCTGATATTCACATGTTACACACATTTATCAGTCTTTTATCTATAAATAATGTAAAGTGAGCACATTTTCAGCATCAAACAATTGCTCGGCACAGATTTATATTTAGAAACGATAAAAGTCGTGGCACACCTTGCGTTTGCAATCTAAACAACATTATCCTAGTTGTCTGTGGCACGCCCTTAAACACCGTGTAAAATATTTATGCGAGAGAAATCAGATTTTCCAAACTCACCTTCGTAATGTCCAAGGAACTCCTCTTGTAACAACACAAAACCTGAAGTCATTAAGGCACTCACCACAAAGATAGGCATCACGTTGCTTTCGTGGCAGTATAAATGGGATATCTCGTTGGTTAGATTTTATGCACATTACCATTAAGGTTAAATATCTCTGAGTGAGATACATCAATTAATTTTTCACTTGCTGTTAAGTTTTGGACATGAACGTTCGTGGATATTCGCGTTCTTGTATAATGTATCTAACTTTGAAGAAAAAAAATTAAATGTTTAAAATTTGCATGAAATTTTATAAAATTATTTTTACTTTGAAAAAATGTATGTGCACCATTTTTAACATTAAGCATAAAATGCATTCACATAGCATTAGATAACATTTTTTCTCGCAGATTAAACATCTTAAAACACCTGTTATATTAACTGTCAGAAGTAGTCTCATTTCTTGTGAAAGTATTAATATTGGGTTTAAAGATGACATACTAAAACAAATAGAAGGCGATTAAGAAATAACAGCGATGGGATAATTAATTCTGTCCAAAGAAATAGACTATGACTAATGAAAGTTCAAATTTATGTTTACAAATAAATTAATGAAATTTCGAGAATTTGAGATATGATTAACTTAAGTAATCATACTGCTGATATTCCAAAATAGGCTTAGTTAGCAGTGTACTGAAAACAAATAACTAATGTTAATACTGTTTCATAAAAAAGTAATTTTGTAACATTACATGCTATTCGATATGTTTTATTTTAAAAAACAGTAAAAACCATCAGATTCTTAAACGACGCTTCTTTAATTGCAGTCTAAGTACGACTTTATTTTATAGTTCTCAGTAATTCAGTTTTTCGTACAATATTTAGAATTGTATAGTCAATATTTAGAATTGTACAGTCATAGCTATATAATTTCAGCTTTTCTTGTGAGACAAAACATCTTATCGTTACTCACCATAAAGGTAGTCATTAAGTTGCTATACTACAAAGATAAATGTGATGTCCCTCTGGTTACATTTAGTGCACACCATGCTATTAATGGAATACATCTGTCTGCGTAGCACGATAATTTATTTTCTGTTACGTAAGTTCAGTATATAAACTTCGTTAAATTACCTCTACTTGGGCACTGTATTTCACTGATACAAATACAAGCACGGATGTAAAATTTGTTATTATTTTTTTTCTTTCAAAACATAGTACATTATTAATGACAATAAAATATGTTTAATCTAAAATAGTGCAGTAATTTGTGTCTCAAATTTATTCTGATTTCAAATAGAATTTCATGTTTAAATTAGAGTAAATTTCTTCGTTACAAGTTTGCAAATTAAACTATTAGAAGTTTGCTATGTTTTGAACTGAATGATTCAATTTTACTCACATCATACTATAATATTAGAAATAATCAAAGAAGAAGCTGTCTTAACTATTTTATAGTGGGGGTATTTCATATGTACCAAACTATTCTACAAAAAACGGATTTAATTAAAACAAGAGAAACAAGATGAATCAGAGGTGGACCTATAAAACTTCTTAATATCTTTTTTTCCCAACAATACCACACCATCGCCAAAAGTCTTAAAATCTCACGTTTTCAGAATTCTCAACTTCCAGAAATTGAAATACTTCTCAACCTCACTTATAAACCTATTCCTATTCCTAAAGCAACACTTTAGTTAGCTTTATAATAATGCAAATTACTAATGACTCTACATTTTCATAATTAAGGCATTATTCAACATTGTACATTTTTAAAAACGATGAAAATAATACAGTGGTTAGATGATGTAGCTAGTGCTGCAATCTAAACACCATTACCATAGTTGTCTATGACGGGGATTTAAACTTTGTGCACAATATTTTTGCGAAAGGGAAATCAGGTTTTCAGAACACACGTTTCTAATGTCCCCGGAGCTTCACTAGAAGTAACGCAAAACCCGAAGTCATTAAGGCTCTTACCATAAAAATAGCTATTATGTTGCTTTCTTTGAAGGATAAGTGTGATATCTTGCTGGTTAGCTTTGATGCGTATCACGCCATCAACACAAAGTAGCTATATACGTGGCAACGCAATTACTTCTCTCAAATGGTAAGGTTAGAATATAAATTTAAATAAATATATAAGTGTACACATGCAATTAACGTGACTTTGAATAAATTACAAAAATATCAATTTAAATGTTCTTTTAAAGGCTAATTTTTATTTATAAAACCTTGTAGTTATTGCTGACGGCTAGTGTTATAGTTGAACAGGGTCTCACACCAAAACCGCACAAACTCTGCACAGTCAGATTCAAAATTTGGTGTAAACAAAAATTTCCGAAAGAATTGTACCTTGATGACAAATAATTTTGAAAAAGGGAAAGAAAAGCAATGATGTCTAGTGCAAGAAAAATTTAGTCGATGGATTGACAGTAGCGGCATGGGGAGTCTGTGTTTGTTGTCGCCACTATAAGCAGATTTGATACATTTCGTTTTTTCCTTAGAGATTGTCTCGAGGAATTGTTCTTTCGAGACCTAGGTACTAATATAAATGACTCTGTCCTTCTCTTCATGCTGCGTGTGCTTTTGTAGGCACCAAATCGAACAACCAGGAATTACACGGCACATGATTGCGTTCCTCGATACGTGAGGTGGACACTTTGAGCGTCATTTTATGTCATCATCATCAACATTGGCACGACTGCCCCTTGTGGGCCCTGGCCTTCCTCAGAAGTCTTTCCCATTCCACCCTCTTCCCTGCAATGGACCTCCAGTTTCCTATTTTCAGTTTGGCAAAATCCTCATCCAGGCTGTCCCTCCATCTTTTCTTAGGTCTTCCTCTAGGTCTTTTACAAAAAGGAGTGGTATTGAAGACCTTAAGAGAACAATCCGTAAGATACAGGATCGTTAAGAACAATCCGTAAGATAAAGGAAATCGTTTTTACACAATAATAATATTTTCAGTATTTTTTCTATTTACTAATTTATGCGCAACTAAAACTGGCTACAAAAGCAGCTTGCTATTGCTTTTTTTTACAAAATAATACCATTCCTTTGCTATTTCAATAATTCGATTTATTACTACGGAT
This sequence comes from Cheiracanthium punctorium, assembly GCA_038373885.1. NCBI lineage: Eukaryota > Metazoa > Arthropoda > Arachnida > Araneae > Cheiracanthiidae > Cheiracanthium > Cheiracanthium punctorium. The sequence goes on from JAWZYV010011842.1 coordinate 8,828, forward strand.
ACAGTTAAAGATAGAAAAACATCGATACTCTTGATAATTTCTAGTTAAAACCTTTTGTTTCGTTTAATCCAATTCCAAATTAGACCTGTTTTCGATAAAAGCGTAAATGGAATACTGGTAAATCAATGAAATATCGGCAGAGCTAAAATTTACTATTGCTCGTAACAAGGATAACGATTGCTAATCAATTACCTTGTTTAACTCAGTACAGTAACAGGGTTTTAGAAGAGTTGGAAATTAAATACTCAAATACTAGCAAAACAACTGGAATTAAATTATATTTCTTAGAACTCATTTATGTTAAAATATTATTTCCAAATGATCGCCCCTTTTTGCATTTTTTAAATTCCATTTACGCTTAAAAGAATTTCGAAAATTGTTTCTATCAAGTTTCGTGTTAATGGATGTCTTCGTAAGGGTAAAGAATATATATTGAGCATTATCACTAATGTATTCTTATGTAATTTAATTTGTTAACTGCGATATTTTGATTCGAATACTCTTAATCAAATTTTTGGGAATCTCTGTAAAACATACATGGTTCGTTGGATCTTATGTTTGATCCTAGATTTTGTAGTTATAAAATGTTAAAACAACTTTTTTGTAATTCAAAATCAATACTTGAAGACTCTGCGACAGGTTCAAGTTTCGATTCTCGCCTGGAGTGGGTTGATAAAATGAGGACCCATTTTGCTTGGGAACTAAGTGCTAGGGGCTGCACTTTAGGACAACAATCTAGTACGAACATATGATTTTGCGCCTCAGGACCCATGATTGCGAACCCGTGGCTGAGCAACGCAGGCCTTGACCCTCATTTGGATTGCTGATACAATTTAGTATTTATGTGCAAGTATAATCCTTTAAAAATCCTTTTATATATATTTTCTCTGCTTATTCCAGATTCTTGAGGGGTTGGTGAACCATGGAAAAAAAACCGCGTATGCCTACGGCAATTTTTTAAAAAAGATATTAGGGTTTGAAAAAATTAAAAGGGATAGTTAAATGTCCAGAAAAATGCAAACAAACGCGTAAATAAACACGTCACAATTTTTATTGAACGTTTTACAAAATAAACTAATATTCGAATCAAATTATTTTAAGAATATGTTTTGTTAAGGTAAAATCATAAATAACATTATTCATAAGAGACGGTATTAAAGGTAAATGGAAAATTACACTTTAAACTATATTTTCTCCAAATCAAGGTTTTGTGATTTTCTTGCCTCCAAAATGATCCATGCGACTTAATTTTGGTCGGAATTGTACAAAATTTACTACAGACGTTCTTCTCATATATTACAATAAATCTGTGTAGCCCTTTTAAATATGGTCAAAATTTCGATTATGAAATTTCACTTTTATTTACGAAAACTGAAAAATTTCGGGAAAGTTTGGTATATATCCATGAAAATATTTCTAAAAAATTAACTACTCGGTCGAATCAAAAACCGATACACAGACTTTTCAAAAATATATTTTTATGCTATTATAAAACAAAATTACTAAAAACAAAGTTAAAATTAAAACGCATGGAGCATTTTTTCGAAACTAAACAATTAATTAATTTTTAATTAATTAATAACATTTTTATAATGTATTTTAATTTTTTCAGTTGTTTATACTACTTTTAGTTTAATATATTAAAATACAAAATTTCATAATCCTATCTTATTAAATAAAAAAAAAAACCTTTTAATGTCCACCATCCCCTTAAAATTACTTTAGTTCGTTTCTTATAAAAGCGAACGAGTAATTTTTAAGGCTTAACAAATAAATATTTTACTAATCTTTCAATTCTCGGTATATTTTAGAATGTGTGCACGAACCATTCTAAAATATACCGAGTAACATTAATAAAAATTACTCATTAAATGCAGTATTTGAGCCTCGAAGTAATGTTAGCCTCTTTTTTTTCTATTGGTTCAAAAAACATAAGCATTAGTTAAACAATTCTCCTTCCCCCAAATAAAAAGAAATCTATGGTTTTCATTAAATTCTTGAAGATTACAGTGAAACACGAAGTCTTCTCTTTTACACGTGTGTCTTCCGCAAACGTTATAAATTGTTAGGTGAATTAATGCGTATTGATTATTAATATCTCCTGTATTTACAAAATAAAAAATGGGCTAAACCTGCTTGAACTTGTATTCCTCAGTTTAATCCTTGAAAACTGAAACATTCACTCAAAAGTTTACTACAGAAAACTTGTACGGTATTATCAAAAGTTATTCTTTCTTTTCGGGTACAGACTGATCAAATTAATTGAATAGACATTGTGAGGATTTTTATTTTCTCTTCAATTAGTATATTAAATGATGTAGCTGTGAGGCATTTCTTGTTTATTTTTTCTAAACAAAAGGCATTCTCCAACCGTTTTTATTATCTTCGCTAGTAAAAAAAAAACGTACTTTACTCAACATTTCTCTGTTTTTTAATATCAACGGAAGAAGTAAATCCATTATGCCTGCCATTTCCCATCAGAAACTTTCCATCGTACCCATAAAAAATTCCTTCTAGAGCACTGAATTATTTAAATTTTTGAAAAAAAATCTTTACAAAATGATCAATGGATGCAATATTCACCTTGCTAAAAATGTCAAATTTATTATATTTCCCAGGAAGTGCAACTGTTAAAGTAATTCTCACTGAATAAAAACGATCGATCCATGGGTTAGTTGGAGCTTTTCTTTGATATTGTAATGTAAAAGTGTTATGTGGAGTAAAATTTCTTCCAAAATTATTATGTAAATGGTTAACTCTCAGACTAATGATATTTTATTTAAGTTTTTCTTACTTATGAAAAGAAAGTATATTCCTTTAAACAGATTGTATTTAAGCCATCTAAAATTGTTTTAGAATAAAGCACGTTATAGATTTACACTACTGTTTATGCAGAGTATAACTAAAACAAGTGTTTTTTTTTTTTTTTTTTTTTTTTTTTTTTTTTTTTTTAATCTTTCAAAGCAGATTCTTCAAAGCATTCTAGTTGACTATTTAAGTTGAATTTTTATAAAAAGATCAAATGCGTCTCAAAATTATATGGACAGATGATTTTTTGATCAGATCAAAAACATAACACAGCAATCTCGGAAAAAAAAAATATATTTTATGACAGCATGACTTTTTCAATCTTACATCACATACTTTCTGCCATTAACACATAAACAAATAAATAAATAAAATTACATCTAAAAAAATTAGTTTATAAACAGTCCATTTATCTATCGAAATATGTATCTACCTATTAATTTATCTGTCAATATACTTTAAGTCAATTAACATACTTTCGAAAAACAAACGTTTTAAAATTAAGTGCTATTTTCCTAGTGACTTTCTCATGAGATAAATAAGCAAGCATCTCGATAACTTTCACTACTTCCTTATTGGAATCTTAACCTGGAAGGGTGCCAAACATCTAACTTTAATTTCCTTGGATTATTGTGGGTCAAGCCAAGCCAAATGTCGGAAGTTTAATTGATGAATGATAGCATTAAATAAAAGTATGGGATAATCTGTTAAGTTTCCAGATGATCTGAATTTTTTCGATTTTTATTAATATTTTATTTGAAAAGTTTGATGAATATCCTCAAAAACTATTATTAACTATTTATGTCAATTTCAAATGTAGAAGATTTTTTTTTCCTCATGAGTTCAGAAATAGCTGAGGATGAAAATTAACACAAACTTCTTTTTGAATTGTAACAAAGTAAATTTCTACACGTATCACATTTTTATAATTCTTCTCTTAATTTCAAAAAAACTTTTTTTAATTAATTATTTTCTACAGGAATAACTCATGCATTAAGATTTTGTAAAAATTACTGTTAATATAAAAAATAATTGATTATTTGTTAAAAATGATAAGGTAAATGTTAATTTTTCTTTAGCGGATAATTGCAAATTTTGACAACGTAAAAATATTTTACATAAATGAAGGTATGCTATTAAAATATCAATTGATTTCGGAAAACCACATTTAAAGTTAAATTGAAGATAATATATAGAATATCACATTCATATGCATGCATATTTGTGCGTGTGTATCATGCATTTTCTTAATTCATTCAGAGTTGCATACTTGAGCAACTCTGAATGAAAAGTATTGCAAAAAGAGTTGCATACTTGTATCATACTATTTGCAACCACACAAATCTAACAAATATTCATTTTATATTATATAATTATTTCAGAACGACATTCTTTGAATTCGTATCGCATCAGGAAACATTTATTTATAATTAATTGGCGAGATTCCTTTAACAAAAATAGTAAATACCATATGTGTAGCTACGCCAACAATAATGACAAAAGTTTCCTCTCGTTTAGGGTACCGATATCGCATACCAAATTCGACTATCTGGCCAATTACTTGCGCGGAATTTCAAATTAATCACAAGTTCCACGATAGTTTACTGGCTGCTTGTTCTAATGAAGGCTGTCGTTGTTAATCAGATTTCCTATTTCGCAGAAATGCTGATTAATTGTTTTTCTTCGGCAAAAATTGATTTTCTAGCGAGTAGGATATCAGTAAACTAACGCTATGTCAATTGCAATATTACCCACTGGTGCTTATGAAAATAAAGAAGCAACATATGTATACAGATAGATACCCATTTCTTAAAAATACGTATTATTTGAGATTCCTGATTGTTTTTTAAGAAATCAGTATAAATATTGCCAAGCGATTTAAAAAATTCAGCAACAATAAATTATTAAAACACGAAATCTAAATTCTGACTAATAAACTTTAAATTCACTATTTATTCTCTATTCACTAACAAATTCACTAATCTTTTAGGTAAGAAATTGTTATTGAATCATACTACTAAAGCGGTATTTCAAGAATTGCTTTTTTAAAAATCATTTGGATTTTATTCTGTATTTTCTGAATCGCTGTCACCTGTCTGTAATTATGAGATATGAATTACGATATGTGAATTACATCGTGTGCATTTTACTGACATTTACTTTCTATAAAATGCTACGGTGCTTTCTCAATCCATTTTTTTCAGTAATCCAATTAGTTGCACGGATTTTCATATATATCTCATGTTATACTAATGTCTGCTAGTTATTTGTTACTATTACGCTTATCCTAGGAAAGCAGATTTTCATTTTCAAAAAATAGTATTTTTTTCCTTTTTTTTCTGGGGCACAAATTGATTTCCTTCGATATTGAATTACTTCAAAAGGTTTCCTACGTATGATACGTGTATGCAAATTGAAGGGATCTGCTGCAATGCGTAGCTGGAACTATTCAAATCTGTGGAAAACTGTAAAGAACGTTTGAGAATTCAGCACAAATTAATGAGACAGACAGTTTTATTCTCAAAAGAACAAACGATTAGAACTATATGCTTTAGGTACCAAACAAAATAGATTCTTTTTTTGTTTCGCTGTTGTTGTTCCCCTGCATGATAGTACGTGTTCCAAGCTTAAACTTTTCGTTCCGGCTCATACTTGAGAAATTTTGTCCCATAAAGCGGCGAAATGTGCAAGATTTCATTCCCCTACTTCTCAGCTGAAGAGCACGCCTTGTCTTTTTTTTGGTGGGTGGGGGAAAATATCACTGACCACATGAGTCCACAAAGAAAATGCAAATCTGTATGCCTAATCCCGGTCAACTGACTATTACTTTCTCCTAGTCAATTATCTACTAACACGCCTAACTCTCCCACAGTATCTCTCTTTCTAAAAAAAGTAAAGACCGCTGTCGCCGCCGCTGTCAAAAGCTTGTCAGCGTATCTCCTCCTAAACCGTGGGGATTTGAGTTTCGACTAAGGTGCCCACAGATTCCAAAAATTCCGAGGAACCTGTTGAGCTGATTTAAATTTCGAAAATCGAATTATTTTAGAAGATATTAATAAAAAAACTGAAAAAATAAACCGAATGGTTGCCAGATTTGGCATAAAATCATTCATTCCTTTGCAACAAAGCTTTTCCAAGTATCTAGAATCGCGTGAAATTTACAAACATGAGTTAGAATTACGCCCATTTTACGCCAAAATAAAAACTATATGAAATAAGTAACTCAAAATGTGTTACGCAAAGTTGACAATTTTCAAATACTAAGTTCGCTTAGACAACAGGTATTTAGAATTAGCGATTATTCGTTTTTCCAAAACAGAATAACTAATATCTTGAAAATGAAAAATAATTAAAATGCAGATTATTTTAAAGCCGGTTCTCGTCCAGCTGGATGCCATTATAGCAGTTACAGTACACTTTCAATATTTGCTAGCGCGACGAGATGATATAATTCGTGGTGTTAAGTACGCCAATCTGCAAACGATTAGTAAATGAAAATATGGATAACGGTTTTCCGGTAACCTTAAATGAACAGTAATTATAGGTTGTGAGCATGTGTCAATCACCAAATAATGAAAAGTCGCCATTGGTGGCAAGTTATCCTATCTGTTCCGTAGCTTTTATTCACTTTACATGTACGCAAGTCGCCAAATAATGAAAAATCGCCATGGGTGGCAAATTCGAAGGGTGTCCAATATGTTTTACAATATTAAAAATACAGCTGAAACAGATGTTCTGATTTTATTGTGCTTTAGCTCCTAATTAATATAACTTTTGAATGGCAATATTGAAAATCATTGTGTTTCTCAAGAGTGCAAATAATTTTTCCAGCGATTCTAAGCGGAGTCCGCACTCCAGGTGGAGTATAGCTCAGGACCCGTACAACACGGATTCCCATAACAAAATAGCTTCCGTGTTACGAGGGGGAGGGGGTCTACTGTAGTGTGAAGTTTAAATTTTTATGTACCAATGAACATGCAAGAACCAAGCAATGCGTAGCTCAGTAACATTCTATCTGATTCAATCTTCGGGTTTTGTCTGTTGAAATTATGTCTTTTTTACGAATAAGCCTGATTAGGGGCCGAATGCCTCATACGAAAAGCGAGCGTAGCGAGTCTGGGGGCCTTGGCCCCTACTAAGAAAAGAAATACCTGGCTCTAGAAATTTCTTATCCAGTTTCATAAAGGGTGAAGGGATTTCCCGTCAAAAGAGGGGAACGAAGTCTTGACTGAGGCACTTGTACCAGCGCCGTTCTTCAGTCACATTTATTTATTTATTTTTTTTTCTTGCTACAACTGTTGTACCGCCAGAGTGATAAGGTTAAGTTAAATAGAAGTACATTCCTATTGAAGCAAATCTCTTCCAAAGTCAAGTGGAAAAGACTCTGAACATGGTAAACTGCTGAAGTGTGAATATGCTGCGTTTGGGAATATTACTCGGCTTACGATCTAACGGTCTGGAGTTTTGGTCGGTTTTCTCCAGATCCCCGTGAATACACGTTAGAATCTTTAGCAGGTCCTCCGTCCAAGGCAGTCTACGGCACCCTCCAGTTGGCTTACCAAAAAACACAACCCTCTTTTTGAAGCAAACCGTTCAGTTGTAACATGACATTTTACAAAGTAACCCCTGTATTATGTGTTATATTATTTCAAATTAATCAAAACGCTATAGAGCAAGAAACAAATATGAAAGAAACTCAAAACATCATACTCTAGATATCTTAAGGGTTGAGATATATTTTGAGGAGGTTTTAAAGAGGATTTTTTAAAAAAGTACTTTATTACACTTTTTTATGGCCATGGGATAAGAAATCAGAAATTTTATTCCTACGGAATTTTCTATCGTAATAACAATTTAAAAGATTTTCCCGCCAAGAGCAATTCTGGAGAAGCACGGAGATTTTTCAAGAATAATCTATGGTGTCACACATATTACGAAAACTGCTGTCGTCTGTGGGTCGCAATTCTGACCAATACGGAGCTCGATAGATCCCGGTTTGTTCTCGCTCACGTAGTATAGTCCACATAAAGATTTAAACTGGTGGAAAGGTTTTTTTTTTCAGTTTTTATTGTCATACGTAGCGTTTGACTTCTTTCAACCTGTAATTCGTATCAAACCAAGAATGTAGATAAAAATACATTTAAAAAAAAATACTGTATTTGCACACATACAGTGGCGTAGCCAGGGGGGTGGGAGAGTAGGGGGGATCACAACTCCTCTATGAGGAAATTTTTGCCATACAAAATGTATATTCTTCACTCCCTTATCACACACACGTATACATACATATATGTGAGTTGCAGTAGTCATAACACCGCCCATGAAAAATTTCTGGCTACGCCACTGCACTCAGACCTATATACAGGATGATTCTATAGTGATGGGACAAAACTTCTAAGGGGAAATACTTACTCAAGGATGAATCATAATCGAACATAGCAAACATCATCTTCGTGTACCTGTTAATAATCACATTTGGAAAAAAGGTTACGCGTTAGTTCAATATCTTAACTGGGTTTGGTTAACAATGAGCTTATTTTCCCCATTTTTTCTTCCATGTGGTGAAGTAAAATTTCTGAACTATGCTGTTTAGTCAAGTGTTGTGTAAAAGATTGGTTAATGCTTTTCTAAACTATGTTCGGAAAGTTCACTATTACCGCAACTTTTTTCTTTCACTTTACCGCAAGTTTTTCTAAAATGATTATTAACTGGTGCATGACGATGTTGGCGATCCACACTTGTGTTTCTGACTCCTCTTTGAGTAATCCGCTTACCCAAGATGTTTAAACCATGACTGTAGAATCACCCTATGCGTGTGCGGGTGTATCGTCTATAAAAATTTAGGTATATTTTGCACAAAATATTCCAGACATTTATGTAATAGGTAAACCTATATGATTTAGAATTTTTAGAAATATAATTTAACACTCTGAAATCACAAAATTAATGGGAATTGCCACTGCAATTGCATTTTTATGTGCTATTCCAACCTGTATTTTCCTGCCCCACCTGAGGCATAGCCCTAGCGCTTTGAGGTGGGAGACGGGTGGTCTCTGGCTCGGAACCAGGTCACGTCCGCCCACCTAACCTTTCGGAGTTTTCGGTGGTTTTCTCCGAAACTTCGCGTAAATACGGGTTAGAACCCTTTAGAAAGTCCCCCACGGAGAGTAATCCCACATCCGGCATAGATAGATCCCTAGCGTAGATAATTGGTTGTGATCCACATTTTCATTTCTGTATTTTCCTTCATATTTTTAATACTTTCGAGGAGCTATGTGTATAGAGAAAATTTAAACAGTATTTTATAAAAGAAATTCAAAAGGCTGAATATTCTTTGTCCGTATTTAAAAAAAATTCAGAGATTTATACTGAAAAATGTATATCAAAGTATAGTCATGTGTTTCAGATTTTGCGCAAAAACATCTCACGTACCATCTAAAAGAATTTTAAGCGAAAAATATAAAATATTTTTATAGGTAAATAAAACTAATCGTGGAATACACGTAGTTAATCTATCTCAAACATTTCTAGCTGGAAAATGACACATTTTGTATTTTTTAAGAATGAAATTTCACAGAATGTGCAATAGATGTATAGAATTTAATGTTTTTTTAAAGACTTGAAATTTACAAATAACAACCTTCAGTACTCGTTTAATAAAGTATGTTACGATATGAATTCCCAGAAAATAGCAAATGAATCTACAAATATTTCTATGTTTTTTCTTTCAACTTCATTCTCAAATCTGTAATTATACAGAAAATTTTTGCATGGCTTAAAAATTTATATTTTATTATTCTACTTCAAATTCACGTTACATTTTCTTAATAAAAATCTAATATTTGAACTATTCTCTAAATATTTATGATTTTACAGAAAAATATCGAGACTATAATTTTTTTTACAAAATATATTACATCATTTACTAACAGTTCTGCTATTCTTCAAGGTAAATGAAATTGAAGAAAAAAAATTCTGAGTATCAAAATTCTTAAAGAAAGTAAATGGTGGATTTATCACGACTTGAAAGTCTGTTCTTCAAATTTGTAAAGAGTTTTAAAAATGTAAATCAGAATTCTACTTATGAGAACCTTTAATCAACAAATGTTTACTAAGAACAATCTTTTAGACATTTTGTGAGATTTTTATTACGAAAATAAAACAATACTTAATCTGAAGCAAAGTACACCTTTATGCTTTTAAGCCCTTTCATATTAAAATCAAGGAAACAAAAAACTGAAAAAGTGCATAAAAAGAAAAAGAAAACATTTTTCTATTTTATTTCCTTCCCATTTGTGAGATTCGGAAACGAGTCGCACAGAAAATATTTATTCCAGAATTGTTTCGCACTTGAACGATAAAAAAATCCTTTTTTCAATCGAAAAATAGGATGGGGGAATGAAATGCACTTCAAATTGCAGTTTACGATATACTTAGAAAATAATCAATAAATGTGAGTTTTTAAATTCTTATATTTTTGAAATTATGCATAAACCATTTCATCAAGATTTGAGATAAGATTTAAGTTGAAATACCTGTGCAATATGTATGGAATACAATTCTGTTTAAAAAAATGCAAAGACAGAAAATTTCTCTTAGAAATAATTTATTTATTTAAGTGATTCATAAAATAGTAAAATAGATGCAGTATCAATCATAAACTGTTTTTTAAACTCTCTAAGCTAGTTTTAATATTTACTTTTCAATAAACGCCAAAGCTATCTTTTTGTATATGGATTACTTATTGTACAGATCATAAACATATGCCTGTATGCATTGCTTATGACATTAATACTGGTCATCTGCAAAATGTTAATTGATAAAATTATTTGAGTATTTTTTCAGTTTGTAAGAAAACAGATGAATGCTAATCTTAAGATTACTTTATGGACGTTTTTGATGTCAATTCTAACTATTCGATATTTGTTTCGAGTCATTCATAGATATGATATATGGGACACAGGGGCGTAGCCAGAAATTTTTCATGGGGGGGTTACGACTTCTACAACTCATATATATGTATGCGTGTGTGTGATAATGTAGTGAAGAATATGCGTTTTGTATGGCAAAAAGTTTCTCATGGGGGGGTTATGACCCCCCTAATCCCCCCCCCGTGGCTACGCCCCTGATGGGACATATTCAGAACATGTTTTACTTAGAAACTTTCAACTAGCATTCGTAGTACGCGAGAGCATTTAATATATTTATGCGTATATTTAAAACGATTTAAGTTGGGAAAAATACTGGCTTCTTGTGCTATGTAGTTAATGTTTAAGAAATTTCAGGATTTTCATTGCCATTTTTATTTGCTTTTTCATTAAAGCATTCCTAGACTATGGTAATTTTGCCCATGTAAGATTCATCACCAGAATTTCATAACTCACTTTTTTTGATAATTTCACTTTTTTCATAATTTGCAATAACTTAAATTCACCTAATTGAAAAAGTGTCTTTCTAGAAATGTATTAAAAAATGATGATTTTTTTGTATGTTAATAATAGTTACTCCAATATCATGAAGTTAGTTATTATAAATTGTATGTTCTCATTAAAATTGGACATGAGTACAAATAACAAAATTAAAATAAATGTTATTTCTTTCTGTGTGACTGATTTGAAAATTTATTCTCTGAAAAGTGAAAATATCATATAATGACACTTTGATGTAACAAAATGATCAGTAGATTTGTTTTAACTTAAATGTATTTTTTTATACAATAAATTGAAAACAAACTATAGGGTAATTTTATCACGCTTTTCTTATTCATAACTGATCTCTTTTATTTGATTAGGAGTTCACTAGTTTCCTTTTGTTTATTGTCGTTTTGTCTGTTTGTCCTCTAAAGCAGAGTAAAAATACATATAGGAATTATTTAAATTAAAAGCTTTTTTGTGACAAAAAGGTTAAATTTTTTTAACCGAAAAAAAAAGTAAATTTGATATTTAGATTTGACTCTCATTTCACAGATGAGAGTACAATTAAACTATACATACAAGGTTTTAGAGAAAATGCTCTATGTTTTTATTCTGTATCGTGATTATAAGTTTTGAAATTTAGAATTTAAAACGTTTTAACACTGATATTTATTGAAATATAGGAATAACACAAACCATTTTCTAACAATAATCGTATTTTGTAAAGCTCATTTACAGTCATGCATTTTTTCAAAATACACTCGGTGAATTTTAGCAAAATGTTCATGTATATATGTATGCTACATATATTATATTCCGTGAATTCTTTTCCTTATATTTAAACTCCATTAAAACTGCATTGCAAGTGATGCATTACTTTGCTCTTTTATGCAATGTTTTGTCCATTTTTATTCACAGTTTTGCATTAAATTACTCAACTGTACTTTAGGATGACTATCCTAATTAGTATATATTAAATTTTAAACAGTATTTCTAACTCCATTGAGCAAAAAACTTTAATACCATAGATTAATTACACTGAAGGACTAGAAAACTGTTACATCATTTCTTTATTAAATGATTTCTAAATCTCGTTTAATATAAAAAATTATTTTAACTTAGGATTGGATTTATTCATATTGCGGCTTTCTCCGAAACTTAGCGTAAATATGAAATAGGATCCCTTAGAAACACCCCCACGGAGGGCTTCCCCTTATCGCCCTAGATCCCAAGTGCTGATAATTAGGCATAATACCACAAACAAACATTCCTCCATAACGTAGGACTATTTTCCTCTGTAACCTAGAACTATGTTCCTGAACATTGTGACAATTTTCAATATTGCCATATCAAAAAACTATCTGAATTAACCAAGTGAACGAACATATTTACCCGGGATTTATTTTTCTGTTGTCAAAACGTGACATCATAAATTAAAAATTGCCTGAGATTGATAAATACTCTTACAAATTTTGAGTCATATATGAAATGGAACTCGTGTATATTAAATTAAAAGTGTTTCACATATTCATTATTTATTAACAGTTGCCTTACAACTAACTAAATAACAAGTAATCCCACTTCAATATATATCCGGCAGTAGTTGCAACACATGAGACTAACTGAATGGTTTTTGGCTGTAATTTAAGCAAAAAATTACTTACTCAAACCTTTAAAATATTGCGAAATGGTATTATCCAATTTTTTAGTGTTCTTAATCGCTTCGATTTTCATCGGCCGATATTTTTAGTTACACAAATGTATTTTTCTAACATTTCAGTATTTGTAAGTACGTTGAAACTGAAATATCTGCAGGTAGAAGTCAATTTCCAAGGCAATACTATAGGTATATTGTCTTGTCTGTGTTCTATACTGCAGTTGACTCGTAGATTATCATTAAAAAAAGTACGTTTCTAAACCATACTTAGAGCACTTAATTTTTGAGATATTAGTTTAAAATGAAGTTTTTTTTTAAGTAAAGGGGAAATTTTTCCAGTGATTTTAATCTGTATATGTGACAAACTCGAGCATGGAAAATGCAAAGTCTTTATTTGATTGCTAGCCTACCCTTCGGGAATCTGCCAAAGGGGAGGGGTGCCTTGGTCGTCAACTTTTTAAGGGATTCCAACGCGTATTCGCGTTACATCTAGAGAAAATGACCAAAACTCCAGACAGTTAGATTGACAGCCATTCGATAGGCCCAAATGAGGGACCTTCACTATTCAGCCTTATATCATGTTGAGTACCTTATCTAATCGGCCCTCGAAGTTTTGCAATATCAAAATCTAATGTAGGAAAAATGTCTATGGAATAAGCATCAAAGTTTTATTTTCATTCAAAGCTGGTTGACAGTGAGATCTGTTTACATTTTAAGATTACACGTAACTCTTATAAGTAAAACGGTTTAAAATCATAAATAACGCTTAATATTGCCGTAACTGAACAGTTTTAGATGGCCAAAATGTTCAATGAAAGGTTATATACGTCAGAAACTTCATTTTTCGTTATTTAATCGAACATGATTAGTTTAAATTGGTAAACTACTGTACACTTCTTATTTAAGTATAACTGTCAAAATATTTAAAAACTGTTATATTTGAGAAATTTTAAATGAAAATGTAAAATTTTATATTTAATAGGGCATTTGTTAAGATATGCATCTAAATCAAAATGCAACTAAATGTCAGGATCAAAAGAGTATATGTTGGGCTATTCGATAATAGTGAACTTATATAATTGGATAATGAAGTATTTGAATCTGAAAAATACATGTGATGCACAAATATTCTTATTCCTATTAATTCAAATAGTATGTCTATGAGATAGATTTCGCATAGTGTGTGTGATATGTTTTATTAATATTTAAATAAACTGCATCAAATTTAGCCTTTTGATATGTGCAATAGAAAACTTCCTGATTTTACGTGTTAACTGAAGTTTAATGGTATATGTACTGAAATCCACATGAATAAGTTCAATAGCTTGCAAAATGTTTGAGATTATATGTTTTGTAGACCTAACTTTTAGGGTAAGCAAAGTTTTTAAATTAACGGTTTTCATAACTACTGTTACTTGATCCATGTAGGATGACTAAAGCGAAAAACTACTGATTTACATCATTAAGAAACTTTGCTTAGAGAAAAACATTAGAATAGAAAAATCGTCTCAAAACTTTTGCGAGTTACTGTCAGTTGCTTTTTGACTAGAATGCAAGAAGTGCTAATAAATTGTTACTTGTAATAAAATTAAATGCAATACAGGTATATAAATATGAAATAGTTTCAAAAATAAAAGTAAATCTATAGATGCGGTCATTTGATCGAATATATTTTGTACTCTTTGTCCGTATTACTTGAATAGAAACCGAAATCATAAATTTACGAAATGCAATTCGACTAAAAATAGCTATTTCGTGTTTAATATTGCAATGAAACTTTTCATAGTTGTAAATATTTAATAACTTCAACGCCAAACTTAATAAACAAGGCTGAATCTAAAAATAACCCCGCGAATGGAGAATTTGCTCTTTTTAACAGCACACCGATTGCTAATTTGAAACCCCTTAAGTGAGTACTTATTTTTATTGCGTAACATACTTTAATGGTTGAGTTCTTTTATTTGGAAAATAAATCTGGTGGGCAGAAACATTTCGACTGACGGAGTGAACAGAGCATCAGAGTTAAAGTGGAAAAGTTTCAGATTTATTTCTACTTCTTGTATGCGTTTGCAGAATTAAGTTATAGGTGTTTTCTGCGCCAAGTCGATTATAATGAGTTCCGTTTTTTAATACTTCCCATGTGTTATAATTTATTTATTTGTGCATGTTTTAAGATAGAAACATGTATTCACATCCATATATTTTTCATAAAAAATACATCATATTTTACATGTATTCCAGGCAACAACGCATGTTCTATGAACGTTAATAAAAGTTTCGAGAGCCTGTGATTGCTGCTTGAGAAAGTACTGGCATGGAAATAATATCTTCTGCTCTTTACGCATGTTAATGAGTTCCTAATTATGATTTTTAGAAATTATTTTTGTAAAGAATCAATTAGCATGAAAGGCAAACAAAAACATAGTTTTACAAAATGTTAGCTTACCATTTATAGTGTTATACATTTATTCTTGAAACAAACTATGATTTAAATCAAACCCTTTATTCATAAACCTAAAAATAATAATGTAAAATTTCAACTACCTAATCATTTGCACCTCATTGGTTAGGTTTCATGATTTTACGCAAACAATAAGGTGTTTTAAAAAATGGAGTTTCTGAAAATCAGATTATGCGGCTCATAATAGGTTCAATTTGCCGAGTAAGCACCACACCGCTGCAGGCAGTATAAATCACACAGAGATTTTTGAAACATCCATAGCAGGTAAGAAATTGAGAAAGATAGGTTCTTCGGCCGTTCTCTCAGATCAACATGAAGAAAGTCATAAGAGATACCAAGAATTGAAGATTATGTTTCTAATCAAAGCCGTTAGGTTTTTTTTTCGATTTTTTTACAAAAGAACCAATTAGAGTAAATGGCAAGATTATCACCTCAATTTCAATGCACTAAACTCTTCCTGAGGTTGCGATCTTTCCTGAAGAATTTTCTAGAGATGAAGCCTTTTTTATTTTAACGTCCGGGGAAATTTCCGGATAAAAAAAGCATGTAATACAATGCGCACTCATTAATACCACAAGAGTTGACTTAAATTGTCAAGTGTCGCTAGCTTGACAGTCTTGTCTGAAGAGCAGTGAGAGGAAAGCAAATCATGCAGGAGTGTAAGATCTTGGTTTATGAAGCCAATTGCAAGAGCAGCAGAAAACCTCAAAGTTCAATGTTTCATGCTCAACGAAAATGAATGTTTTCGAAAAGCTTTACGCAAAGATGAATCAAGCTTTATTTGAAAAAAAAGTAAATAAAATAGCAGTTAAATATTGTATCCTATGTACGTAGAAAAACACTCCTCTAAAGTTGCTCTTTTTGCCGCACATGATTAATTTCACAAATTGAACGAAAAGAATCAAAATAAAAATGCCCCTCCCCGAAAAAAAAATAAATAAACTTTACCAGTCATGGGCGGACTCCTGATTATCCAAATTTCTCTCATGACATAATTATTATTTTTTTCTCCTCAAATGGCAACTAGAAATTACACACACGTAATTAATGTCACACATTTTGGTTTTAGACAAAAAATGGAGAAACGCCATAAAATCATATTTTTTGAAACACTGAAGAAGATAAGCAACCCCTAAATATTATCCCTTTTTAATGAAACCACTTTTCCTACTTTTTCTTGTGAAATGACACCTAGAATCCATCTCCCAGCATTAAATATCGCAAGTTTTTGGTTTTGAAGTACACTAACATACAAGTTTTGACATAAGATATTTTTCTAGAATTGACATTAGAAATAAAACCTTTATTTTCTGGTGTAATTTCAAGATGATATCTTAAGAGAAAATTTACCATGCACAATATCATTTACTAAATTAAAGCAATATATTTTAATCAACAGTTCAAATAAAAACTGTTACTTCCGTTTGATTATTTGCTACTTTTTAAGAGTGTACTAAAATAAAGTTATGCAGCCAATCATTTATTTCTAATATAATGAACTGTATGATAAATTATAAAAATTGCAATAAAAACAATATGAAGGTGATGATATTTTCACTTTAAGAAAAAACTCAAACAGAAATTGTGTTACAGATGAAATAGTTAAAACCTTGTAAATAACAAATCCAAAATGTACTTATTATCTAAGTAGATAAATACCTTTTATGTGTGTTACTTTACAAATTTTCAATTATTTCAGATTTTTACTTTTACAAAGGAAAATACTGTGTGCTGTGTTGCACAGAAATAATTACAAAAGTAACATTAAACAATCGCCTTATTTCTGGTTAGATTTTAATATATCACTAGGAAGTGTAATTATCGTTTCCCGTATCTGTAACATACGTAATCTGCTATTTTCTTCATGTATCATCGAGAGAAAAAAAGAGCGTATATTGGAATCCAATATGAAGAATGTTTATATTCTATACACCATCATCATTCTGAAAGTAAGAAGAAATGTATGCTTAGCCGAGATTAAGAAACAGTCAAACCGTTTTCTATGTTATATAAACCAGCAAGAATGCATAAAAGACTATTACTATTTCTTTTTGATAGTTCTAAATATTATCTTGAATCATCCTTCATATGAAAGTGTGTTACATTTTTCTGTGTAAAATTTACACTGAAGCAGCCTAGAATATTCGTTAAATGTTTAATTACTGCAAAACCCTACGAGTTGTAAAGTAAATATAAATTATATACAACGGGACTGAATTATTTTTTAACATTAAATTGTAATAATATAATGAAAAATAGTCCCTTTTCTAATTATTTTAATTCTGAGCAACTGCTTCTCGCGTATAAAGGAACAGATATTTTCTAAAGCGAAATGTTGTGGTTTAATTACAGCAGTGTGAAATTATGAAATCATTAATTCTTGTAAAGTAAAAGGTGTTGCAATATTTTTTGAAATGCGACTTGGTATTAAATGTTTACCCTATGACACAAGCTCGGTCAAAAGACGTTATGAAAACTGTCAGTCTGCGTTCCTCTCACATGCAGGATTTAAGCGTCGTCGCTTACGTCAATATGTTCGTTAAATATACGCACAATTGTCCATATGAATTGAAAATTGGCATCCAGAACTAAAATTACCCGATTCTTTGAAATATGAAGTGGAAATTAGATGTTTGTATTGAAAAAAAATAATAATTGCTTATTTAAATATGAAGATTCCTCTTATGAAAATTTTATATAAAAAATGAAAGTGTACATTATTTTCAAATGGTCGATAGGTGTAACTTTTCGGTACGACGAACAACGGTACTAATAACTTATTCAGACCCGATATAGATCTCGGATCTCATTGTTGTTATTAAAAAATATATTACACTTAATAATCGACAAATGGAAAGTGCATTTTAAAATAATAATTTCAAATAAAATCCTCATTCCCAAACAAAATTAAAATAACAGCAAACAAAATTAAAATAACGGAAAAAAATGTACCGGTCAAGGTGCCGACTTTACACATTCACTCGAGTTGAAATCATTTTATTCAAAATTAAAGCGTCCAAGGATGTGCACATCAGTTTAGAATTATAAAAAAAAATATTAAAAGATCATTTCATCAGTGGAAACGTTAAGGACCTATGAAGCGGAGAGGTTAAAGACAACATTTTTTTTTATTTATTCATTAATAGCTCTACTTTTAGTTTTGATGTGGTCTCATATCAGATGGTCAGTCTGTGAGTCACGAGTTTTAAACAAATTCAGTTGTATCATATATTTTTGTTGTCTGACATTACGGCAAATACCTAATATCCTGCATAAACGTCCTGCATCCTCCCCCCTTGTTCGCCTACTATCCTTAATTGCGTGTGCTTACAAAAGCATTTAAGCCGCTTGCGCACTTTATGAAGCAAGTGTGATATGTTATCCTTGGGAACATTCTTTAACGATCCTTTTTCTACATAAATAAGCATTTTAATAATATATTAACTGCTGCCATCTACCTTCAAAAATTCATCTTGATAAAATTTTACACTAATGTACCGTGCAACACCATTTCGAATAATACAAGAATTTTTAAGGTCAATTGAGTGTTGAAAGCTTAATTTTCCAAGTCAAGCAAGTCCAAAGCTTTAGTAGTTTAATAAAATGAAAATATTTTAACCGATCACCCCTTTAAACAGAAATTTAAAAAATAAAACTCTTAAGTCATATAACACTAAAGTATGACATAACTGCAAAAATATTGAAATGTACAATTTATTATTTTTATGAGTAATTTAAAAATAATTTATACAAAAAAAGAAACGAACACACACATTTAAATGCCTGAAAAGTGCATTGCTGTCTATTTTTGACATAATTAAAATATTATCCACTTATTTAAAGCGAGCCATATTTATTTCATAACTTTTTTCATTATTTTCATAACTTTTAATATAAAGGGGATAATAAAGGTTACGAGAGCAGTGATCAAGAAGAAAATTTTTGTAGTATAAGGCGAAGTATACTGACGAGAAATATAATCAGTCAGTCATACTAAACAATTCCGTTAAATTCATTTCTCAGGTATATGTTTCGTAAACCCTTACATCGTGACACTTTCCGTAGAGCTTTATGATTCCTAGTACTTATCTCCACGCCACATAGCAGTAATTTAAACCTGAAATTTTTATTCCCTTTACAAAAGATTTACTCAGAAATGTATATATCGAGTGTTACGTAAAAGTTCGACAAAAGAAACAGATAAACCGCTACGTTATGAGTGAAAGTGGAATAAAGCTCTGAGAAAATTTATTTTGTTTCTAATAACTACATTTCTTCCAAAGAAAATGTGTTTACTTAGTGTTCATACTATAAAAAAAGTAAACAAAAAAGTAAAGCCATTTTCGGAAAAAATCGCTGAAAATGAAATATGAAAATGAAGATGGAGTTTAGTTTCCGCTTTATTTGTTTCTTTTTAAGCATTTATAGAGGAGAATTTCGAATGTTTCACTGAAGGTAAATTTAATAACAAACGCATCCGCAAACTTTCAGTTGCATTGAGTTATATTTTTTCCTCTCACTGATAAACTTCATATTTTTTGGATAAACATATTTATGTATTCCATTTACTTGGCAATGCGGGTTCATTGTTTCTTTCGCTGAAAGAATACCACGTTCGTATTTGTCGCATATTGTAGTAATTTTACATTGAAATAAAATTATATAATAAGAATGCAATTTTATTGGTAATGCTTTTTTTATAAGAATTTGTTGTTTAGAGAAATGTGACTAGATGTAAGATAAGTATTCCTTAAGCGTCATTATTTGTAGAAATTCTTTCTAACTTTAAAATATAAACTTAAATTTTAAGCAAATGCCTACATTTATTTTTAGCTTTACAGTGGAGAATTGGTGATACAATTGGTTATTATTTATTAGTTCATTTGACTTTTTTATTTCATGTATAAAATTTTCTTATTCTACGGATAATATTGATCTAATCGAAGACTGGGAATTATATAGGTACTTACATGTGTTCTTGTGAAGGTAAATATAGCAAAAAGCAGCGAAATACAGTTTGTTATACTTACATATCATGGTAATTATATTAATTGATACTTCAAAGCTACTGGAAGGAAAATATATTTTCTGTCGTTAATAAACACGCTGATTGCAATGAAAACAGAAATTATGAATAGCTCGTCGATAACGTTTTAATCTAAATAACAAATTCATAAATAATACAAAACAAACTAGAGTCAAATAGAACAAAAATATTCTATAATTTTATCTAATCTTTTATATTTCAAAATGTACATTAAAATGCAACTAATGTTTTCAGATATTTATGATGTTTAAGTCATAAAATTCTATTTAACTTCAGCATAAAGATGTCATCTATACTACTTTGAAAGTCACACTATACCTAATGTAAGAATAAAAATTTGTATTAATTTCTTTTCTTTTTTTAGGATGGGGGGGGATTCTAAATTAGAATTATGAGTAATTAATAATGCTATAATTGAATTTTCTAATCTCGAGTTCTGTTTAAATATATATTATAGTAGACCTTCTAATGCAAATGATAATATATAGCGGGAGTTTCAAGCTGTTTGATCAATGGAATATTTTCACTTATGCACTTTTAATTTAGAAATTATTTTCTGATAGGAGCGTACAATTTTTATGTGATAAATTTTTATTGACTGCGTATTAAAAAATAAAAAGTAAGAAAAATAATTCTTCGAGTGCACCGTAAATTTTAGTTTAAAAAAAATAACGTAATACTTCATTATAACATTAAAAAACTAACTTTTAGACAAATCTTTCCTGTTTTATCACTTAAAATTGTGTTTTAAAGCATTTCTTACAGGATTTATATACAAATTGAACTCAAAACTTCCTTTTTCTTAATTTGTATTTTTTTCCTCTAAATATTCATTAGGCTTACTGTCGTACAGCATATCTTTTGAATACTATGCAAACACAATAATGCGTGAAAAAATTTAGCTTTCTTGTCTGTGAAACTATAAAAACTTTAATGGAAATAAAATATTTCGCCTACCTATGCATTTAAAAAAAAAATCTAAACAAATTATAATAGTGACATTCAAATAGCAATAGATCTTGACTCTTTATTTTCCCCTGTCGTGTAAATATTTATTTCACATCATAATCAATTACTACGTTGACTGTTTAAAACTGTACCTTAGCCATTGAAAATTATTTTTTAAATACTTAAAAACGAAAAAAGCAATGGCTGCTACATTTATACATTTTCTATTTTTTCTGAATGATTCTTTTTATGGTGGACTTCATTGTTATATCTGGATTTATCTGTTGTTGTTGTTATTTTTGGGATCGCCCAGCAAGTTTTCATTTCCATTTTTCTTAATATACGCTCCTTCATGAAATTTATGGCATAAAAGTAATTGCATACCGTAAGATTTTTTTTTTCTAACTGGAAGTATCTCTTGCTGAAAGTAAAGAATTTAAAAAGTGCCTCACTGACCAAAAACTTTGAAGCATCATAGAAGATTGTCCAACATTGTAAAAGTAATAACTGATTTTTTTCTGCATATCATTCATAATACAACACCAAATCCTTTTGAATTACAGTATATTTTATGTGCAATGCGAATTAAACTGTCTTTTCGTCTCTCTATCAAATCAGACATGCCAAAAAATATTGACCGTGTACCAGAATTTAGGGCATTTCAAATCAAATATATTCTTTTAAAATGTTCGAAGACGTCTTTTTTTTACATTTTATTTCATGTACTGAAAAACATACTCAAACATGTCATTTTAAGTCATTTTAAAAAAATATATCGGTCGATTCAAGAAAAACTTTTAAAGCAGATTAAACTTATGTTACAAAAGTTCCTTTTTTTAAATCTGAGTTCTTAATTTTACATACATGTGTAAGCGTGTTTTCGGTTACTTATACAACACCTCAGTTTGTTTGGAAATCCTTTTCTAAATTTAAAATAATAAACCGAATTTATATGAAAGTTACTTTCTAGTTTTTGACGAGACATAAAAACAGCAAATCGAGCCCTTTCAGACTTTGAACTTTCCTTACATTTAGAAGATTGTATCTCTCTTCCTATAAAATCAAAAGGCCAACTTTTAAGTAACTCGATTACCTCATAGCTTCCTAGAATGCCTTTTCGTTCTGAATCTGAAACTGGTAATATGGTAATTTCCACTTTTTGTTATTCAAATAACTTTTTTTCATTTTCTCCTTATCGATCACGATGCATCAAGCGAGCTCTTGGTGCACTATAATATTTCATTAATTAAATTAACCACTCATGAATTCTCGTAAACTTTCGCACAAATAACATTAGCAGAGTATTCTATTTCATTATGTATTATGTGTACTGGAAAGTGCGAAATTTAGCATGAATTGTTAGGAAACAATTTAGTTACTTATAAACAAAGATCAGTTACTTCTCGATTAGTTTCTGATTAAACTAGCATAAATGGCGATTGCATCTCTCTAGGCGGAGATATTTCGTTTCCCATTACAAAACATACATGAACGATTTTGATTTAGTGCTCCTTGATTTTTTATTTTTTCTTCATAATGAAGATAAAAATATAATCCTACCACTTTTGTTCATATTTCAAAAGGTGAATGTTTGTTTTTTCCATCATAATTACGTTACTTGTTATATTTATCTAATGTTTCAGTTTTTCGGACATTGGAAGATGTAAGTTATTCCAAAATTCGATTCATATGATAATGTTACAAAAAAAAAAAAAAAAATTTAAAGTCAAAAATGTTCTTTTCTTTCAGCTCACTTTGAAATAGCAATTAAAAAATGTTTTGATTGTTAAAAATCACATCCTATAGACAATAATAAAAAAAAGCGTGTTAAGAAAGTGTATTGCTTTCAATGTAATTTTGCGAGACGCTGAAGTAGAACTTTAAAAAGGCTTGCCATTCTATAAATGAAAAGTAAATCTTTGCAAATATGTCTGTACTTATTTTATCGTGCATTAAACCGATAAATGTCTAAACTTCGATATTCCAAAATGTGTAGAAATTTTTTTGAGTGATTCTGTAACAATTTTTTTTCTGTAATTACTACATATTCTATTTTCGGTGATGGCCCTTATTTTGTAAACCTTAACAATATATATATATCAATTTTTTTGTTTGAAATAGATAAAGGCCTCTAAAATAAGCTTTAAGCAATGGCTTTCCACAGTGCATAATATACTTGAATACTTTTGCATTCCCCTGTAAAAAAAACTTAACTGGTAAGTACACCATTTTCAATTTTACAATATTCTCATCAGTGTTTCATCGGTCTGCAAAATTCCAAGTTTACTGAATGTCTGAAGTACTTGAAAATTGAATTACAAGATTCCATTACATTGATAAATATATACATTCATATATACATACAGGTGAAAGCAATAAACCCATGTTAGAAAAATCGACGGGTTTCGTTCGCTTCTGATTGACCTGCTATGTTAACGATCAGCGTGTTTCGTCATTTCTGAATCAAAATATGAAACAAAAGTAAATTGTTCGCCCAGAATTTTTAGTGTGAAAAAAAGAAGTAGTTTAAATTAATATTTGTCAATTTAACAACTTGGTAACCATCGCAAAAGAGTATGTAGGTATAAAATATTATAATTAAAGGTGAGCAACTCGGTTTAGGCGGACAATTCAGATTACTCGGTTATTATAGTGTAATATCGAAGGAATAAATTGTGTCAGAACACACGAGGTTTGTGAAATTTTAAAAATGTATCTCTCGAGAAATATTTTTAATTGTTCTAGGTGACTGGTAAACAGATACATGAGTCTATTAATAATTAATAGGGAAAAAAACATATATAATTTATCACTGCTTTTAAATACTGTTAAATATATAAATATGAAAGAAAATATTAAAACAGAAATATATTTATCCATATTTTGAGTTTAATCTGTAAATAAACAATAATAATTTTATCCATGCAGTTTTTCAAATTACTCGAGTACTTAAATGATATCGACTGTTTAACTTAGGGCTGGAAAATTTATCTAACGGAAGTAAAATATGCGTTTTTGTGTTTACCCTTAGGCGATTTCAAAAAACATGTTGTGTAGTGAGTGTCAAGTAGCGTTTTCTGTTTAATGCAGAAAAAAATTTAAATCTGAAGAAAACGTGAGTTTTTCCCTTTATACTAATGACAATTTTTTTTCAAAAATTTGTAACGGTAAATATTTCTTACGAGACATACGAAAAGCTTTCAGATGTGTACCTTTGTTTGTTTTTGAAAAGGTATGCACATTGCCAGAAGCCTATTACTGAAAGCGTCAAAAGCTTTGCAAATTTAAATTTCTTTTAAGACTTACGAAATTTATGATATTTTTTATGTGTGTTTTTCATTTGCATAAAAATGTATTCCTACATGTTTGCTGCAAAGACCTTTTACTTCAAGTATCAAATATGTAATAAAATAACTTACTTAATACATTAAAATAAAATACTTTAAAATTCATTTTAATGTATGTGTAGAAATGAGGATATGCAATAATATACTGGGGACTATTCCACTATCGCACCGTGTTGTCTGTAATCAGCCAGGGATGTAATGATTGGCCGGTAATAAAATAAATTGCATCATAAATGCCACATCACTTTGTTTTAAATAAGAAAACGAGACTTTAAATGTATTAAATTAGAATAAATGCAGTATCTATAATATCAATATTTATGAAGTGCATGCAACTGAAAAAAATAAAGCATTTACGCTAATTTCTTCACATCGCAGATTCATGTTTAGTCACAAGATTTAGAGACAAGACAGATTACAGTCAAGAAAGATTAAGTCATAGATATTTTTTCTTTTTCTTTTTTTCATAAATAAGAGTAATAAGTTAATATGTGACTCTATTTAATCATAAGATGTGATTTAAAGAAACATTCTAAAGCTTAAAAAGCTTTTCTGAATTTTTACGAAAGGGTAAGCAGAACGAATATAATACATAATATGCGGTGCTGTAAATTTCATTTGCAGTTTCAGAGCTCTAGGCATTAATGCCCTTAGAATTATGAAAATTAAGATACTATATTCTTGTAAGTGCTCTTTTATTCTTTTATTACATACAAATACCAGATAACTTAGTTTGCAGTGCACATTGTCCTTCTTTCACCAGAGTTAAATATTAAATAAAAAATAAGTAAATAAGTAAATAATAAAAAACAGGTTGTGCTGTTACGCAGAACTTGTCACGAAATATACCGTTAAAAGGTCGATAATAAGGCAGAATAAAGTTTAGGAAAGTAGAAAAAACATAGTGAATCACCAAACCTGAGGGTCTAAACTTGAACTTGTGACTTGATTTGTTAAACTCGTAAAAAAGCTTCGATGATAGAGTCAATTTTGTGGAAAATAACCGGATTATCACAAATTAAGATGTCGTGAGGAATTTGAAAATTCGAAACAGAAGTATGTATAAGTATTCATTGAAAATACCGCTGATCTGGTGCAGCACGCCTCCCATGAAATTATTTCCTCTTGTTTAATTATAAGCTAATGCAAACCACCTCAAAGTTCGAAGAATAACTATCATTTACGTTATATTGAAATTTATATTAACCACAATTATGAGTATTATTGTTGTCTTGAAGAATTATGGAAACATAACGATTGTATAAGTGGCCCTATAAGATTAAAAATATACCTCTTTCTTTCCAGGTGTATACTTATTAGAGTATTGGAATATTTATGCTATTGCACAACATTTTGCATTTATGTATTAGATCATTAAAATAAAAATAAATAATTAGCACGCAGATATTTCCTCTAATTATCTTCAGATTAAAAAAGTATTTTTTCATACAAATTAAAATTATCTTTTTGATTCTTGCCAATTTACTGCTTTAATAATAATTTATGAATGCACATCGTAAGAATATGCGTTCTCTCTAGATGTGTGCTTTTTAAAGTACTGAAATATTTCTCATTTTTATTGCACAACATTTTACATTTATTATTTAACGAACATTAAAATAAGAATAAATAATTAGCATTAAGATATCTCCATTAATTAACTTGAGATTAAGAAAAAAAAACATTTTTACACAACTTGAACTTATTTTTATTTATTCTTGCCAATCTACTGCTTTAACATTTTATGTATAGAAACCATTACAAATAAATAAAGGACTGTAAACACTGGTCTTGTTGTATTTACAAACATTAGTTTTATTACAAGTTAAAAAATGTGAAAAATATCAGCTTCCGTTTGAAATATGAATCTGTAAAATATTTAATAAAACAAATATCATTTCTTTTCGCATATAATTGTACTTTCACACACAATTAAAAGAATAGATTACATTTAAAGTTCTACTTCTAAAACATTTGCAGATTAAGTATGAAATATATCTTCTTACATAAAATACAGTATTTTTCGATCTTAAAAGAAACTAAAATTAATCGATGTATCTTAAAAAATGTCATGCATTTTACAAATGCCAAATACCGATTCATATATTATAATGCTAGGCTGAATGTCAAACTATACAGATAAGGTCATGTTCCAAATTTATTTCATTGCGATCTGGCGGCAACTTGTTTAGAAAACTCTTTTTCTAGGTATTGCTTATTTAGATTCAAACTGCTTCAGATTCGTTTAGTATGTCAAAACTATGACATAAAATAATTCGTTCTTTAAGTGCTTTCAAAAGTTCTGAAATGAAAAGTGCTATAAATTCTCTGACCTTCATGATGGCCTTCACGTCTGTTAAAAAGTATTTGGTAACTGAATATGTCAATATGTCGTTTCATAAAATTCTTACTATTGAACTTTATGCTAAAATGTCATCAAATGCTCAAATGCTGCTTCATTCCTTTTGCAGTTGAAAAACCTTAAATATGAATAATTAGTAGAAAATTATTTACTTCTACATTTTGCTTCAACAATTCATCATCCGAACCAGTACAAAATCTAACATGAGCAGCGCAACGTATGTAATAATATCCAATTCGTTACTTAGGGTGGTTGGGGGTAAAGGTCTGCAAGGGGCAAAGATCCCAATGCTTATTTTTATTATTTAGAAGTCTAAATTATCCACCTGTTTGTTTCACAAGTTTCCTAGATGGCACTGGTTTTGCAAATAAAGAATCACGGATGTGCAATTGGCAGTTTTCATACAATGAGGTAAATTAGTTTTATGCGTATTTTGAAATAGTTTTTTAAAATTGTTGAACTTATTTTTTGCTCACAATTTTACAGATTTATGTTTTAAGAGTATTTTTTTGTATGTGAGGCTGACTTAACAATGATCACATTACTTCATGTTTTTAGTGATACGACTTTTGACCAAAACCGCAGAAAAGCAATGTGCATATCTTCATCAAAAGGAGTAAAGATCCGAATGCGGACCTTGCCCCTAATACTTTCAGGTTTATAATAATGGTTTCTTGCTTAGTAACGGTTTTATTTTTTTTTCGCATGTTGTATCAAGTCCTGATCCTTCCAATAACCATCATATTTTCTGGGACTTTTAGTGATAATGTCCACCAGGGTCAGAAAAAACATATTGCCCGACATGAAAGGGTATGTAAAATTTTCAGCCAAGCGTGTATTTCATTTTTTTATTATAATTATCATTGTTATTATTATTATTATTGCCACTGATTCGGTTTGTGATTGCAACATTTACGTTCAAATCAGTTCGTTTTAGAAATATGATAAGTTTTTCTACAGCCCTTAGAGATTCGAGTTAGCTTTAGTTCTGTAACAGCCAAATGTTTTCCCCTCTATTTTGTAAATTTCTGTAACTAAATTTAACTGAGGTTAATGTTTTTGAAGAGTTTAGAATACATACTTTATAGATTATTATCATATTAAATCAAACTTTTCCATGCAGTTCATAGGGAAAAAAATGGTTAGTTTAACTATACTCCACCAGTATTGAAGATACTGATAGCAGTCAACCTCTCAACTTGACAAATAATAATTTTGCAGCAAGTATAACTTTGCGCGGGTTTCATTCTGAGTTTTGTGCCATGTCCTCCACCGCGGATCTTTACCCCATTAGACTGCGTAAAGATACGAAAATACCAAAGTCTGTTAAAAGTCACTCCCAGTTTTATGTATTATATTTTATATAAAAGTGATCATTTAAGATGAAGAGTAATGATCTGAGAAGCTATATTCTAATAAAAAGTTTAGGTTCATAAATTGTTGCAATTTTTCAGAAGTGTGTTATAATTCAAAATTGCGGACCTTTACCCCACCTACACTATTAATATTTGATCTTGAAAAAAACACTTACTACGGGCTTTCAAACAAATGAAATAATTACGCCTTTTAGTGACTTAAAATATTAGTGAAGTTTTATAGAAGAATACCTTATCAGAACGATTCAGTAGTTAATGTAAATAAAAAAAGAAGCGCAGATTAAACTATTAGAAGATATTTTTAAGTCTATTTTTTCAAACTACTTTTACGAACGTAGAAAGTTTCTACCAAAATAAATAAATCAAAAAAGAATTACTGAACATTAAAAAAATAGGTTATGTATTTTTATTCAAGATTCCGTGTAAAACTTGCAAACGCACAAAGGAAATTCAATAATATTGCTATGAGTTCTGAAAATGCTATATTATTATTATCATTACCTATCCGCAATACATTTCCTGTTTTAGCAAAGATCTGGAAACTTTCCTGTAGGCACAAGATTACTCTGACTGACGAATCAAGCCTGATTCAGATACTAGATAATAATTATCTGTTGTTATCTCACGTATTTCGTAGTTTGACTTGAAACAATTTTAATTCAAAAGAAATTTTAATTTTATACATTAAACACTTAGGTTTTTCTGGTGTAGAAGTTAGACAAAGAAAAATGACGTAATTTCTATGTGCTTCGTCTAACACTGATTTTAGTAGTAAATATCAGCAGGTCGCTTTCATATATTTTTTTATAAAATAGTTAATGCCTGTAAAATATGGTATTTCGAGGAAAGCGGATTATATGTGTAGAAAATTTAAAAAAGTTTAAATTTACTTACCACATCCACATTTTCCAGTCCGCATTTCCAGTACCAGTCCTCATATTCCAATAAAATATTCAAAGGACAAGACAGTTAATTGAGATAAGCCGTTGTTTTCGTTTAGGTAAATTATAAATAAATTGTAAACACAGAGTGACACTTTTAATCGAAATAGGTAGGGGAAGGTGGATGATTTTAGCGGGCAAAACTATCCACTTATGCTTTCTTAGATACAGGTAGGTCTATCTACAAGCTGACACATAAACTAGTTTTGCCAAGTAAAGAAGAAGCAATGGCAGTATTCAAACAGCCACAGTATTGCGCGTCTAAATAGAATTCTTCGAAAAATTGAGTTTTATATCATCTGTTATAAGGTTAGAACTACCTTTCCTATTTGTTTAGATATACAGCCTTTCAAGTTCAGAAATATGATTTGGTTTACTGAATGGAGTGTGTTTTTAGATGGGAAGATAGCTTGCTAAGTTTGTTATGTTTCTCGGAATCTGAAACCAGAAATATAACCTATAAAGTGAGCAGCCATATCCCTTAATTGCATAGAGATGAATATTTACATCGTATATTTAACATACGTTCACTGACGGATTAGAGATCTAGTCAAATGTCTTACGACGAACTTACATATCAAACATTGTTTTTGATAAGAAATGATTCATATTGTTAATAATAAAATATCATATATTTCTTTCTAACTACTTATTTTTCGGAAAATTCATTATTATTCACAAAATTGACATAGTAAAATTAACTTACATTCGCGAACATCGGCAGCGAACGTGTTTAAAATTCATGCAGTTAGGAGTATTGCCGGATGAAATTATACATAGGCCGAAGAAACTCCAGCACCGGGTCCTACCCATGATGACAGCCCGTCAACTGTTCTCAAAAGATGTGACTCAGCCTTACATTATTTAATTTATTTATGCGTTTTCTGTAGACCATAATTTCTTATTTATACTTTTGAAATATTCCAGTTTATTTTTCTGACACTTTCTGCTTTTAAAATTTTAAAGTAAGTTATGAGAGCTTTCTGATAGTAAAAATTGTTTTATTTCATTATGTAAAATTATCATTACTTTTAAAAACTTTTATATTGCCGATAAAAAAAACAATTTACAAATATTTTCAAATTAAAGACCATTTTGCCGTTTGGTTGAAGGTAAAATGATCCTTCGACACTTTATCGAAATTCTATTTTTGTAATTACTCAGTGTGCTTTTAAAATATTAAAATTTGTTTATGATGCAAAATATAGTATAAAATATGATAGCATAGTATAAAATATGATAGGGAAGTTTTATTTAAACATCATTGTTATTTTATAAATGTTTTTCTCTTAAGGATATCGTTTTTTAAGACACTTTCTTCTATTTGTAAAAGGAGGAAAAATATCTTCACGCGCTTTAGGTTAGTTTATGAAAAAGTAAGTATTTGAAACCCGACAGTTGATGCCTACTTTTATCAAAGTTTTCATAGACCCACTAGAAATGAAATTCAAGATTTCTAGGAATAAAATGCAGCGAGTTACATTGTAGGGAATAAAATGAAGCCTTTGGAAAGGAACATTACGATGATTGCTTAGGGTATCACTCAAGGGAGATTGTTAACTGTACAATAGAATGCAAGCACTAATCCGTGTGGAAATTTAGCTTTAAGAGCTTTCTAGCTGTGATATTCAAGATTTGAGTACAATGAGCATCGCAAACATCCTTTGTTGTAAAATTCATTTTAACGAAAGGTATCTGCTTTTAAAGATCCTCGACAAATTTAATGGCGACTGTAAAAATACCTTCTCTTTCGCATATATACTGAAGAGAATATGCTCTTTAAAATACTTAAAATTTATCTTTTATCATACCATTTTACTAGTTTTATGCACTTCTAAAAGTATGTCTATATTAAATTTTGTTTGGAAGAAAAATTTTATTTTTTTAATAAATGTTATTTTAATTGATGAAATTCTCCTTCCAATTATATGTCTGTCAAATATCACATGTCCATACATTTCGATAAATCTAAAGGTGGAAAGTAATAACAGTGGCTTAATTTTTTCAAACACCTGATTTTTTTATACCAATTTATTCCATTTGATTCTTGCATACTGGATTGTAAAGGGTTTCCCAATAAGAATGATACAATTCTAAATGGTTAGAATGGCAACACTGCGTATTCTTTTTTGACATTTCTTGTGCCATTTGTGTTTAGTATGCTTTGCCATTTAAACATGAAACGATACACGCTTGAACAACGTTTCAAAATTATTAAATTGTTTCATCAAAATCAGTGCTCATATGTGAATATTGAGAGAAATTTGGAAAGAATTCATGGGCGACATAACTCAGTTCTTGTGATTTTTTTTTTTTTTTTGGACACCAAAATAAACACCAAATATAACACCAAATAATAACACCAAATTTATGTGAAAGAGTGATGGAAGATTGTGTTGGCAGAATGCGGTATGCACAGAGAAGTCGTGGTACTCACATGAACGATATTATTTTCGTACTTAATGGCATAAAGTAAGCTTTCGAAAAAATAAAAAATATTGTGTCTCACTGAATAATTTATGCACTTTTTTGAATTTTTTAATTGTACCACTCTTAATCGAAAACCATTTACAACAAAATTTTTAGATTATTGTGGTGTATACAATATAATAGTTTTAATCGTACGCATGTGTAATAAATTCTTTCCTAATAGATTAAATATATTTAAGAATTAATTGAAATTCTGTTTGTGTTCATTGGATATTACCACTTACACAAAGACTTTTCATTTAAAAAAATCACAGAAATTGCATCTGCAGGGTCCCTTGTTGCTGGAGCAAGAATGCACGAACTTCTCGCGAGAACAGTTTTTTGATTTCATATATATTATATTTTGGCAATGAACAGATGAAACTGCCAAAGAGAGCCTAGGCCAATTAAAATACAACTTTTGGCCCACCAGCACTAAATCACAGAAAAGTTTTACCCAGAAATTTACGGGTTCGATAGAGTTATGATAACAGAGTTCAGTAAGATTTGATAGACTTGTTTTTAATCTTTTATGGCATTGTTCATCTTTTTTCCGTTAAAGTGTGCTTTCTTTTCTTTTAATATAGATACAAGTGGCTGCCAAAAAGCATGTAAAATGAGACAATATAGGTCTGATTCATTTCCCAATAAATTCTTTGAACCTTGAATTAAAATTAATCAAGTATTTTTTACGAAATTTCTCGTCGTGTGGGGCTATATGATGCTCTTAGTGCTAGTTTCCCTCGGCTAGAGTACGTGTTTTGTCTTCATTTCTATGACCACTTTGGACCGACCTCGTGCATCAGATATTGCGTGAGTGTACCCGTCTTACCTAAGTTCCCAATATGACCCGACTCACCTTATTTACTGTTTGTAATGAATGTATGAACCACAGAAATTAAATAAGTGGAGTGTGCGACCTATTGTATTTTCCGGGGAAAGTTGAAGCCAAGATAACAGATTTGTACGGAAATAAAATTAACGGATTTGGCTGTTTATCTCCACATGTTTGGCAAAATACAGCATTTTACTATGCTAGAAAGCAGAAAGAGATAAGAGAGAAGTAATAAAATGCTTTTTTCAGCCTTATTTTCATAATTTACGTGACTTATATGATTATTTCAGTTCTGGGTTACAGTTCTTTCTCCACCAATTCCTCCCTGTGGTATGAACACGCCAACATTTTGTTACTGAAGAGGTACCTTATGCAAAATTTCCACATAGTCACAGAATTAGAACGCTCTGTAATTCCGGCAAATAGGTCTGAGAATCGCTCTTTTGAGCAAATTAGTCTTAAATCTGGGCTTTGTCTATCCTTTTCTAACAGTAATTATGGTTTACATGCAATATCACTAAGCATATATTATTGCAAAGTGCGCATATCTCCATTGAGTTAAATATACCTTTTAGAAATAGCTTTCTGTACATCAGTAAATACGGAATGACGCAACTCAACTCTTTTTTCTTACGTTTCAATCTGAATTTATTGCGTATAATGTGCCTCTGTTTTGCTTCTCATTTTCTCGAAAGAAAACAGACAGGGAATATCGGGAATCGCATAAATCACTGCGTCTTTTACCCAAACCTATTCATCTTCCGAAAGAGAAAGGACATCTTATATCGGCGTCTCCCGAAATAAACGCACCGGATTCAAAAGTATATACCGCGACAATCTTTTACCTCCCAAAAAAGGACGCAGTAGACGACACAAGATATTGACGTAATACTTCACGTGATACCCTTAATATTGCCATAAAAGCTTGACCGAAGATACATTTGAACGGTATAAAGAGAGGGAAAAATATGGCGACTAACAATTCCAGTACCTATTCCTAAGACATCGGTTTTTACGATTTTACTGCCACTAAGCTTGCTTTATGTATCTTCTCTGGAAGTTTTATTTTGTTTTATTCGTTAGAGAGGATTTTTACTTCAGATAAAAGAAAAGGATTATTGATAGAATGAAATAGATATCCATGGATAAGTTCTACGTAACGAATCTACTACAATTGTTCGCAGGTAATTTCTGCAACATTCTGCACTGATTGATTGATATTTTAGTTTTAAACATAAGGTCTTAGGATAAAATTGCAAAAAATAATGCATCTGATATATTTCAAAATATCAAATGTTACTTATAGATTATGTTGAATTCAAATATTCATTAAAATACTATTATTAAAATTATTCCCTGAAATAGTATACTTTTTTTTTCATGGTTTCGCAATATTAAAAATAAATTACAACAAATATATAGTTTATTACAATCTGGATTCTCCGAATAAAAGTAAAAGAAAATATTAAATCATTTTTTTGTGGCATTTACTTTTTTGTTATATACGAGGGCAGCCCAAAAGTAAGGTCTCCAATACTTTTAGGTATACAAAGAATCCTTATTTTCTATAACAGTTATGTAATTTTAAAGGTTGAAGGATGTTTTATTATTCTTTATAATCGAGATTTTGGTTGATGCATTTTTGTAGACGTTGTGGGAATATATAATGCCCATGTTATACCAGTTCGCCGCCAATTCCTTCAGGAAGATTGGACCTCATATTTTCCTCATCGTTTTCCTCGAATATGGAGCAGAACCGCCTGGAAGGCGTTTCAGAACCATGTTCCAATCTCATAGGAAACAGGTGGTGGTTGCTCGTTTCCAAGTCCGGACTGTATGGTGTGTGAGTGATGGATGACGTTCCAACCAAAGTTTTGCAGGAGATCGACGGTTTAACGGACGACGTGTAGGTGGGCGTTTTAGTGGAGAATGCTTACGCTTGCCATGCACTTCCGTTAACAAGCAATGAATTTCAACTGGTTTAACGTCTTTTCATTCAAAATTCGATTCACTGCGTGAACTTCGCACTTAGCATCACCATTCAACAGGTTCTACACTTTCAATGGCAGCCAAACCAAGACTGACTGCCCAACAACTGTATTAACAGTTTCTTTAAGTCCCGCCAAAATAGGGGGACGATATATATATGTATATATTTTACGAGGGTGGACACTTGAACACCATGCATTCGCCACTACTGATGCCAGGAATATTTGCCATTTTATTATATGGGCACAGGCACCTATTAGGTGACCAACGGTACCCTTAAGTAGGAACCCTTAAGTATGAATGGACATGTTAATATTAAAACCCAAACCGATAATCGAGCCCTGACCCCCAAGATTTTATAGATTGACACGTTATTCGCTGTACCACCTGGGCGGTCGTTATTTTAATATCATGCTAATTTTCAAATGATACAATGTTAATGGTTTGTTGCACACTTTCAACATGCACTTAATTTTGTGAGCAACACATTGAATTGGTGGAGATTTCAAAGTGCGTTTTATGAGTTGTTGCAGAAAGAGAAGTCTGGATGCCTGCTATAATTCTACTTTCTAGTCGGAGATCCAGCGCCAAAAGAAGCCTCTGAATTGAACAAGCAGGGTTTTTTATAGCTATTTACATTTGTTGTGTACACGAACATAGTGTGGTCGGTCAAGAGAATCTGAGAAGGGATGTCTCTGGTGAACTGTCAAAGCTGTCGTTTTTAGCGAGAAAATAAAATGAATTAATCAAGGCTCAAAATCGTTTTACAAATTGTACATTGCATATGAATGAAAGTTATGAGATTCAGTCAGCTGAATGAGGAGACAAAGCTGCTCAGTCGGCCCTGTACAAAAATTAAATACTGTGCAATTCGTTTAGCAAAGTAATTTTTTTAGATTATTAATTATTATATCATTCATAAGAAAAATGGTCAGTTAACGATTTTGCGGGACAGCACCCGCTAGTCAGCAGAAAAAGAAATAAGAAGTTCGCCCCGCGCTCGGCGTTTTAGGCTCTGGAATGTAAAACTGATGCGAATTAGTCCAAGAGCAGAGCCAAAAAAATTCTGTGAATTTTGCAAGCCTAGATTTTTTATACCTTATTACAGTCCAACAGCAGAGCCAACAAAATTCTGTGAATTTAGAAAGCCTAGATTTTTTATACCGTATTACAGTGGTAGTCCACACAAACATATTGCAGTTATTCAACTGAAATTGAGAAGAGGCGTTTCTGGTACGCTATCGAACTGTCGTTTTCATCGAGGGAATAATAAAATGAATTCAGCAAGGTTGTAAATCCTTATACAATGTGTATGTTGCATAAAAATGAAAGATACGTCAACTGACTGCAGCTGAATGTGGAGACAGAGCTGGTCAGTTGGCCCTAATGTATGTACAAAAAATACTGTGCAATTCGTTTACTCTACTTCAACAGTTTTTTAGGGTATTAGTTGTTAGACCAATCAGAAAAAAATAGCAGTCATCTATTTTGTCGTACAATGCCTGTCGGTCCAAAAAAAATTACGATTAAAAGAAATAAATTTAATTCAACAAAACACTTTTAGCCTTTAATATTACAACAATTGCTCATTATTAAAGAGTATTTAAAGAGTATATCACTCTGCAGGTAGACTGACCCAGAGCTATTATTTACATAAATTCGGTCCCATGCCTATGAGTATACCTCCGAGGTTTCCTACTCTTATTTGCATTAATTTTACTTTCCGACGCCTGAAACGCCGAGCGCACCAGCGTAATTTTTATTTCTTATTTTTGGTTAATGACATTATTTGTCCCACAAAACCGATGACTGGCCATCTTTTTATTTATAATTCATATAACAATTACCCTCAAAAAATTTTATTTGCTCAGTGCTCATTTTTTGTACATATATTGGGGCAGACAAAACAGCTCTGTCACCACATTCAGCTGACTGACTATTATAACTACTATTTATATGCAACATACAATTTCTTTTCAGCCTTGCTAAGCTCATTTTATTACCTCGGTAAAAACGGCAGTTCGATAGCGTACCAGAGAAATCTGTTCTGTTTCACTTGACTGACCGCAGCATGTTTGTGCCACAACCATTGTAATAAGCTATAAAAAGTCTAGGCTTGCTCATTTCAGACATTTTTTGGCTCTGCTATTGGACTCATTCGCATCAATTTTACTTTCTTCGCCTGAAACGTGGAGGAAGAAATTTTGTTTCCTTTTTTGCTGACTGACGAACGTTGTCCCGCAAAATAGTTGACTGATCATATTTTTTTTTATAGATATAACAATTAATACCCTTAAAAAGTTTTGAACTGTGCTAAACGAATAGCACAATATTTAATTTTTGTACATACAATAGGTCTGCCTGACTGTCATAACTTTCATTTATATGCAACATGCACTTTGTATAACGATTTTAAGACTAGCTCAATTCATTTTATTGCGTCGCTAAAAACAACAGCTTTGGCAGTGCACCAGCAATACCTGTTCTCAGTTTCACTTGACTGACCTTCGTATGTTTGTGTACACAACATATGTCATAAGCTGTAAAAAAATTTAGGCTTGCTCCATTAAGAGACATTTTTTGGCGCTGGCTATGGGACTATATCTTTTTATGAGTGTCACAAAATGGAGACTTCTACACAATGATTTTCATGTAAATGCAAAATGTGTATCCAAAAGTGTTATGTTATGAGATCTTCATAGACCAGGTATTAAACCTCCTCTCTTAATCCAATATTTAGGGAATTTCGGGAATCCATTTACTAAATTACGATATCTTCTTTATGTAACATAAAAGCCGTTATCATTCTTCGTCTATTTGGAACTACTACTTAAAAGTGTGAAAATCCTCTTCGGTCACCCTGTGCGCTGAATGAAAACTTATTTTTATTTTAATGTTATATTTCTTTGAACAGCACTTTCTATTATTGCTTTTATTTTACCGACCTCTTATTACTGATCGTCTTTTAAAAATATATTGTTCTTTGGAAAACTGCCTGAAAGAATTACAGCAAGAAACTTCAAATCAAACAAGCGGAAGAAAAGTTTCCGTCTCCAATTTAAAAAAGACTTTCCCAGAAGCATGTTCTTTCCCTTTCCTTCGTTATATATTTATCTTAGTGCATTTATCGATATGCATTATTTTTTCCAATCCTTGAAAAGTATCAATGTCTTTCTGAGAACAATTTGTTAAATCTCAAGTCTTCTATTACGTTATTGCACTCTTATGACCCACCCTATCTGAGCTCCCCTTAGTGCAACCGTCCGTTTTCCCTGTTTCATATATCCGTAAAAGCGAAATAATGATTTTGCATTTAAGAAGGAGATTTCCATAATTATTTTCCGATACTTTTGGTATATTAATATTTAATCAGGTTTAACATGGAAAACGTTCCTGCGTAATACATAACGTGAGCGCTAGTTTCCGATAAAACATAATCTTGTGAGTGACGTAATATTTACCTATTTTAAAATACCAAGTGGATTCCATCTTTTCACGAATACCACGATACAGCATGAATGCTTTATTCATTAAAATAAATATTTTTTTGTATAATTATATAATATTTGGGTTTGAAGATAAATTTAAAGTAATTCTTTAGAATCGATTATCCTTCCCACATAGCACTGTGACGTCGCAACATGACTTCAAGTGGCAGTATTTGCAATTTGCAGAGAATTTGTGTCATAGGACACATGACCACCCGGGACTCTTTTTGTGAGGTCACATGGTGAACTTATTTGAAGTATCCCCATCGTCACTCTGCAGCGTCACATATTTTATTCGAAGGGACATCATAGAAATATTACATTTATGACACATTAGTGAAGTACCGAAATGAAGCGTCACCCCAGCTTCACTTTTTAACATATTGTTATATGGCTTACATTTATTTCAGAATACTCCCTACAGCAAACGAAATTGCTTTTGATGCAATCTAAATTGAAGTCTTCTTAGTTATGTAGATAAGAGTGATATATTCTGAAATTTTCTATGCCTTTGGCTCCAAACAAAAAATTAGCAGCAGTAGATCAGAAGAAAAAAAGCATTTTACTGAGCCACACCGTATGTTTACTGAAATAAAGCTTTATATCTCACTTTACTATATGGAGCTCATTTGTAAAGTGATGTTCCTTCCTAAAAGTAAGTATGTTTCTCTCTCCCACAGAATCATAACAATAGTATGAAACATCATGTTTTCTGTTATCTACTAATCAAACGACATAAGTTCAAGGGAGTATGACTTCTGGGAAATCTTTCTTATGAAGCTAACCTGTATACACATTAAAAAAGAAAAATACGGCAACCAGATGAGTTCATCCCGATATAACTGATCCAGATCTCATCGTTAGCACAACAGTATCTTAGAATACGTATTTTGTTTGGTTTCACCATGTGGACTGATTATTCATCAAAGAATGTATACTTTGCCAAAAAATTTAGGAATCGGGTGCCTCAAAAAGGCTAAAGTATCAAAAATCAATTATATTAACTTGCATTAACCTTTAGCTAATTAATCTATTTTCTTTAAGTTTTTCTAACGGGATGATGTTCAAGAAGTGAAGGACGGCTAGTTTTGCGGTATAATCTAGTTACGATTTTAACGAGGACAGTGTTTAGAAATAACTCTAGAACTTGAATATGACTTTCAACATGGTACAACAATATTCAGGGGATAAACAGTATTCCAAAGGGAAATGGACTTTATAAAAAAGTAATTTGGTACTGGATAACTCTCTTGATAATCTTTGTTATTAGAAATATTGCATCCATTTTTATTTTTACAGATAAAATTAATTAGATTAAAAAAATAAAAACATAATTTATACGGGTGTTTACTTTATTTAGGGGAAGGTGGACTACAAAAATCCCCTGAAGGGGAAATTTTGTATAAATAAAATAAGTGTTTAAATAAAACTTTGGCAATTTACTAGAACGCTTTACAGTATATTTTGCATTATAAGCAAATTTCAATTATATTTTCAATCCGTTTTGAATATTTAAAAAAATGTCCAAAGAATCATTTTACTCTCAACCAAAGGCCAAAATGATCCTTCGTTTAAAAATGAGTGTACATGTTTTTATTGGCAAAATAAAAAGATGCAAAAGTAGTTATGACTATAAATAATGAAATAAAAAAAAGTTTTACAATCAGAAGGCATTCATAATTTGTTTTATGAAAATTTTGAAATAAAAAAGTGTCATTAACAATACAACAGTATATTTGAAAATTATTTCTAGAAAATTATGGCCTACAATAAACGCAGAAATAAATTAAATAATTCATTTTTCTGCCACTTCAAAAACTCGGAATATTTCAGCATATATCACAAAAATATACATGATCACTATGCCCAGGTATTGCAGGGTATGTATCATTTACCCACCTAGGCATTTTAGCAGTGGTTCTAACCTAAATAATAATCTAAAAAATATACTCCATTCAGCAAACTAAGTCATATTTCTGTACATGAAAGACTGTTTACCTAAATA
The DNA here is from genome assembly GCA_038373885.1 of Cheiracanthium punctorium. Classification (NCBI taxonomy): domain Eukaryota; kingdom Metazoa; phylum Arthropoda; class Arachnida; order Araneae; family Cheiracanthiidae; genus Cheiracanthium; species Cheiracanthium punctorium. Next base: position 48,975 of record JAWZYV010011842.1, read on the forward strand.
AATCGGAAAAGTAGTGTTTGCCTTATGACAAATGTTATGAAATCCATATTTTTCAAAGAATTCTATTTAGACGCCTTATACTGTGATCCCTTTAATACTGCCATTGCTTCTTTTTCACTTAACAGGATTAGTTTATGTATTACCCGCTACATAGCGCTACCTGTATGGAAGAAAATGTATGTGGATTGTTTCACCCGTTGGACCATTTTATTGGTCACCGTACCCTTCTCCTACTAAAGGGACATTTCATGAATACTTTTTACTTTCGATGCCATTTTTAGCAATATAATATATAAATATATTATCTTGTAAAAACTGTAAAAATCGATAAGTAAATAATATTTGCATCAAAGGCCCGAAGAGAACCTAAGCATGTGTTACATATCATGATGTTTATGACCACGTAGGACATATGTGTCCTTTTGTTTAAAATCAAGAAATGAACTATAACTACGGATTATACCTTTTATTTTCTCAAAAAATTTAAATAGTTGTAAGTAAAACTAATGAGTTATTCAACAGTGTATCATTAGAGTAAATTATTATCTCCGAAAAAAGATAATTTTATACGGTATGCTAAGGGAAACATCCAATTTAAATGCAGTAAATTTATAACGTGTTTGCAGTTTAATTGCATTATTTCAGAGATTTGAATGTGTATATGATTTTTTTTTTATTTAAAGAAAAGGATCTGCTGATATATCTAAAAATCTGTTTTTATTTTCACACTAAATAAATTAAGATTATCAAGGCTGATTCTAATGAAAACTGTATAACGAGTTCAAGAACTAAAAAAAAAAACAGTAAAAACCATTACTTTAGAAATATAGCATCTTTATTAATATTCAAAGAAAGAGTAATAAATCGAAATTCCATTCCACTTATAAGTTCTTAGTTTCTGAAAACCAACTTAATGCATCTCATTAAAACTATAAATCAGCATTCAAATTTTAAACTTACAAAACACCACGACAACTCTTTTTTTAGCGTTTACAATAGTCAGCTTTCTTCTGAAAAGTTTTACGCAAAGAAATTTATGTATACAATATCGATAAAACATGCACAGAGGAAACTATTGAAAACTATCAAGGAAAGGGGAGGATTTCATTTGAAGACTTCCAGAATTAATGTCAAAGAACATACTACAGATGTCGAAATCGATTTGAATATCAAGAAGGAAAAAAAGTTCTCGGCGTGCGATCGATAAGGCTATTTAGGGGATTTATTAGAGAACTTATTTAATCCAACAAAATACTTTTTTCGAGAAGGATTATGAGGATGACAAATATGTCTAATGTAAATTAAATTACTGGCTTAATGTTCGGATTATATGACTGCACGTTAGTGTCTCCGAATTAAGACATTGGACTGAAAAAACATCCGTTATATCAAACTCATAAGTAACTAATACATAAAGAGGGAAAAAAGGGTAAAAGAACCAGAAATTAAGATAGCGGGACGATTCGGAATGCATCGCATGTTGTCTCCAGTGCTAGAATCGAGTAGACATATTGGTCTTGTTATAAACTTGGTGACATTATAACTAATTAGACATAATGACACCAAGACATAATGCCAGTTAGACCAACAGTATCCTCTAAAAAACAAAAACCTGCATTTGTAAGACATCATTTCAAAAGTGTATTCCAATATAAGAAAATGTTTATTTAATTTCATTTAAAAAAAATGTGTTCTTTAAAATAAAGGCATTGTTCAATTTTTCATAATAGTCTCAGTCTTATTCTGAGTTGTATGATTTTAAAAGAAAGTTTATATTCCGATTATTATGAGAGGGAATTTAGCTTGTACTGAAGTATTTCTTCGACGGGGGATAGTATGATTCAGCTTTAAAAATACTTGAATAATACAGTTCGGTGAAGACATTTTTTTTCAGTTCAAGGAAGGCAATGGATAAAATAATATAAATCACAACTTTACGAAGCTTATGTACAGATAACTTTTATACATTACGATTTATAATATTCGTATATTTTTCGTATATTAGTTTATGTAACACATATTATTATTTTATTATTTAGTGCATAATGATTATGATTTTGATATTCAAAAATTTTTTACCTTTTCTTTTACAGGATCAACAACAGGCAGAAGGAAATTTTACACTGAAATTTCTAATAAATAATTCATAATTATTCATGGTGATATTTAAAAATTTGAAGTTTTCTTTCAAAATTTAAAAAGTTTAATGAACGAGGAGAGTGAAACATAATTCTGATACAAAATGGTTATTATATTATAGAGTTTCTTCTTACTGACAATCATTTGAAGTAACTAAAAATTATTATACTTAGTTTCATTAAATTTACATTTTTCAAATTGAAGATTTAGTGACGACATTATATTTTAACATAAGTCAGCGCTAATGCATTGCACAATTTGTATTTACAGATAAATGCTATGAGAAAATAAATACGTGTTGCCCCATGCAAGATTTTTTCGAATTACGTCTTTTTAATGATTTTTAGCAATAATAGTAGTAAAATGAAATGTTACGGAATTTTCGAAATGAAAAAATTCATAAGTAATCATGATTCTTAAGACAATTTATTTAAACAGAGACGTTTCCTGAAAGAAAAATATGCCTATTTGTAAAATAAAGTATCAAATACACACACCTGAAACAAGCTCATATAAAATGTATAAATATAAAACAAAGAAGAATTCCTTCGGACTTTGTATTTCTGTTTTTCGAAGTATATGATACCTTTCTACTGCTTCATACTGAAATAGTAAAATTGACACTGATTTTACCAGACATGCCGAAAAAGGTACTCATAAACAATTTTTTCCTGACTTGCTCTGTATGTATTTGCACGTACTTTGCACAAGTAAAAGGGACAGAAGAACCCCATGCTATTACAGCAAGTGCACTGAAGGAGAGAGAAGCTATGTACACCGAGTGCGGAGGAGTGTTGAGGAACCCGCAAGGTGTCATATCAACCCCTAATTTCCCAGACCCATACCCAGTTCCCATCAACTGCCGATGGGTTATTGAAGCGCCGGCCGATAAGGTTATAGCCGTGTACTTCACCCAGTTTTTTATGAGAGAAGGTTTGACAGTGACGGAATACGCTTTCTTTTCTGACACACTTTACATGGGCAAGAAAGAGTTTGGCATGATTAGCTCAGACAGAGAACCTACGTACCTAGTGAGCAACAAGCCCGTCGTGGTATTGGACTTCCTTGTAAGAGAGTCTGGCAACATACACATGAGAGTTCGCGAGTATCTTTTGGATGTGTTCGGTTTCAACATAACGTATGAAATAGTCGGGAGGAACGAGACGGTGAGAAAAGACGCATGCCTTTACCATCACTGCTCGTTTACCGGTTCCTGCTATGCTGTGTCTCAGTTTAAAGGATACAGCTGCAAGTGCTTCGCGGACTTTTACGGATCGGAATGCCAGTACAATCCAGAGTGCGAGCCAAAGAGCGGATCCATATGCAAGAATGGTGGAACGTGTCGGTAAGTAGAGTTTTATTAATATAGATTGTAAGTATTTTTGAGTGCAGAACACACAAACGTCGAAGTACAATTCTTGGTATATTTTGAGGTATGCGAAGCCTTTATTAAGAGCAACCGGCCCTTATTTGAAAAAAAAAAGTATTAATCACAAGGAGGCATTAAGATCTCATTCCCTTCAAAATATGCTATTTGCTCCCCACATGCTTATCCCACCAAACTTCCTATTTCCAATATCACTTCTGGAAGGCTTCTTTTGGAATAGTGTTCATTTTCTATGTCGTTTTTCGTATTATCTCTTTAGTTTTGGGTTTCTTTTGACTGTTGAATGTCTATCAAATATCCATTATGAATGAATGATATACAATGTAATATATTGTGTAAAAAAACTATAAATGTTACATACACAATTTTCAACGGGGTGCATGATTTAGTAGATATAAATAACATACATAAATTTAGTATGAATCGAAGCATTTTCATGCCAGTTAGAGCATGGACGGACAAACAGACAAAGCTGAATCACAAATACTTTTGGACCTTGTTGGTAAGTGTTAAAAACTCAAAGTCACTAGCAAACCATGCCTAGAAAGTAGCGAGATGGAAGAAGGACTAGAATTTCCTGTTAGTCAAGTAAAAAAAAAAAAAAAAATCTGCATGAAGTACGACGAATGCATTCCAACTTTTATTATGATAAAACTATCTACATCAAACTACATGACGAAGTCATTCAAAAGTTGACGCTTTGGAACACTCTTATGATACATGAAATATTTTTCTACCAACATAAAACAATGTCATGCTATTGTTAAAGTGCAATGAACGATAAACTGACTTTGCATAGTTGGAGGATTTTCCACATAATTCAGACTTTCTTTACATATTGTGGAATAGCCTATTTCCCCTACCTTCTTAACCTTCAAAAATGACAAATCGCAAATTCTGGTTATTTGAAAAATTCCAGACGCCATTAACATGATACCGTTTACATAGAAGAGATAATACAAATTGCGATATTTAAGATAAGTAGCATCACAAAATAAGTCATCTAGAAGTGATTCGGAGAATATCTGAAAAGGCTGATTAAGTGTTCGGCAGAGTACAAAGCGTTCTTTGGATAGACTGTCAACGCCAAGTAAATAATATAATTTTAAGAAGAAAATGTTGCATTTTTCGGGTACGTCTTAAGTACAGGTTTTCTCAGAAAATTCAACAAATATATATTTTTCAATCCGCACACAGAATTCTCTACTTTTAGGACTGTTTCCAGACTAAAAAAATGTTGATTAACAAATTAATTAATTTGTTTGCATATGAATTTCTTTTTGAATTCAATTTTGAACCTAGATAATGTGATAAAATTCTCATCATGATAAGACAATAAAGAATAAATTACAATAAGAATTTAAAGCCTATCCTGATAGTACGATTACGCCCAAGTGACCCTTACGTGACAGCCACAATCCAGTCACAAGCAATCACTGCGACGTCGATGCTTAGTTACTGTGAATCGATATATCATATTTTCATGACTTTCACCTTCTCGTGACCCATCAGTGCCACCGGATGACCACATAGTCACGGTAGGATATAAAAATGTGAACCGAATAGGAGAAAAAAATGAATGCTGTCCTCTAACTTGAGTACTGAACCTCTTTCAGGGATTCCGTATCCTATCGCGAAATAGATACTAACTCGGATTAACCGGTTAGAAGAATGCACTAGCGTTCCACCATACAACATTGTAAAATTTCCGTTTAAAAACTAACTGCAAAAATTAGTTTTGAAAATTGAAAGTTTAGTGTCGTACTTTTTATAAAAGCATTTAACATTAAATAAAGATATAAATTAAATTTCTGAAAATATTTTTTTCTTTTCAAATGTTATTTACTATTGCTTTTATTTATATCTATTTATCTTACGCAAATGCTAGCAATTTCTTGACCATTTGATAAGGTTCGATACATTACTTAGAGATATATTTTCAAATTCCTAAAGCTCAAGTCGTAATATAAATTAATGTTTTGGAAATCTTCCGTTCCAATCAAAAGCTTTTTTTTTTTCCTTTTCCCAGAAAAAAAATATTTTCAAGGACTCAGATTTTTTTCCAGTCTTATCAAATAGAAAGGACTAGTAATTCCTTAATTTAATTATTTATTTATTTATTTGCTGGTTAAAATAATATCAGTGTAATATTTTTTCAATGTTTGATACAGTAAAATATAGAAGTGCATTTGCAATTTCATAAAAATTCAATAATTTGTATTTTTTCAAATTAATTCTAACTAAAGTACCCAAAAGTTTCGAAAACTTCCTAAAACAAGACTTCATCGTATTTCCTCGTTATTATTACCGAAATTGCGAGTCAAATGTGTAACAATCGTGTCATATTTGAAATTCACAAAAACGGTAACTGTTAAGTCACTCTTGAGTCACAAGAATGAGCAGTCACCTTTGGACTTCATAGTGACAGCATGTGTATCTAGTCACAAGTGAAGTGATGCCACTTGCCAGTCACAAGATAATATTTGATGACATTCGTTGTCCCCTGTGACTGTTTTGTTACTATCTATTGGCGTATTAGGATGAATACTCTGTGTACTACGCACGTAAGTTTTAATTTTTATTTTAAGTTTTAAAATATACTGATTTCAAAATGAAATTTTGCATCAAAAATTCTTCTTAGAGCCTACTTTCGTGAAATATTAAAAATACTTGAATCATTCCCCCCCCCTAATATTTAAACTTTTATAAATAAAATTGTGTAGTACTGAATTAAACCATGTTATGGGAACTAAATCATGTTCTGGGAACTGATTGTGTAAAATAAATTTAGTTAAACATTTAAAACAAAGAGATAATTTAAACGTCTGTTCGTAGAAAATAATTCAATAATAAAGGAAATCATAAAATAGTCGAAAGTTATTGCTAATTTCTTTAGGAATATCACAAAATAGAACTTTAAATGAATGTCGAAAATGGCTATGATTAGTTTTATTACATATATCGCTTCGCCACATGCTGACTTATTGTAACAGAGATGATAGAGTTTCAACATCAATTCATTAATTTAATGTAATCTGCAGTTATTATTACGACTGATTAGTACAAATGTATTTTCTTTATAACGCATATATATTAGCTCTTAATTAATCTAATTAAACATATTTTTAAATAATAAGACAGAATGGGTAAACTTATATTTCCTTATATTCGACTCTGAAACTTGAAAAAAATCTTGTTGAACAAAGAGGATATTTTTATGACTGAGAACTTTTCCCTTTGAAAATTGTTTTTTTTTTCCATTTCATAAAATATAAGTAGATTTAATTAATATAGATCTGGTAGCTATCAACTTTCTTTAAAACTTATTTCCAGCAGTTTTGTAATTTGCATTTTATATATATCGCCAAAATTTAAAAAGCTCATGTAATTCTTTTTTTTTCATTTTCCTATGCATGATGTATGCTGCGTACTTGCATTACTGATCGCAAAAATAAGTTTCGTCTGACAGCAATAGAGCACAAATCAACATGGATGTACAGCTATCACAAATAATGAACTTCATGAACTGTATTGCTGAAAAATTTGACAAGACTCATTAAGTTTCGGAAAATGTAAATGCGCTGATTATAAAATGAAACTATTTCCCAGCTACTTCACATGAAAATAAAAAATCTATAGTTATGCGTATAAGAACTCTCAAAATCAAAGCATAAAAAGAATAATAAAGGACACCTTAGTAAACAAAATTAAGCAGTAATATATAACTTACACAGCTTTATAATCATGTGAATTGGATTCTAATTGAATTTGTTTATGGCTGAAACTATAATGAAAATTATAATAAATATAGAAAATAAAAAATGCATAAAGTGTAATAAAAACAGTTAAAAAGTACAAGTTTTTATCTATCCTTTTAAATACATCATCAAAGTTCATTCTGCTTTTCCTTATTTTCCTATGATATAAACTCGGTAATATGTCAGGTCAAATACTTTTTTTTTCTTTCAGAAATTCACCTCGCGTGAGTCCCTGAAGTACCATCTATGAAAAATTGTTTCAAGATAACGAAAAAAAAAAAAACTTTAAAATGAAGGAATCGCTCTGAACTTCACTTTCTCATGTGTGCAAAAAAATCGAACTTAAGTCTTTAAATAAGGGTGGGAAAAATATATTTGAAAGATTTATGGAAATACGGTTTAGATTTTTTTTTCAAGCACGCATAAAGTGGAAAGTTGCTCATGCATTCTGCAGTATTTAGATTATGCTGTTCAAACTTAACCTAGACTCCATATGTAGCAAAAGCGTAAATATTATTTTAATTCTTTATTTTTTATTTAGTTATATTCAGTCGTAAAACACTGAGCGGTATGTAATTATTATTCATGATGAAATGCAAATGAGCTGAGAATGAACGTTAATGAAAATTAAATTCCATTTAAGAAAGAATTAATGAATTTTTATAGTTATGATTTTTCAAAAATTACAATTTTTTCAAATATTGTTAGACAGATATGTTATAGAAATAATATATTTTACTTATTTTAGCATTTCATTATTTTAAAAAGATAATATATATATATATATATATTTACAAAAACAAGATTATTTGAACTAACTAACAGATTGCTCCCTTTTTCTCATATACTATTTCGAAATCCAGACAGTATCTTAAATACATTTTCAGTCAATTGCACAGAGAAGAAATACGATAGAGAGTGCCATGACAACCTTAACTTGATGCACTTGTCCCATCACGTGACTTGTGTCAAGATCAGACTCGTATAATTATTGCGCATCTAACATTCCTTAGTTTTCTATGGAGAATTTGCGGCAAGCGAACTCAATGCCGTAGTCATTTATATTTTTGATAAAAATGGTACATAGCTGCTCAAAATATGGATTCCATTCATGATTTGTGAAAGATAGTGAAATAACATTTCGTTACACTTTTAATAAATGAAGAATATATCAATGTATCCACATGCAGTAAGACTTGGTTGGCTATATACATTCTTTTTCACGAAGAGGGCTTGTAATGTGTATGTTGACAGTAAGTTTTGCTCGTAGGTTACACTTAGTGGTCGCCAGATGTGGCGATAAAGTACAAGTCTAGCTTCTCTGGGCATTTCCGAACCACAAGTCGCATAATCCATCCTTGCTTCGCATTTCCAATAGGTTTTGAAGAGTGACGCTCTTTCTAGTATATTTCTACTCTCGGGTCGATGGTATCTGTCGCAACTTTCTGCGATATGTGCCAGTACTTGGTCTGATGGCACCAGACCATGAGCCACCGTATCGACGACAACATTGATATAATGCGATCAGTGTTGGTCTATCATCATCCTATAATTATTGTATGTGCTGATAATGCATCCTTCCTTATATAAAATTTAAGCGCACCAAAACAATCAGAGGCACCATTTAGGAAGCTTAATTTAAAGTATCATTTTAATTTTAATTAATTACTTAGTTAATTAATTAATTCTTTTTTGACACATAGAGAAAGTCGATAAAGTTTTCTGTATAATATTTTATAGAATGGAGGATATTGATCATTATTTCGGTATTAAGAAACTACTGTATTCTTTAATTTAACTGTCTATAAATCAAAATTGTTTTGTGATACTGAACAAATCAACCAAACCATCAGATCAATATTTATATCACTGCTGAAATATATTTACTGTATTGTAAAACCAAGACTTTGTGCTTATTACTTGATGCAATTCAAAAGTTCTTTAAAAAATCTACAAACTTTCTTCTTATAAATTATGCAATTAAAAAGTTTATTATTGCTTTTTTTCTGTAAAAAAAATATAAACAATTAATATATGACAATACTAAAGAAAACAGCATATAAAATGTATCTTTTATATAAATTGACATATGTTTCTGTACACCTAACTACAGTAGACATAGTAGTACGATTTTTGTGTATTTATCTTGAAACGAAATACAAAATAAACTCTTTGATAAAAGAAATATCTGTAAACAATGTTTTGTAGAGTCCTTTACGAATTTGTTTTGACAATCCTTTTAAAATCTTAAAGGCGGTAGTAGACTTTTCTGGTTTGGAAAAATTGTGAATTCTATAGGAAAACTTCCAAGTTGAACACTGGAAATGCAAGTACATAAGATTTTCAGCGACATAATCTAGACTTTATATTCTTTCGCAAAACCTAACTTTCGGAGAACTGAAATAATAAAAATGCGTAGAATGTAGCGTAAATATTCTTTAAAATCCAGAGTAACAGAATGTTCGGAATAGATTCTCTGACAAAAAACTTTGCATAGTGTTTTTCAGTTTCCTCCAGAAAGAATCTTTATTTACGTCTATAAAGATGGTATACTGTACATTAAAGCAGAAAATTCAGCTCAAGAAAGAATATGAAAACATAGCACATTGTTTTGCATGTGAAATTTTCATTATACTAAGTACAGTTAAAAAACTAGTTTTAACTGAACATTGTGGATCAACTCTAAAACGCATATGTTAAATGTTAAATTTACAAGTTTGCAAAAGTTTGCAAAAAAAAGATTAGACGATCCTAAAATTTTTCACTTATAAATTTAAAAAAAGGAAATAAAACTCCGACATACAAACATATGTAAGCAAATATTTCTGAAATTTTAATTGTTTTCTTTAGTTCTGTTTTCAACTAAATGCAGGAGAAATAAGTATTTTTAGTTAAAACAAGTATTTTTTAATAAATTTCGAATCTAATATAGAGTGTTTTAAACAATAAAAGTCCCACATTCATTGCAGTGAAAACTGGGATGAAGTGGACGGAATTTCAAGCTTCAACCGCTTTGGAAGGGTTCATTCTGAGATCCTATAAAAGCTATTGATTCACAAAATGCCATATATTAAAAATAATGATAGGATAAAAACATTGTAACAATTAAAAACTAACACATTAAAAACCATCCATGGATAATAATTAAGCTTGGTTTAATCTCAATGATCGACGTAAGTGTAGCAAATGATGTCACCCAAAATCACAAAACAAAGCTTTGGAGTGCATTTTAATTTGTGGTTCCTTTCTGCAATATCGAGATTTGCAGTAATTTTTTATCGTGTACTTATCGAGATTTTTTATCGTGTACTTAAAAACTGGTTATGAAAAAGTGGTTAACGTTTAGTATTTGTTTTTTTAATATCAAGTTCCAAACCAACTTATTTACTACAACTCATTTACTACATTTGTTATTTATTTTTTTAACGTTAAACATCATCTTGTTCGTTTAAAGTATACTTTAAACGAAACGTAACGGTTTTCCACTAAATATATATATAATTTTTCCTTAAAAAAGAAGTTCTACATGATGTAATTCGAGTTTCGAGATCAGAAAATATGTATTCTTAAGGTTTTTCACACATTGATGATAATGTATAGTGCATTTAATAGTGTAAATGTAAAAAGAAAAAAATTGATCTGAGTTATTGTACTAATTGTTTCACCGCAAACTCTGAGGAAAAAAGGGTCATCTTTTATAAATGTTAAATAGCTGATCAAAACTTATCAATAGTCAGTGACAATCATAAATGTGAATACTAGATGAATTAGATTTGACGTAACGTAGGCAGTAGGGTGGTACGAAATATTTGAAAAAAAAATTTTTTTTCGAAGTCAGTTTTGCGGAAAAGTTGCTTAATGGGCTCGTTCAAACTCGTAAAAATTTTCATTGATATTCTTTAATATTTAGCTGCTCTCCTGTGACATTGACAGACCGAAATAAAAGGAAACGAAAATGTTAGGAAAAGTATTTAAAATTTTTACTGGCATGTCGTGAAAATGTTATATAAAGGATCTGTCAAGAGTCTATAAAAATCATCAGTTTCTCTCAATATTTTACCGTGCACCGTCTGACGTCAAAATTTGAGAAAACTAAAAAAAAAAAATCGCATTTTCTAAAACAATATATGGATTTTAATTTTCGGTACGACTAGCCACATTATTTGATTAATTAAATAATAATATATATATACCTATTACGTCATTTAATTTTTTTACTAAACTAATACAAAAAGATTTTTTAAGTACTCGCATACATGCATACATAATACATATAGCAACAAAAATCTACAATTTTGAAATGTACTTAATAACACCAATGCATACTGATATTGGGTGTCGGAATAGTATTATTGTTGTTGTTGAATATTGTAAGCTCTTTCCTTGCAAGAAATTTAGCGCGAATATATACATCTCTTTCTGTCCCACCACAAACGTTCATTGGTGCTTCAGGCATTAGTTTAAGACATCGTTCAACAGATTTCGTGTGACATGGGAATTATCAGAACGTTATCATTGGAAACTGTTCTTCTTCGCACATTATTATTAAATTTTAGTCCTTTATATTCATTGCAAGAGCTGGTTCTGTAAAAATACAATTTGACTTGTCAGTTAATTCAATATAATCGGCTGTTTCGAATTTGAGATAAGGGCGCTTTAAAAAAACGCACGCCATCCAAGTTCTTCATCTTCTTATATCTGGCAACGAGAACACCCCTAACATCTAATTTCCGGTCAGCCATCTTGCATGACTGAGCTTACCTGTTTTTCTTAATCGCAATCTTTTAGATGCAATTCAATAAGTCCAGCATATGAATATGCATTGATGTGTTTATGCTACATATATCCCACTAACACATTCAATTCTGGAAATGGGTTGTTGAACAACACACCTTAATCATATCTAGTACTGGAATGCTTCTCGCAGATTGCGTAAAAAGCCCATTTGTCAAATTCAATCAGATTCCCTGACCACCACAATCCGTTTGCTACGGTTATACATTACGGCTCCAATCCATCACAGAATCTTATAATACTCGTGAATTATGCATGCTGATTCTTGCTCCAATGAGGTTTGAGATAAAAATGAAATCAAATTACCAATTTGGTGCCTAACATTTCTGGAAAATGCAAAGCAGTTTCTAAATGCTAAGCAAACTATTTTCAAAGCCTCTCAAACAATGCATATTTTTCTCATTCTGATTATATATTATCAAAATGCTAGATAATACTAGAAAAAAATACGGGAATTAGCAGGTACGCGTTTTTCTGGGGTCAGATGCAATAGCAATAAGAACTTGGGTGGTATACGTATTTTCGAGCTTATAAACTCAATTTCAAAAAAGCCAATTAAATTGATTTAATTCATTAGACAAATTGTTGTGTTACAGAACCACCTGTTGCAATGCATGTAAGGGACAAGGAGTTACAATTAATCTGTGAAGAAGAACAGTTTTCAGTGTGAACTTCCTGGTTTCTCCCTTATCACACACAGTCTGTTGAATGATGTTCCGTTATCCGTTGAAGAGCGTTGGTCACGTGATAGTAATAGGATATCTTACAAGCATCTTTTCGTGGGGGAGAGACAGAATTGTGAAATAGACAAGATTTAAGTGAAAATGGAGCTAAATAGAATCTAGCAATTGGAAGCATTGAGGCAGATTTAGGAGATTACAAATTATTGTCTTTAAGGAGTATTTTTCGGAAATTTTTAGCGCAAAAGGATTTAAATCAGACGATAAGAAATTTAATAAATAAAGGAGTGTTAGTTTTAACCAATAGATTTAAGCGTGTATCTCTTGGGGTGCCGATTTCATGTGCTAGGTCTATCATCTGGAACGGGTCCAAAATTAGGAGACCCCAAGCTAAGCCGATCTTCTCCCACTAGGACTCATTAAAATGGAAGCCTCTCCCACTCTCCCATCGCCATCCTATATGGAGAATCTTGCACAGCTCCAATGTTACGATTGGACATTGGGAACAACAACATTTTTTCTGATGAAAAAACTATCAAATACAAGTATATTCATTTTTTAAAAATGTAATGTCTTTTAAAAGTTTTGAATAATGCAATAAAATTTGCGTGCCATATTTATGCGTACATTCAGTCTAATTATTTTAAGTCAATGAATTTTCCACTGTTCCTTCTTTCTCGCGTCTCCCTCCGCACTTTTCTTTTCTTTTGCAGTTCCTTTTCAAAACTTTCCGAACATTCTCCTAATTTTACGGAAGGAGGCAGAACCGTATTCCTGAAGCAGGAGCGCACATTATTAACATAACTTTTGTTTATTCGAATGCGGAAAGAATTTTCTAACCATTTTGAAGTCACGTGACTCAAATGTAAATTGTTCCCGGTTAAAGATGTAAGTTTCTCGAAACCCCGCTTATCCCCGAGTGAAACGAAGGAATTCTTGAAATAATCGTTTGAAGCCGTATATTCAGAAAATTCCCCCTTCCAAAATGCCGCCATAATAGACCTTTTCTGTTTTACATTGCCAGGCCTTCGCATTCGCCATTCCGCCAAGGCACGATTACCATTACAAACATCTATTCTTTTCAAATAGCGTTTAGAACAAAATTGCATCCGTTTAAACTAACTTTAAACGGGGAAGTGCATTCTTTTCGCGTAGGCAGAGAAGATGTGTTTTAAAGTTTAAAAGGAGATAGGAAATGATAATGTTATTTACCACGCCATTGAATAATTATTTCCATATTTCGAGTAGCTCTTCATCCGGATGAAAACATTTTTCAGAAAGCAATTCCGAGGATGTTTGCAGGGAAATATCTGAAAAGAAATATTTTTATTGCATTTTTGTCGAAGGTTATTTCCCATAAACTCGGGAAATAGGTGTACTCATTATAAACAAAGATATATCTCTATTCCATAACACTTATCTGTTTTGTAAAATACTTCCGTCCATCATTTTTGCACGACACGAAAGAGTGCACTGCAAAAATGAAAATTATGTAGGTTACTTTTTTCCAGTTTCCTCTGGTGACATTGCTGAATATCTTTTTTATTTTTTATTCACTGGCACTTATGGCCAAATTTTACTGCCTCCATTGTATTAAAATGCAATTATTGGAAGAGTCAAGAAAACGTTTTGCAAAAGTTCATGTATGTACCTCTTGAGGTTCCACAGCCATCGACATCAAGTACGATTTGACGTTAGGACTCTAATTCTGCTTTAAAATAATTGGATAATCGTGCTTTAGAGACTTATTTTTCTTTTTTTTAAACACAGAAAGATAATCTCACTTATTGCTTATAAAGAGGAAAAATTCAACTTTTCTTCTTCTTTTTTTAACAACATGTTTCAAATACCTCTTCTCCATCCACAAAGCAAGGGATTATTCATTTTCATATGTCTCTTATATTTTTTTCGAACGTAAAAAAAAAAACGGGCTAACACTAACAGAAGTGTGAAAAACAGCATTCAGACAACGTCCGTTCTTTTAAATATCTCATAGGTATTTCGTTTAGAAATCAACCAATTATCCTCAAAAGATGAAGGCAATTAAAATAAAAGATGAAATTGATAATTTACTTTTTTTCAACAGGGCATTATTTGCCTATGCAAAATTGCACGAAGTAATTTTTTTGTAAATAAACGTCCCTTACAACGATTTTTGTAGAATTTTGATCACTACGGTACTGCTGATTGGACAAGAAATTCGAATGAACTTGTTCGATATCGTTCTTGAAAGGACTGAAGAGCGATATAATTAACCCTCCAAGCGGTGGAGACATAAAATCCCGTCAATTTCGTTCCAGTTTTCACTGCAATGCATCTATAACTTAAATTATAAGGCATCATAAAATATCTTCCGATATTAAAGCTTGTAAGTAATTTAATATTTTTTTAATAATTACAAATAGTCCCATCAAAATTTTATTTTTTGTATAATTTTAAAGCTACATGAAAATTTGGTCGTAAAAGCAATACATTATTTGCCCATTTCCAGGACGCTCAGAGGGTTAAAGCATTAATTCAGCCTAACAGACATTAAAAGTTAAGAAGCATTACCTAAACCATAAGCTTTTATTAATAATGCATTAATACCTTTAAGCAGCAATAAAATTAAATTAATTGAAGAAAAACAGGTATTTATTGCCTTCAACGGAGTTTACTTTTCTTGAGACTGAACTGTTCATAGCCAATATACAGGGTGGCCATAATTAAACTGCAAGTGTTCAAGGGGTGCTGGAGAGAAAGCTACATCGAATATTCCAATGAAATTTGGTATCTACACGTTTCAGAACATGCGCAAGTCAAATATGCAAAAAACGAAAATCGCCATTTTCACCCGATAGATGGCGCTGTACCGTATTTCAAAGCTCACCGGTGGCATATTCAACTTCCAAAACCGATAGACAGAGCATAATGACATTCTAAGAGGCAATAAAAACATCATTTACTGTCTATCAAAATTCCAGGTGAGGTGTGTTACACCAGAGATTTTAAATGCGACGGTGGACATACTGTTTTACGTTTTCAGCATGTGGTTGCATCTGGTGGTTCGCATATTGAGCACATCATGTGATAATATCATTGAATAAATAATGGTTTAATTGTTTTTCAAAGCGTCTTTATGAATTGTTTAATTTGTGATCTTAATTTATGTTAATTTTTGATTACATGTTACTGTAAAAATTTAATTACTGAAGCGAATTGTATGGAATTTTGATAAACTGTAAATGATGTTTTTATTGTTTATATGCCTCTTAGAATGCCATTATGCTCTGTCTATTGGTTTTGGAAGTTGTATATACCACCGGTGAGCTTTGAAATACGGTACAGCGCCATCTATCGGGTGAAAAAGCCATCGGATGAATTTTTTGCATATTTGACTTGCGCATGTTCTGAAACGTTAGATACCAAACTTCACTGGAATATTCCCGGTAGTTTTATCTCCAGCACCCCTTGAACACTCGCAGTTTAATTATGGCCACCCTGTATAATTTGCACAAACACACATACACAAACACACAAAAGAAGAAGAAGACGGACTTCACCCTAACACGAGCTTAGCATGTTTTTTTTTTTTTGTTTTTTTTTTTTTCCAGAGAGCTTTTTTAGATCGTTTCATGTTACACACAGAGAACTTGAATTCAATTAAACCTACCCATAAACACTGTGCACTAAAGACCGCATGCCGTTCAAAGTTACTGCAAATACCGTGTATTAAACGGAAACGCAATGAACTCTTGTTTCCAGGGATAGCCAATTCAACAGGGAAATCCAGTTAGACAAGGAAGTAAATTACAGAAAATCCACACACAAATGCAACCGCGCGATTTACAATCAAACTATCTGATATTCTCTCCACTGCCATTTAGTTAGGACTCGAAATGCATGAGAAATGACATATGCTTGTTAGCATTATAGAGGAAGGATATCTTGGTTTTATAAATTTTTACATTTGCATTCCGTTTAAGGATGATGGCATATTACAAGAATAATGATGCTTTCATGCTTTCATATTTAAAGATCTAAATAAAAGAAAACTTTAAACACTGCATTGTTTACTGTTAACACATTAAAATAAACTTAAGATTTATTTATAATGCAGAATGATAGAGAGCTAAGTGGGTGTAAATCTTAAGTAACATATAAAAAAACTCTGGATTTCCGAATGAGAGAACATGCTACCCTAGTAGCACACTAGGTTCAAAAGACGTTCAGCCTGCGTTATGAGTACGCAGGCTGAACAGGCTGAACGTCTCTTCAGCGTCTTTTGAACTAGTTGTTCTACTCGGGAAGGGCTTGATTACGTAGTGAACATTCACTATTTACCCAATTCGTTATAAGATGTTTTTCTGCAGAAGAACATGCTATAAACTATATCATATGAAAATGTGCAGTGCATGCTTGTAACTTTAGACCTGCTTATCTAAAATGTACTAAGCTGTTACTTAACATGTTTGTCCACTCAGTTCTAAAATATAAAAATTAACTCGTATTATATTACGATTATTAAAGATATATTAATGTGAATGATTACAATTCGAATACAAAACACTAATTAAAGTCTGAAAAACGGTGTTAGGTTTAGCGAACATATGACGATTTTGGGCTATTAACAACAATAAAAGAAAACTATTCATCCATTTTAATATCAAATATTTGAAATAGCCTCGGAGTCTCTTTTCAAAAATATTATAAGTTTATGTTAATATAAATATTATATTATTTTCTTCTAATTTTAATAAAACTTTACAATGTCATTAATATTCTGAAAGATTTAGTTGCAAGCATCAATAATTAATCCAAACTTCGTACTCAAATAATTAAATTAAGTTGAAATATGATTTATCATCAGTAAAATAATTTAAACGGGATAGAAAAAATAGATAAAGAATATTCCATTACTGCAGTTGGTTCAAAATTAATGATGAAACGCAGGGCAATGCCATTTCTTAAAGGTCTAGTCTAATTAGCTTCATTTTCCAACTCATTTAAATAGCTCGTTGAAGCTTTATATTTTAGGCTACCATTTATTACCAAATATGAATAAAAGTGAAACTCCAGAAGCAGTTAACATTTCTTTTCGTTGTACATTATTCTTCTACTAAACAACTACGTACACAAGAACGTTTATATGCTTTAAAATTACCAAATATTAAAGGCGTTTCCCGTGAGTGTATTTTATTAGTGCAGTGTTTGGTTCATTGAATTTTTCTCCGGCCAAACTTTTAACTCGATGCGAACGTAAATGGCCTCAAGTTAAGATGGAAGTTTTTAAAGTGTATTATGCTGACATTGGAGTAAAACAAGAAATGAAAAGTAATTGCTTAACAGCATGCTTTACTCGGTAATTCATTCTGAACATATTGCGTCAGTGTTTTCATTTTACAACGAATAGCCACCGTTGCAACTGTGGTAAGGAGTTTGTAATTCAGAAACGCACATTCTTTCAAACATGATTTAGAATGGAAATGCAAACTTTAGGGGCAGTTCGAGACAATGGAATGCCTTTGCAGCTGAGAAACAATGTTTAACATAATTCATAGTGAAGTGTAATTCTTGTAAGAGGACACGTTTAGATCGTTTGACGTAAATTGCTTACATTTATTCGATGGAATATTTCATTCGAGTGCTTTATTGGATTTTCACACATGATTAAATTTCGATTCATAGAATAACTGTTTACAAAGAAAAGAAATTATACATTCAAATACCATGAAAATTATAAAAGTTTTGAGTAATCTTAAAGTAAGAATTTTAGAGGATAAACGTATTAATTGACGACCTTGATAAGTAATAGGGAATCACAATTTGAATTCCCATCTTTTATAAAGTAGATTTATTTTACAAATAAACAATGCGTTTCATCATTAAAAAGTGACATATGAAAACATGTTCTGGTTATACAATTAGCTATCTTAATTCTGTTACGCTAAACAGCATAGAACAGACACATAACCCAAACTTCAACCTTTTTAATATTCTAATACATAAATATTTATTTATTAGAGTTATTATTCATTTATTAAAACAGGTGCAAATACTCATTGGATAACAAAACATTAACATCAAGCGTTCTGATAATTAACTGCTACGCATGTAATATATTTTGCTGCTAACTTTTGCATGCGGAGGATTACAGTAGCTTTTGCATTGTACTTGTGGTAGGTTATTCATTATCCAAGTGCGTGCGCTGATGAACAGCCAGCTAATTTGATCCTATTCATTGCAGGAATTAGCAGTCACATTGAGATGCTGACGAGAAAGATTGACTTATTATGATGGTTTACAGTAATAATGATTTTCTATTTCTTTATTAAATAATCTGATACAAAACATGAATACTTCTTATAAAACGGAATTTTAACATAAAAGATATATATGTGTATGTTTTACGTAATCTATTCACTGAGTTTGCGGGCTAAAGATACTCATAAATGTTATCTTTGACGACATATTTCGAGCTAATTCAAATTCCGATAAATATAGGTTGCACTGGACATTTTTACTTTACTAAAATGTTTAATATAAAAGAAATTTTATATTTTATAAATGGCAGCAAAAAGAAATTAACACGGTAATAATTGGTTTTGATTTAAATGAAAGAAAAGAGGTCAAAACGACGGTGAAAAGTTAGATGAAAAACCTAGAATAAATTGCGAAAAAATATTATAAGAAACTGCTTTTAGAATGGTATGAATGATAAATGTTGCATTTTCGTTGACATTAGACTCCCTTCAACAAACCGGCGAATAGACAGACCAAAATTATAAATAGCCCTTAATTTAACTGTTAATTTTAATTGAAAATGCACGCCAAGTGGAAATTTAAATTATTTTATTTACCGTAAAATACAACGAAAGCGTCCACCCTCTTATAAACCCCCCCATCTGCTTTGCACGTGCATTTAGTTTGCTCTTAAAATACCGAATAAACGCCCCCTTAAGGTGGATTCATACTGGCCGGAGACTGGCAGCGGCTAAGCGTACGGTCCTGGATTCGATTCCCACCCATACCCTTTTTGTAAAAATTGCCTTTCTCTGAGTTAGTAAAAGTGGAATAACTGATGGCCGCATTCCTAAAAGCCAATCGAGTTACACTTGTGCAACGAGTATCTATCTAAGGTGTTCGTAAATAAAACTGGTCCATTCAGTTTATAAACTAGAGCGTTCGTATACAAAACTGAGTGCGTTTAGTTTCAAAGTAAACTGAATATGGAGTAGGTTCGTCCTGTTGTTGCGAAGATAAACTTGCTGCACGTTGTTTTCGTTTCGAAGTGGCGTCCGTTGTTATGGAAAAGTATGTTGTTATGAAAAGTATTTTACGTTTGCTGAAGCTGCAAATATTATTTGTATGAGGAGGAAATTCATGCATACGTTAGAAACTACAATGGAGGTACATAATATTTCAAAGGGAATCTTTTTCTTGTATTTTTCATTTTAGTAAATATTAAAATGCATATTTTTGTAAATTCAAAAATGCATATTTTTGTGTTGAGATTGAAGTTGATTTAAACCGTCATTAGCAAAATTCGAACTCTTGCTAAATGCTTTTGAAAAAAAATTAAGCTGAAATTGCTAAATTTTGATCTGTGAACTTCAATTATGCCTACTCTTTCTTTGAAAAATCCTGTCGATTTTATATTCAGTATGTACTAAAAATTTACCTCAGCAAAAATAACATCAGACGCGAATTGTAAACAAACACGTCTCCTAGGCGACGAAACTAAATAAATTGAAGTTGTACATAAAGACAAAAAAAAAAACTGATAACACTAAACGCACACATTTCATTTTTCTTACGAAAGTCGTCCAAGGAGTTTGCCGTTTACAAATGCACCCGATGACACCAATGAAATCATGCCATATGCCAGCGGCGTGTGACGTCAGAACTATCCTCTCTGCTCTCCTTCTCTGAGTGACGTCATTGCGGAATTTTAGCGGTGTGGAACGGACAATATATTAATACAGCTTCGATCGAAGATAGAGGTTGCGCTTCAACTTTTTTTTTCAGATTTTGACCGTTTATCCGCTCCCATAGATCGTGATTTCACTTGAAGATTGGGCTGTGCGCTTTTCCGGCATTTCCCGGAAATTCCCGTTTTTAAAGATCAAATATCACAAATAAAACCTTTCTTCAAATTATAATATAGTATTTCTTCAAATTATACTATAGTTATTTAAAGAAAAAAATAATTTCAATGTTAAAAATATCGCATAAAACATTTAACATGAAACTGAACTTCTATTGAAAATCCATATGTCAATAGACCATATTACTAAATTAACTTTTTTTTTTTTTCAAAAATATAAAGTAAAGAAAGGTGTTCTGGAAAATATATTTGTGCTTACAATTAAGTATTCAAAGGAAAAAATAGAATGTTTAAGTTTAACAAACACAGACACCGAAAAAAAAAAATTACAAAATAACTCATTCATAATAGTCCATATCGGACGTGGCTACAATATTTTAGAGATTTTAAGAAGCATATATTTACTAAACATAATCGATTAATGCAAGCTAGTTAAATGCAATTTGCAACAGGCAGTTCAGTTAATTGCTTTAAATGACACAACTGAGACAAAAAACAAGTTTTTCGTTAGGCTGATATTGCGTTCATACAAACATTGTTGTTCTTTTTTTTTATTAAAATCAAAACAAACTTCTCATAAACATACAAAGTAAAAAATGAACACATTTAAATTAAAATTAAATAAATAAATATAAACTAAAACAAAATTTTAACTTGTGTAATTAAACATTTTCCGAGCGATTAGCTATTAAATAAATATTTCTATTTGAAGTAGCTTTTTCTAATGCAGATACTTGTACTTTAAATAGACATAGGTTCTAAAATTCTAATAAATATTGTAAATTAATTTCTTTTATAGGTTTAATCCCCATTTTGCAAAGTACCAGTTTGAAAGTGACTTGCGTAAGCCTAATCGCAAATATGATTTTCAGAACTTCAAGCGGAAGAGTCAGTCAAAACAGGGGACTAAAGTCTGCTCTATAACGACTTAATGATTTGAGTAATTTTCTGAAGAACCCTTGAGGATAGTGATGGAGTGATAGATCTTTATAATGTAAGTTGACGCGGAATTTTAACATGCTTACCAAGTTAATCTTTACGAACCATTATGGCTACGTGAATTAGAAAATTTTAAAACGAATTTAAAATGAACCTCTCTCTTCATCGGCTCATTCATATTTCAATAGGAGACTTTGTTAAGTTTATGGAGTGGTTACTGAGCTTTTTCAAGTTATAAAATTTAATTGCAACTGTTACGTATGGTTTGACTTCTAGATGCACTAATGTTAATTAGCCGCATCTGAAAACCGTGTAAGCATATCTGCAACATTGCATAATGTAAATGGGTACCCAGAATTTTAATTAAACCTTGTTAACGTAAATTAAATATGGAACCCTAGCGACAATATTTTATCCACGAGGGAAAAAGAATATTATTTATTAGTTTTTGAATTACTTTTAATACAAACATATTTGTGTAATGAATTTCCTTTAAACAATATTATTTATTGTAAAAATGATACGGACTCATGATTATCTTTATAAAAAACGTAATCTCCGTTTTCGTTTCTGAAAATAACGATTATTTTAAACATATTTATATACAAATGTAAAAATTGTTAAAATCATTTTATATCTTCATCTTTTGGGGGAAAATTATAAAACGCATTTTCCTTTCTTCGCACAATCATAAAAATATTAATTCAAAAATAACTTATATTTGTAGTAAAAATTTTCTTGTTCAGTTTTTTAGTTTTATACATAATTTTTCATTAAGTATAAAAGCAATACCCCAACTATGGAATGCTAAAAACACAAAGCAAAATAATGTGACCAAATTTTTGAACACGTTAAAATAAAAAACTATAAAATTATACATGTTTTTTGTTATCAATAAAGTCCGCTTAAGTAACCAAGTAAACACAATATTTTGAGTTATTTTTTCCCAAGTGGTAGGGTCATATGGGGGAATTATGGGACAAGAAACATCTTAATATTTTTTAAAGTAAATTTGGCATGAAGTAAGCTTAAAAAATTTAGAAATTATTCAAATAATCGCTGCACCTGAAATGGAATTATTGTTAATTTTATTTAAATTTTTGAGAGGACAATTATTAGTTAGATATGGAGTAAATACGGGTCACCCCTTTTTTATGGTAATGCATTATCAAAAGTAATAAATGCTCTATTTTCACAAAGCAAATCAAATCGTTAAAGAATAATTACTAATTTCAAAATCTCAATACAAATGAATGCAATCTTAAATGAAAACAAATTACGTGTTTGGATGTTGAACAAAAATTTAGTTATTGAAGATGTTTTATTATTTTTACTTTATTACAAAATTTTAAATCATAACCTGAAATCCTACAAAGTAACCTTTTCAAAAACTCTCGACTTCGAGGAAAAAAGGAAAAAAAAGAATAATAATAATGATTTCGGAACATTCCAGAAAAAATAATTCCATGTACATGCTGGTGTATTAAAATTAATTGTCAAGAGATAATTACACAATTCTTGCTCAAACTATGGAAACATTTCATATACGTTTTTTTTTCCATCTGGCGAAGAAGGATCAGCATGCCAAATTAATATGTGGCATGAAAAAGACAATAATAACGTAAAAACACTGCAGCAGAGTACTGAATTTTTAACACATTTTATTATATGAATTTGCCTGCCTTAATATCTCGAAAAGTAACGTTATTCCTTTTTTTAATTTTAAATTTCATTTCAGATGCTTCAAAAAAAGTTAATTGCATTGCTCTGCCGACTTGCATCTTTCTTTAAATTTTCTAAGCCGGTTAATATGCAAAACGTTCTCAGGCCTTATTTCGTTTTTTCGTTCTTGGAATACTCTGAGCCTAGAAAAGTAAATTAAATTCATTATTTCTTCTTTTTTTGAGCTTTAAAATATTTTCTCACATTTAAATGCATTTTTTCTCGCATAACAAAAATATTTTCATTCTTAAAATGCTTCATTGCATTCTTTTATGAATAGGCAATCATGAAATCTTTTACTTTGTGTTTCGTCATGCTACCTGAGAAATTCAAACTGCCAAACTACTCAGTTTAAACAGATAAGTTCGCGTGAGTTTAGATTAATATAATTTTATGTTTTCTAGCATCCGTCATAATTACAGAGGGAAAAACGTACTGAGAGTTCCTATTCGTAATTTTGCAACTTTCATTATGAGACACTTAGCAAAATTATTAATTTTTCATGCATAGGTTAGATTAAAACTTAAAATTTTTAATACAACAAATAAAAATGCAGCTAAAATAATGCAGCTAAAGTTATAAGAAGAACTGAAAATTTATGAAACATTTATAATTCGTTTTAGCTTGTATTTTTACACACAAGTTGTAATAATATTATGATGTTTTATGGCTTTCTTCAATTTAGTTATAATTATGTTTGTAAAATTCACTGTGCAAACATTCGAAAAATTTTCTCTTCTTTACTTCAGTATTCCTCTTAACTATGAAAACGTTTCTCTTTCTCTTCAAAAGTTTCTGTTCATTATAAAGAGAGAATTTTAAACATTTCCCCACCAGTTTTTGAGCATTATAGTTTTTCTTGTAAAACATAATCAGTAAAAACAGTATAAAATAACAAAACGTAATTATAAGTAACTAAAACAATCAATAATAAAAATATAAAGCATTATGAATTAAAATGAGCGTTAGATAAAATGCATGCAGGAGGAAGAGCGTTACACAGACTGAAGGCATTAGGCTTTTATAATAATGTATGATTTTAAATTTTATAAGAAACAGATTCTTAGTATTTTTATTAAAACCGTTCTAACAGCTCATATGGTCACAAAACAGTCATTGCGGGAGCATGCATCACAGAGGGTCACAGTGGTCACCGAGTGTCACGAATTAAAAATTGTTACTGGCAAGCGACGGTACTTCACTGTGCTGTCACTATGATGCGTTTTTTTTATGTGTCAACAAGTAACGTTCTGTGAGGACACGCGGTAACTCTTCAATCTCGTGACTCTTTATAGTGAACGTTTCTGTTACTTTAAAATCTGACACGATTGTTACACATTTTAACTTACAATTTCTGCAATTATAACAAGACAATGAAATACAATCTTGTTTTAGGAAAATTTTGGAGACTGTTGTCTGAATTCATTTGAAAAACAGTATAAGTTATTGATATTTTATGAGTTTGAAAATGCACTTTATGTGTAATATACCAAACTTCGTAACAATATTACACTTTATAAGATGATTTTCAATAGCAAAAAATATTCAAGGAATTATTAACACATTTGTTTGAATAAATTGAAAAAAATAAACTTAACTCCTAAAAAATTTTAAAGAAAAGAAATCAATTTACATGGGGAGAATTTCTGAAAACCTAATTTATATCACAAATTACTAAGTTATTGAAATTTGTAAATTTTAAAACAACCTACTATAATGTATCGAACCTAGCAAATATTCAAGAAATTACGAACATTTGTGAATAATAAATACATTAATGAAAAATTCAGACTCCTAGAAAATAATACTTGAAAAAGGAAAAAAAAAAAGCTTTCCAAAAATTTAATTTTTTATAATTTAATAATAAATGTATTTTTACGCTGATTATAAAGTACACCACTAAAATTTCAGTTTTCAAGACTAATATTGTAATAAGTTAATTTACTTTGAAAAATTAATGTTATAAGGCTGCATGGTGGAGCGCTAAAGCATTTATCTTCTATTCAGTCTATTCGGGTTAGAATCAATCTCTTCGCAGGAGCTGGAATCCCTGCAAGAGGATCTGTATGCTCAAATTAGACGGCAGCACCACATTTCAGCCCACCTGTTCGAATCATATTTTTCCCCTACTGGGTCACTATGTGGTCACCATGTGACCCTATTGTGGGATGAAAAGGTGGCCGTCATGAGAGTGGGATATATTGACCTCAGAGTGAGTACCCATCAACATCTCAATAACTGTTTATCACTGGATTTTCAGTGTCACCTACAGATCACTTGGAGGTCACCGTGCTATTAGAGGAGATTTACGTAAATAAGAATAAATTAATTAAATGTTACTCCATTCTAATAAAACGCTCTCTGTTGCATTCTTAACATATAATCTTCTGAAATACTTGCTCCTTGCAATACTTTGAAAGCAAATTTTTAGACAACTTATTATTAAACATCTTTTATAAAACAGTGTAAAACCAAAACCGTATAATCCTACTAATATATAAATGTTAATGTTTGTATGTATGTTAGTTCTTTCACGCTGAAACAGTTAAATGTGTTTGGATGAAATTCAGAATAAAGACAGTTCAAGTCTTGGATTAACAAATGAGCTACATAAAAAAACACTTCCTATAATTACACTACGTAAAATAGCCTTTTGTAAAAAAATACAGTTGAGTTTTTATTTTACAAAGCCGTTGACAGACGGCACAAACTTATAGAATACGCAGCTTTTAATAATCAAAACATCAGATTTCCTTTTCCGCAGGTGAAATCGAAATAATTGTTAGATGGATTCATATTATGTTATGAAATTTTAATTGATTGAGTCATGTGGCAAACCATCAGCATGCTTTTCTTCACGGTGTGAAAAAATACAACCTTTTTTACCAAAATTTTTTAACAAGTATATCTGCATCATTTAATATGCATTTGTAAGAAACCCACTTTGTCGCGTAGTCTATATCATCATTATATCAACGTTGTTCTATAATGTTCCTATATCATCGTTAAATAATGCTAAAATAATATTTTATTGTCTACTACGTTTGACTTGGATAAAGAATACTCTGAATAAGTTTTTAAAACTTCCATTCAGTTCGAATTGTGCAATTTTCTGCTCAGCTTTTGCCCATTCTGTTTCTATCGCATTACATCCAGAAAAATGATGTGGAAATATAAATTTCAATTTTGTTTAATCACACTCATGAATAAGGATAAATTTTTAAACTTAACAGAATAAGGAAAGAAAGTAGGAAAGACGAATGGATTATGATACGCTTCACTTATCGCGTATTTAAAGTGTGAAAGTGTTTCAGATTTTCTTCCTTTTTTTTAAATTTTCTTTTTCCTTTCCGTTTTTTGATAACGGCCAACATATCCAGAAGATTTTCAGAATTAGTATAAGACGAAAATAATTGGTACCTTTCTGTAGGTTTTTATCATTAAGTCATTTTTTTTTTGTAACCAGGGGCGGTCCGCCTCGGTAAGCAAGGTGAACATCGCATCGGAGTGCCGGCTTTGAAGGGGCGTCATTTCGAACTCAAAAACTAAGTAGAGCATAAAAGGGGGACCTTTTTTTATAGCAGGGGCGCCCTAGCGCCACCCCTGTTTTTAACAATCATAATTTAAAATTGCATTCAGATACTGAGAGATTTCAGTGACAAGGAAGACGGTGCGAAACAGGATTCTTCCCGAACAAGCTATATTAACATGGCGAACCAACTGGTCGCCGGAGTTGGATATTTTTTAATAATTAGTAAATTCTAAACTCGACTTTAAATGTAATTTTATGAAGTGCAAATTATGAAGTGAATGATGTCTTTGCATAGCGTGACCTAAGATGTAAATCTTAGGCAAAAGTTTCAGCAAGAGTGATGGCAAAAATTCTACGCTCGCACTCGCGCAACCACGCACAGACACTCACATTCATACATACAGGGTGTCGCAGAAACACGGAATGAGTCTTTCATTCCTTAAATATTAATAATATACATATTACAAAGTTACGTAAAAAAAAGGAAGTAAATAACAATTTTACTCTCCTGAGAAATTACGTTTTTGAGTTTCTGATTGTGAAATTCCGATTTTCCTACTAAAGATACGTTATTAATCATTTTCTGAATAGAAATGACACTAAATTCGTCTTTTCATACATTTTGCAAAGTGAGAACTTGTCACGTTCACTTTCTGAGTTTAATAATGACACCCAGAATTTGCAGCAACCCTAACCTAAATAAATCTAATGACAAATGCTGTTAAAACAAATAAACATGATTTTCACTGAAATGCATTTAATAATTTGGCCAGCACTGTACTAAGCAAAAAAAGCAACAAGGCATAGGACTCAGCAGCTGAGCGCCTAGGCAGCTAGTACAATAAATTGCGTTAAGATACGTAAAAAAAATGCTGCAGAATTTTATGATAACGATTAAAATTTCCAGGAAAATATGTCTAAACATATACAAAATTTAATATTAATACGGCTAACTTACAAAATGAAGAGGGGCTATGTAATACCAAATATAGCAAAAATATTATGCATATGACCAATGGTTGCTTTCTTTCGTAATTTGTGCATGACCCTTGAAATATGATTATCCAACTTGATTTTTTCCCTTTGAAATCCAAAGAAAAATGGCTCAAGCTAGAATATATTAATTTTTATATCTCTGACACTTTAAAGAATGCTCAAACTTTTATACAGTGACACCACATATATATATGTGCGACATTTTACTAACTGGAGATTTTTTCCTACGGGGGCCGTGTAAAAATATACTTTTGTATTTATTTAGATTTTATCTCCTCAATATTTTATTCGATATGATAAAATTCTCTAACTTTTATTAGGTACCTTTGTAGTTTATTTTCTCTGTCTATGATCAATATTTAAGGAATATTAAGCTATGTTAGTGTTTTGGGGATACCCTGTCTGTGTATGCACTTTTTATGCACTTAGAAATTATGTAGATTAATATATATTTATATAATGTGTGAAACAACTAATGCTTATAGCTAAAAATAAAATTTAAAATACATATTATGTTTCAGTTTTCCTCGAAAAATAATTTATTTGTTTATTTTAAAGTGATACATTCCTTTATTTAAAATATATTTGATGATTTCTTTGAAAGAACATATCCAGTAATTGAAATTCTACTACTGTTTTGAAACAAAATAGAATATACCATTAATCCTGATTTCCTTCTTAGAGTTTTATTGGTTTTAGCACTCCGAATGCATTCCCTAATTTCAAAAGATACTCACTTCTTCTTTTTTTTACTTTCGATTCAAGGAAAAGTTTCCAATATCCAGAAGAATATTTTAGAAGCAAATATTTCATTTTGTTTGTTTTGTTTCCATTTAATATAACTCGCATTCACGGAGCTAGATTTTTAATAGTAATAAATTATTTTTGTTTGCCGCTTCTAACAGAAATAAAAGAAAGTGATATTTTAAATTATTGAAAGAAAGCGATATCGTATACTAAATCATACAAGTTTGTTCCTTTTGTATCCTAAGTTTAAAATACTTCTATCTTATGGAACACACTGTAAGCATCATGCTTGTAAAATATTTGATGAAAAATTTCAGTAAATTGGCATTTTTAATGACAATTTTTATTTTAAAGGCGAATAGAAAACTGTATGCTTATTTTGATGTTATGGATCACACATATATTCTTGAGCACTTACGACATGATAAAATTCGATAAAATCGAATGTTATCATATCGTAATTCCGTAAAAGGGAAAACCAGGAGATTATCGAAATTCCGTAAAAAGCGATATGATAAAATCGAATTTTATCATATCGTTTTCCGTATTCCCATGAAAGCTTAGAGGCGTTCATGGAAATACGGAATTCTAATGTCAATTAGTGATTCTTAATTTATCTTGTTTTACGATATTTGGCAAACTCGTAATTATTTTATACTGTGATTTCATTTTGTTCAGGTATAAATTTATGTCATACGTTATATTGCGTGGTATAAATGAATATTGCTCAGTACTTTTCTGCACATTAATAAAGTTTAAGTGACACAAAAAATGCCACATTGTATACATAGAGGAAGGGGACCCAAAATGATCCTAGTAGGCCAAACGATCTACATATGGTTTCTTCTAGACAGGTAGCACTACCCTAGTAGCACAAATTGTTCAAAAAACGTTAAAATTACGATGGAAACACGTTTTTTGACGTTAAAAAACGTGTTTTAAACGTCTTTTGGATTAATTGTGCTACTAGGGTATCTACCAGGTAACGCATAAACTAGTTGTGTCAAGTCAAGAAAAAACAATGGTGGTATTTAAGCGATTGGTGTATTACGTGTCTGAGTAGAATTCTTCAAAAAAACTGGATGTATATCTCTTAGAAGGTGATCACCAATTTACCTACTTATTTAGAAATTCAGTTTTTTGATGTGCAGAAATATGACTTTTCACTTAATAGAACATGTTTTTAGATGATAATTACTCTTGCTAAATTTATTATGTTTCTCGGCGTGTTAGAGTAATATGACTTGAAGCGGGGATCTTTATTGTCAGGTAAAATGTTCTCCCGACTGAAGAAACTCCAGTACTTGGCCCTAGGCGTCCTGGCAGCCATTCAACCATTCTCAAAACGAGTGACTTCCAAATACATTATTTAATTTATTTCTGCGTTTATTGTGGGCCATAATTTTTTAAATATAATTTCAAAATATTCTATTTTATTTTTTGTGATACTTTTTTATTTTAAAATTTTCATAAAATAAATCATTCATCCTCTATAATTATAAAATTTAGTTTATTTCATTATGTATAATCACAATTACTTTTAAATCGTTTATTTTCCCGATAAATAACAATTTAAAACTACTTTCAAAGTAAAGATCATTTTACTCTATAATTGAGGGTAAAATGATCCTTTAGACACTTTCTAAAAATTCTAATTTTTCATTACTCATAGTGCTTTTAAATTATTATTAAAATATGTTTATTATGTAAAATATAGTGTAAAATATGAAAGCAAAGGGCCAAAGTTTTATTTAAGCATTCATGTTATTTTATATACATAAGTTTTAACCTTAAGGGGATCATTTTGGGGCCCACCTTCCCCTATATATATATATATATATATATGTATGGGATTCCATATCACGTAAGTTTAGCTATTTTATATTATATATATATATATATATATATATAATATAGAGTATAGAAGAGTATAGAAGTAAGTATAGAAGATATCCTATTTGTAACGCGCAAATGCAGCTATGACAAACAGAATAGAATATAACTAATAAGTAAAACACAATTCATACTGAAAATAAGACATACCAGTATGTCTAGTGTAGTTTTTAGTATGAATTGAGTTTTACTTATTAGTTATATATATCTGTGTATAAATATATACTTATATCTATATCAATTATAATATATATATATATATATATATATATATATTATAATTGATATGGATTACGATTATCTGTAACCACAGTTACAATATATTGCAGTAAAGCCTGAAGATACTCTTACTTAATGACAATATTACACGAAAAACAGTAAATTTAGACAAAAATTAGTTTCAAATTTTGTCAAGAAAGAGATCTCCAGGCAGCATTTTACACAAGTTGTGACTAAACATCTGCATTTCAGTTAATCATACTTGTGTGAATTTAATACTGCAAAAACGCCATTTAACCCAGCATTAACAAATTCACTAACGATTAACTGAAAACGAGACAGACCTTCTCCATTAACTGCAGACTGAGGTCAGAAGTGCCCTCTCCAGGCAAAAATTTCTAATTTTAACCTCATTAACTTAAAAGAATATTGTATTCTTTTAGTACCAATGCAACACAACGTGCATTCCTATCTCCATTCTTATCAAATTCTTCACATTTAACACGGGTTAGGAACTCTGAATATTTTGTACTTTCAAAGCTGAATGTTATAATTTGAAATGTGAAAATTTTGCTGAAAACGCGAACACCTTGTCTTACTTTTTAAGGAATAAGTAAACACTTTTGAATGGTTAACTGTAGTTATTTTTGAATGGTTAAATGCACTTACTTTTGAATGGTTAAGTGCACTTTTTTTTACCTACTTTTTGAACAGATGGAACTGGGGATAGAAGAATAATTAGAACTTACTTTTACAAAATTACTTATCAGTTAAATAATATCATGACCAAAAAGTTAGTTGGAGAATTTATGTGTTAATATAACGTGACGAACATATCAGCATTAACAATATGCACGTGCATAAAATACATATTCCTTTAAAATCTTCAAAAGTATAATACATAGCAAAAGACTATTTCCTGAAATCGGCTTTAATTTGATTTTGAATTTATCCATTCTACCTATTTATCATTCCTACATATTCCGTTATCATCCGTCATGCTGGATCTAGACAACAACTTGTGTGATTAATATTTCGCTTAATTTCATGACGTGGAAGTAACAGTCTGTAAAACAATTATTTGCACATGAATGATCATTTAAAATATTTCACTATAGTTTTCTGATAATTATGTTAGTGGTACGATGATTTTGTCAAACTTAGATAACATCTATTTTGAATTCGTGTCAAAAATCACTCCCTAGATCAGAGGTATGTTGAAAAATAATATTCCCTGAATATGCTTTATTTTTCTAAGCGTGCATCTGTAAGCAGAAAATAATATTGGTGCTTAGAAAAACTACCTGTCATCTCTGGAAAAACCAAATACAGCTAATTTTGCGCATAAAGATCGCAAGACAAAGGACTTAAACTGTTGGCTTTTCATGGTTTAATGTCCTGAAACATTCCCGCTGATATGTAGTGGTGGATTATTTGAAAAAAAATCGCTGACGTAGGATTTTTAGAAATCTGTTAAAAAAGATATGTTCCTATTATTGTTACTAGTTAAATTGATAGCACTTTTGGTGTGGGTGGTAAATGCAGCTATTCCATGCAAAGTGTATGTGTGAAAGAAAAATTAACTTCTTGCAAAATAACAAGAGATGTGCATATTATTTATATGTTGAAAAACATAAAGTAAATAAATAGTATAACATTTAAGCCTGCACAAACACTTAATAATGAAAGCTACATACGTACATTAATCAAGAGAAAAACAATCGAATTTTCGGATTAATTTTGATTTTTAGTAGTTATGCACTGAATTTCGAATAATAAATTTCTAATTAAACAACGCAAGCATGTAGGAATAAGTTTTGCACATAATTAAAAGACATCACTGAAGCTGCTGATCACTAAACGCTCATTGACAATGTTAAAACGAATGCACATATTTCTTCTGCGTAGTTGATATTGCCTAAAAAAATACCATCTCCTTCTTTGGCTTTATGCTAAATTTTATACGTTTTTAAAAGAAAAGAATAAAAGACATAAGTAGGTAGTTCAAGTGCCCCACTCGTCAGAAATGAAGAGCTAGCAAATTTTTCAATTATCTGTTTCTGTAAGTTATGGGATTTATTGTCAATAGTATTTAATACCACATCTTACATTTGAAATGTTGGACTTTTTTAAACATCTGATATTTTTATTAGCCAAGACGCCATCACGCCTTTGAAAAAGTTCTGGGGCTCCGCACTGGTACGCCCAGGCCTCACTGCACCCTTCATTACAACTACCTAATACTCCTCAGATAAAGTCATAAATTTCCATATAGCATGTAATTGCAATTTATTAAATCTTTCTCCAATATAGTTTTACAATATTATTTTTTCTTGTAAAATTAGTTCTCCATTATGTACTAGTAAGTCATTTCATTTGACTGCAGGATAATGACATGCAATTAATTCATTGTGATTCATTCATTCTAAATTAATTCCTTCCTAAATTATGATAAGCATACTTATGAATACTTTCAGTGTTCCGTTAGAATTAAGAAAATAATTTAGAATCAAGTATGATAATAAAAATATTTTTATAAGGGACTTAATCTTGAAATTTTTAAATATTCCATTAATTTGTTCTTTTTGGACCGAGATTTTCTTTTCTCGTAGCAATATTTACCATTAATTTTAACGTAATTAAGAATATGTCAAACTCCAGGTTATTTTTGTTTCATTATATTATACATATTATATTTTTAATTATATATTATTTTTTAAAATGTATAGAGATAAATTTTCACATATTAGGAGAAGAATAGATTACAACTAATTATAATAATTTGACGCTAGTTTTACACTCTTATTAGAACGTGTTGATAAGCCAACCCAGAGAGTCTTTAGTGAAAAACTGATTATGTGTTGTGTAGGGAATAATATCGATTGATTGTGCTAGGCTGCGACATAAACAATGCTAGAGGGTGTATTACATTAATGACTGTGTTTATTAATTTTATTGCTATGTTTTCAACCATAAACGTTAAACTATGTTCAGTGTTCAATATGTAAAAAATAAATATGTCTTATGTATATTTATACGTATGTAAATTTATATCTTAAAAATAGACCTACGAATACGTTCTCAAATGTTTTATATTAGCTTGTTTGTGTGATTATGGGAACGCTACGCTTGGGCGATATGCCAAGGATGTGGGTGCCTTGGTAGGAGGACATTTTAAGGGGTTCTAACGCGTATTCACGCTACATCTGGGGAAAACCTACCAAAACTCCAGACCGTTAGATCGACAGCCTCGCGATGGGACCAGAACTCTGGACCTACACACTTCGACCGTCTACCATTTTCAGTGACATAACCACTGTGCCATGGTGGGGCCGAAATACTTTATAAGTAACCGTAGAAATATGTTTTCAAATATTTTATAAATAGCTATGGAAATGGCACCAAGCTTAACGATGGGAACAGTGATTGATATAAAAGCTACATCCTTGGGTTTGGTTCTCTATGATTTGTAAGCTTTTTGTAACTCAGTTTTTAGAAAAAGTTCAATAATTTCTGCCTCACGTATAACTGACTTCCTCGTAAAAAACTATGAAAATAGATGGAACAAGTAAAATAAAGAGAAAATATGTTTGTTTAAAATAAAAATTTCTTTTATTAAAATTCTAGCAATTTAAGTTGCTTTAAAATGTCAAAATTCCTAAACCCATTTCCAAATTGCATAAACAAGAATTTATAGTCACCATAACTGCAAAACACCTAACGATATCTGGTCTTGAAAATCACTCCATTTCAGAGATGTTTGATCGCATACAAATCAATAGCATTACTCCAATCCTTCATAATCCTACTCGATATCCAAACGCAAGGATGTAGCTTTTATGTGAATCACTGTAACCATCGTTAAGTTTGGTGCCATTTCCATAGCTATTTATAAAATATTTGAAAACATATGCCTTCATTTACAAATGATCACTTGCGAAATGCAAAAGCATAGTCATGTGAAAACGAGCGCGAAATGGATGCATAAGATTACTCAACTTCTAATAATTTTAAATTTTATATCTGTCTGTTCACAAATATCCAAATTTCATTTTTCTCCTAAATCTAATAGTGAGTTTATATATTTTTTTAATACGACAAATTTCAAGGCTGACGTTATACTTTTCA
Source organism: Cheiracanthium punctorium (assembly GCA_038373885.1). NCBI lineage: Eukaryota > Metazoa > Arthropoda > Arachnida > Araneae > Cheiracanthiidae > Cheiracanthium > Cheiracanthium punctorium. Next base: position 83,995 of record JAWZYV010011842.1, read on the forward strand.
AGTAACACTTTCTTAATATTATTTTTTCTTTTTTAGAAGTAAAAAAATTAAATTAAAATTATAAAGAAGAAAATCTGTATTTCAATTTAATAATCTTCATTTAAAAGTTCCGAATAAAGTAAAATGAAATTAAACTCCTTTGAAAACTACAAGTGCAATTTCAGATATTTTAGAGAGTTTCTTTAACCATTTAGCTTATATATAAATAATTAAAAATATAAATATTAGCTTATATATAAATAATTTGCAGAATATTTTGCTTCTCCAAAACCCAGATGCTACTATATATTCGAAAGCAGTTATATTCTATTAATTATCCAATCGTTTGAATCCATTTTTAAAGGGAATGTGGGGACAAACAGCAGAATTAGTATTATCAAATCTAAAGTGAGGAAGCGGTATAGGATATTCAAATTCAAAATACCATTATCAATGGTGAATCAAGCTTTTTGAATAAATTGGAAATCTGATGCATGGAAAGTGGAGTAGCAAAATAGCATAATTTAATTATAGTGTTGCAACTGAAGTAAGAGATATAAAGGCATATTTTTGTTTTCCATATAACAGTCGCATTTATGAACATGAAGACATTTACTAACATTGAGATAATTTAGATTTTGCGAAAAAATCAGTCAAGGTGTTCCACTTACCCATTTTGGGGGGGGGATGGACCACCAGTCAATATTTTTCTAAAAACTAATTTTAGAATTTGAGGTTGTAAGTGGGTAAAAAAATATATTTTTAATCCTGGGGGGGGGGACGTAGACTTATCTGGAACGGTTTTACAGAACTTTTTTTTACATTAAAAATATAATTGCAGAATAGGCACCTATATTTAAATGTTTCTTATTTCTTTATTCAAGACAATTTCCATTACACGTTTATTTTATATCATAAAATGTTTGATAATTAAATATTAAATGTTTAAATATTCTTTAAGTTTGTAGTTCCAGGAAAGAAATGATAGGAATGAAACATGGAAGAAATGAAGCCTCTCAGGCTTAGACCTAGAACTAAATGTTGAGTATCGTATCTGGGATAAGAAAACTGCATCCCCACCATGGTCGAGAGGATAATACACTCAAAATTTTAGACGGTTGAAGTGTGAAGGTTAAGCGTTCTGACCTGCCCTTTCGTGCAGCTGTCGATCTAACTTGTGGAGTTCTGGTCAGTTTTCTTCTAATGCAACCTGAATACGCATGAGAACCCCTTAAAAGTCCTCCGACCAAGACATCCTCCCATCCTTCGCAGGTAGCCCTTGTGTAGCTTTGCCATAATACTACTCAACACCAGTAAGTAAGCTAGTAAAACTGCTGAACTGAAAATTAAATTAGCATTGCCTATGTAGGTATCTATTTATAAAAATTGATGATGTAGGGCTGGTCAAAAATAAAATGATCACAGATAAGTACCTTATACAAAACAGAAATTCGAATTACATTATGTCCCAAAATATCAGCTGATGATCAGGTTTTAAGAGTGTTGTTTCTTAAAATGCAATATGTTCTCAGGTAGTGTGTAAAGGTATAATATATTATACCTTTATTTTGGGACATGATCAGGAATAAAATTGGCCGGGGTAATTGGACCAAACGAGATACACTTATGTCCTTATCACACTAGAGGGAAAATTCGAGCAACTTCGCGCTGGACCAACTTTTCCGACGGATTTGAAGGAGTGGTTATCTTTAAGGGTTGCAAAAGTAAACAAACTCTCTCCGACGCCAAATAGTCATCGCATCGCTGATTTGGCGTGCAGGTTCTTATTTTACTTCTCGTGCGTTGGTATATTTACATCGGATCGGCAGCAATTTCGGCAGCATCGGATGGGCAGCAATTTCTAATTCCAAAGTCCACTTGAACGCGGCCATAATTTTATTTACACGTGATTCTGACATCGATCCAAGCTGCCAAGCTTCGAACATAGTCGCCATTGCTCTAAATTGCTTATGACTTAGCAGGAAGAAGTACTCTGATTGGCCGAAATTTCGTCCGACTCGGATTTTATCCTTCGGAAAGGAAAAAGTTGGAGATCGCAGTCGTCAAGGTAACGGCGGAGGAAATCGGCCGGAAACTTGATTTGCAAGGAAAGTTGGTCGGATTTTTCTCAGTGTGATAGCCCTATTACTGATGCTCCATTTGACCAATTATGGGACAACTGGAACAACTAATTTTAAAAGTAATTCTACGTACCACGAAACTTTCAAAAATTAAGAAAAATCCCCTTTTTATGCATATATAAATTACATATGTATATATGTAATATACATATGTAATATACATATGTCTTTGCTATTTTTAGCTGGACTTCGTTTTCAGAGGAAATATTTTTAACAGAAATAGAATTTTTACGAAATGACTCATAGCTGAAACGTAATCACACGTAATTTTTTTAAAAATATCATAATATTTTCCAGGTGCTGCATAAAAGATATATAAAAAATGCTACGAATAATCTACATTGGAAAAATTGAAATTTAACCTGGGGTGACCCACGTTACCCTATAATGAATGTTACTTCAATTGGGTAAAAAGGAATATTTGCTGGAATTGCTGACGTGATTGAAAAATGAAATTCTGTCAGTGAAACATCTACGCTCTGAAATTATTTGAGGAACTGTGGATTGAAAGCGTGGTTCAGTGTCAATCAATGAACAATGTGACTGAACATCATTACTGTGCATTTTATCTAAAATAGCACGTTTCTAATTTTAAATAAACTAAATATGAAAAGAGATTATATCATCGACTAAGAGAATAGCAAACCTGAGAATACCTAATTTATTGAAAAAGGACGTCTTTTCTGTCTGACTTGGTCTAATCAGGCGGAATTTTCTTCATTAGGTGCAAAGTCTCTTGAGGTACTCGAAATGGAGTCATTAGCTGAGTGAGTTTATTTAGTGTTTTGTTCAGTCTCCTTCTGATGTTCCCCTTCTGACAGCTTCTGGGAACGCATCTAAAGTTGAAAAAACGTTTTTTTCTAGAACTTATTCAGAACTTATAGTGATATATATATATATCATTAATAGTAAAATGCTTTCTTTTTAAAGTGCAATTTAAACATAAAATAGTTACTAATTCTAATAATTCTTACATAAATAAATTCTATAAACGTAGATTCAATTTTCTTACATAAATATAGATGCTATAAAGTATGCTTTAAGCATAATTTTCTTTAATAAACTCATGCTTCAGGAAAAAAAATAACGCAAATTAAATTATTAGAATAAAGCACACTTCGACATCATATGAAATCGACCACGGAATAGATAAAAAATATTCTTTTACATTAACTTTATAATTACTTTAACAGTTACATAAACGTTGAGAATAATAGAAAAAACGAATGGACTAAAGAAAAAAAGCTTCTAACCTCGAATAAATCTAAAATACATCGTATCCTATTATATAGTTACGCTGAACCCTAACTGTCATAATTTTGGACGTATAAGACGTATAATGTTCACCGTTCGTCGTGCGATCGTCCTGAAAAATTTCTTAAATTTGTAAAAAAAATCTGCGATACTTCCAAAATCTGAAAATCCACCCGTTACCTGATTTTTAAGCGATCTTTCGTTTTTTCCAGATCAATTTTATTTCCGAGAGTACAAAAAACGTATCGTTTGCTTGTCAAAATTAGGCAGTGGCTTCATATTGAAGTCACGGTTAGTTATCGAGCTTTGAAGGAAAAATTACGATTACGATTTCGAGTCGCTTAAAGTAGTTCTGCTAAATTACGTAGTTTAACTTTTTTTCAAAAATAAAATGGTTTTCTATGAATTAAGCTTTGATATAGGGACGATGTTCCCACCAAAAGAAATGTTTCGATTGAGAAAAGTTTCTGCAGAGTATGCAATTCCCATTTCGTTATATAATAAAAATTGAACTCATTTATTTTAAGTGGAGAAAGATTAAATATTTTGAGTGTAGACATTCTAGAGGTCGTTGTAATTGTTTCCACAACGGGCTTTATCAACTAGCTCAATAAAAGTACAGAACACGAAACAACGCAATCTAATCTACGGCTTAATTAGAATTGAAAACTTACTAGAAAACATCTTAGTAACCAGATTTCAAACGCCCTATTTATTCCTTAGGCCACGCATGGGCAACCTTTGAAAAGTTGCGGGCCACACTTTGGGAAGTTGACGAAATCGCTGGCCGTATAATTGCGATTTACGTGGGCTGCTACTGTGGGAGTAAGGCCAATTATCTACACGTTGGATCTAGGCCGATGGGTGGGGTGTCCCCCGTAGGTCTTTCTAAAGGGCCCTAACCATTATTTAAGCTATGGGGATTCATACGGGATTTTGAATGGTTTATTCGGGTGTTATACAGGATTCCGCTGGCCGGATTCAAAGCCGCGGCGGGCCGGCAGTTGCCCATATGTGGCTTGTGCGTAGATGTCTGATCACGTGCAAAATTAATTTGAATGGAGTTTCAAAGATCGTTTTATTATACACGGTTGTCACATTAAAAAAAAATCGTCTGGATTACTACATTTAAATATTTCTCGTCAACTTGGCGGAATAAGGCGTTTAAAGAAGAATTCAACTCATTGCCGTTATTTAAAAAAAAAAAAAAAAAAAACTTGGAATTTTCATGTTACATCACAGGATCTTTTTTCTTTCTGTGTATCACTGCAAAGGGTGTGATTTTCATTTAAATTATTCAGTTGAGCTAAAAATTTCATGCATTTCTGAAATTCACATCGCGTGGTTCAATAAAATACATGAAAAATACTTACAGTACCTATAGTTTTAGTATCTACGAGGAATACATTTAGTTTTAAGTTAGTTACAAAAGGGTAAAGTAGTAAATGCAGGCAATTTTTGAGAAAACATTTTCGAATAGTTTTATATTAATAACCATGAATTAAGAATAATAAAATTATTTACGTATATTCAATCAAGGTGCTTGCAGAATGACAACAGATTGATTTTCTGATGGCAGATTGGTTTTCTCTTTTTCTTTTGCTGGCTGCCAGAATGACAGTTTTAAATAAAAATAACCTTTTTATTCTAAAAAACTTATGTATCTGAAAGGTGTAAAATATAGTTATAAAAATATTTATTTGTCTGTGTACTGGATATCAAGTTCCATTTATTTTGTTACTTTGCGAAATTAAATTTCACTATATATCGATGGCGTCTATTTTTTAATCCGCCCCAAACTCACTTGAGCGTCCCTTTTACGAAGATCGAATCAACTGTGTTTCCCAAACGATCAATAGATGCCGCTACCGTCCAAAACGAAAGTATTACATTTTGTGCTGTTCAGTTACTTGACCTAGCGCAATCATTTCGTGGAGATAAAAAACATCCAGGTACGAAATTCTAAAAAAATCGCTAGAGCCGTTTTCGAGATCGCTCGGTACATACATTCTTCGTTTAATAGTATAGGGATATTAGTCTTGTCTGTGTCGTTATATTTTCTGGAATACTCCTCTCCCTAAAAAAGAATAATGTTAGTGTTTAAAATGATCTTAGAGTTTTTCTTTGCTTTTCTTTGTGTTTTATACAACACGTTTCCGAAAGATATATAAAGACTATCATAATTGGAAATATGACAAAAAGCACAAACCAGAAAAATGATGGTGCTTTTACCTTACGAGTGAACTTGGCTGAGGGAGGTAATTAATTTTGTGGACTTCAAAGGCATCGGAACATAATATATGCATCACAGAGAATATCAATTACATTCACGATTAATAATTCATCAACTCCAAATTCTGCATCATCAGAGTAGACAACACATTAAATATGGCCCTCTGCAGATATGTGTACAGTGAAATGTCATTTGACACAAGAGTGACCATGCAATTATGGAAAATAAATCCGTCATTGCGTAAAAATTCTTAAACATGAGTATAATTTTATCAATTTATTTCTGGGTACTATTTTGTCAACTTTAATTCTATTTATGGGATTATGATATTTAATCAAACATTTTCCTAAAACAAGATTTCATCGTATTTTCTCGTTATCGTTACCGAAATTTTAAATTAAAATTCGCAACAATTAAGTCAGATTTAAAAGTTAGAAAAGCGGTCACTGTGACTTCACTTTAGAGTAAAAAGAATAAGTACTTTTCTTGTTTGTGACTCCACTGATGTTTATAACTATTAATGGTAAAATTACCTTTATTCCCAGAACCCATTTATTTCTAGTAGTCTGTTACATTATTAAGATAACAATAATAAGCTGAATTTTTGTAAGAATCAAATCTTTGTGTAAGGCCATGATAAAAAGTGTATTGCAAATTTCCAAGTACAAATAAATCTTCATAAAGTAACCTAACTGAGATATTTTCTGCTGTATCTGGTATGCTAACAGTGATACGATCAAAACCATGTAATTTCAAATATTGGTATTCTACTTTGATATTATGACTATCATTATCAACAGTATTGCATAGTTTCTTTACGGCCATTAAGTCTTATGTTAAAGCAGTATAAATGTGATTAATATAGGAATATGGACAAGCTGTATAATGAAACTGTAAAGGAATGAAATGGTATAATGAAAGTAAGGAGCTGTATAATGAAACTGTAAAGGAATGAAATGGTATAATGAAAGTAAGGAGCTGTATAATGAAACTGTATAATGAAACTGTATAGGAATATGGACAAGCTGTATAATGAAACAGGTAAAACATTATACTGAAATACCAAGTGAATAAGGCAAAATTGAACAACTATAAGCGTCATTGTACAACTGTCCTTGCCCAAGCCTTAAATTAGACAGTACTGAGCAAGAGATGAAATATTTTTATTATAATATTCTCCATTGAAAGTGATAAATTAAAATTGTTAGACATCATAATTTGATAAAGATTAGAGTGAGAGTTACATAAAAAATAGTCCACAGGCTAAACGAAAAAAAAGAACTATTGAGATATCTGAAAAGTGCATAGTATTATGTATATGGCCTGAATTTTATATATATATATATATATATATATATATATGTCATATAAGACGAACGCCGTAATGGTTGTCGCGGTAGGGCTTAGTAGCGTATGATCACCATCGGTGTTTGAGCAGGCGATGCGGCGCGACTGGGTAAGGACTCTGGCTTAGAGCCCTCCGCCGGCCGGCCTCGCCCATGGATGGAATGAGTCGAAGACAAAGTACGATTACATGATTTTATTGGACGACTGGGCACATCTTTCTTAGGCAGCAGCGTCACGCGAAAAGTCTTCTCCTGGGATGATGCATCCGCTTTTATCACCTTCCGAGGACGTGTCATATGACCAAAAGTCATTGCAATTATTGCCCACAAGCTAAAACTGGGCAGCGGTATTTCCAGGGTTTGTTATGACCTTTAAGACGCCTGTGTGGCTGGCTGCCGGGACCGTCTACAAAATTACAAACCAGAAGCAAGGGACCGTGTAGTAATTGCAGTTTTTGAACGCGGATTTCTTTGTTCCTACTGAATTAAACTCCGTAGTTCCAGAAATATGGGATTTTCATGGGCTTTTGACTTGTAATGTTACACACACACACACACTGAATAATTCATATATATATATATATATATATATGAATTATTCAGTTCCTGGTAATGAAATACAACGCAGGTTAAAAATAATTTTAACTTTGAAATTTATGATCGGCACATTTTCTGAAAACTCACTCTACTTTCTGAAGGAAAACAAAATCAAATTAGTCTACTGCAAAATCTGCGGTGTGTTACAATTATTCCCAAGAAGCATGTATAATACAATATATCATTTAATTTTGAGCAGAATGTGAAAAAATTACGTTTTCGTGAAGTAATTTCGAAAAAGAGATTATTTTTAGAAAGAAAAACATTTGAAATTTTCATTTTGCATGCTGTGTTAATTCTCGTTTGCTTTTTAATACGTCATAACAAAATTTCTAGTCTGTATAAAATAAAAGTAGAATAAATTTTAGAATCCTATAATTTTTACCAGGAAATATTTTTAAGTTTTGAGCTCCAACGTAAACATAAATGTAAATTTATTGGGGTAGTATTTAATGCATTTACACTAGTAAAAAGAACTGTTAAAACATATTTAAAGGGTAAATTATGCTTACATTTTAGACTAAAAAGAACAAACAAAAAACAACACCGAACATTTTCGCTAATTAGTAATGGAGACGGAATATTTCACATTAATTTAAAACAATTTCGGTTATTATTATTTTCAATTTCAATATAACATGTCAAACTTGGCAATTGAATCTTTTAAATTCTTCGTAAAACCTCCTTTGAAAACTACTATCCAGAGATAAAAGTGTTAAACATGCGGTATATTTAATAAGAAAGCCTATGAAATTCATAAATTTTAAATTTATCGTAAAATTAATTCAATTGGCCGTGATTGTATTTACGCTAGAGTTTTACTATTTTGCGAGTTGGTGATTTAAACAACTTAACTCAAAATCCTTATTCAGCAATTATTTATCTGATATATCACATGGGAAAAAAAGAATATTTTATATTTACTAATTTTCATACATTTCTTGATAAAAAATATCTTTGAAAAATAGAAATGTACGAACACTATATGCTGCACTCATTTCATTTTTCGTTTAAAATGGATTTTCTTTATCATAAAAATATCCAACATAGCTTTAATATAGAACAACAGACTTATTTTTAGTTCTTTTGCGATAAAGTGTACGGCTTTAGATTAAGATCTATAAGATTGATTGCATTCTACCCAACACCCTTTTTTTTTCTCTATTTGCAAGTTTCGGCACGAAAGATAAGATTGCGAACAATATCAGTAAAACAAAAGATGTTATCTGAAGATCAATACTAATACTTTCAGTCAAATAAATTAGAATAGTTAATCTATTAGTATTATAAAGCGTCAGTAAAAGATAATACCAAAGTCTAAAAAAAGTTAATATAGGATTATTTTTTCAAAACCACTAGGTTATAGATAAGATACAATGAATGATTTATGAGTTTTTTGAATATTTCTTACTGTTAAATTTTTTTATTAAACATAAATTTAATATTTTAATTAGATACATTAATATTAACATGGAATTGATAAGAAAAGTTTTTACTTGGTTCTTATTTTGATTTTTGTAGGATATATATTTGTGCTTCAATTCAATATCAATTCTGGAGATTTTGAAAAAAAATTTAAAGTTACTTTCAGTGTATACTTGTACACATTTTATGCAGCAAAACACACGTTCGTTCAAGTACAATGGTACACGTTTTTCGTTTATATTTTTGTTCAGAAAGTTCTCTCTTGATCAACCAACAGTACTCGTCAAGCACTGCTGAATGCCCCTGTAATAGATAGCGAGATTACGTAATAGTTTTCTGTTGGGGAAATAGTTCATTATGTCCATTGCTACTTTTTCCCATGTATTCGCTGGAACAGAGTCTAGGTGAGAATCTAAGAAATGAAGCCTTAATGACATGTGGCAACATAATTTTTTAATCCGCCATATTTTGAACTATATTCTTGTAGTTGGAAGTTTTATTTTTCTGCAGAATATTTTTCACAACTTCATTCAGTGAGCGCCACTCAGTAGCAAAGTAATTTAACCCATTTATGCCTAGTGTCCCTTTTTTGGGACGGCATTTTCGCTATTAGTCGAAAACGTTATTTATTCTTCCTAGCCTTTATTCATGAGTATTGAGCCTCAACTCTACAAAATATGTTAACATTACCAAGAAGGATGTTGATATTTCGATTTTTATGCATAATGATTTTAAAAGAAATCATCCCTTGTTCAAGAAGTTGACATCAGAAATTTATCTATTATTTCTGTTACCAGTAAAAATCGAAGAAAGTCGCAAAAAAATCCAGGCACAAATGTGTTAATAAATTTAGAGGGGTCTCAGCATGTTACCTTTGAATCCTGAAACTGAAAATACACCATATTGTGGTGACTTGTGGACATTTTTTCTTTTCTTACAATGGTATGAAGGAGACTCTGAGACCCTCAGTCCTCTCTTTCTCTTGTCTTTTTCTATATCCGTTAGAACACTTTCAAGCTGGTCAATTTACGTCAGTTTTAGAATGTCTGTATCTTTAAATAAGCCCACTTTTACTTTATCATCTGGTACTGATAGGAACAAATTTTGGATAAGACAAGTATTTTAACATCCCAATGAAGTGTTTTAAAGAAAACAATTATTAATCCCAGCTTGATGTGGTGTAGTGAGTGTACTATTTCGACTGGCGCTTCAAAAGGTTGTGTTTTTTCATTTTTATCACCGTGTTCCAGAGATTTCCGAGAAGATTACTTTTACACCTGGTAAGGCTATTACTTGCGCATATAAAGCACAAATCTTTAGTAGAAAGTTGTTGCATTCTCAGAATAATGTGAAGTACTTTCAAGTCAACACAGATTTTCCATTCAAAATCAACTATAATTTCTTCAATATTCATGAAGTAATGGCCTTGATGCCGGACAGATATTGGGATGCTAAACATGTTTCTGCTTCTTAAAATTGATTTCCTCTCTAATTGGAGTTATAACGAAAAAGAAACTCTGTAAAGTATCTATACGTTCCCTCCACTTCATTGGTACGACACAAGGCACAGAAACCCTTTTTTCTTTGATTCCTTCTAAAAGTCGGGTAGAAAAGTTGAAACATGAAAATGTGGTGCTCATGGTTTGTTTGTTTCACATCCAAAATAGTCATATTTCTCATGTAAGCATTTCTCCCTAATGTGACACAAAAATAATAATAAAATATAGTAAAATAGTAACTAAAATATGTGACTAAATTAGCACAATTACAAAACATTTTAAAAGTATCCTTTCATCAGCTTATTAACTGCTGTACTGATCAGACATTTATTATTATTACAAATGAATGATAAAATTAACTTTGCTTCATAATGTTCGAAATTTTAGTGGCACGCTTAGATATATTATATCTCAAAGCCACTGTACATTTCAGGCCCATCTGCCCGTAAAAACAAGACACTTTAAAAGGCAACAAACAGTCGTGTAATGCATTAAACAAAAATGTCTCTTCAATGAGAACCAACTTCGCTTTTTTACGAATATTTTCTTAATCCCCACATGTAGGTATACTTATATCTGTTAAAATTTTCCTCCCCCAAAAATTCTTGTTTATCAGTGTATTTCATTACAAGAGAAACAAGAACTATATATAAATACATTAACAATAATTCAAAGATTTATTCTGCCAGCATTTAGTTACAATAAGAACTCTTAAAAGTTTTAAGAACTGTTACGTAAGAAATTTTAAAGAAAAGTAAATTTATTCACTATTTTTAAAGTATTTTAAAATGTTACAAAATAAAATGGAAACCTTTTATTAAAAATATTGTATCATTAGTAATAAAAGAAAAAAGTAATAATCTAATAGCGGGAATTCATCATGTTCCTCCCTGTTTCATTTGTGAAATGTTTACATTTCCCATAATATGTCTTTTAAATTACATATTATACATACATTTTGATTCAAAAGCACCAGTATAACTAGTAAGTTAAACAATTTTTCTCACAGTACATTTAATACGAAATAATATTATATCACAACTTATTGGGGATTTTTATTGTGTACCTAAAATGAGATTTAAAAATAACTTTTATTCATTCTTATTTTAAAACTTATTTTTAATGGATGTAATAATTTAAAATTAGTTATGAAGTTCTAATGTTTTTCCTTCAAGCAAAAGTTACTATTAAACAGAATTTACTTTCTTTCTCAATGTATGTAGAGTTAAAATTATTTCATTATTTTGAAACGTAAACTGTGAAAAATGGATGTCTCTTAGGTTTTCAGATTTATTTTACTTACAACTAATATGATGCTTTTATTAAGTTGATTCTCCCATTAAACTAAAGCAAGCTTTGAGCGTTATTCAATCTGAAAGTCAAACAATCTTTACTAAGCAGTTCTCTCTATCATAATATCGTTACTAAATCCTTAAACAAGGATTATAGACTTTGACACAAATTTAATACTTCATAAGCTAGCAGTTTGAGAACATATTTTAATATTCGGCACGATGTAATACTATTAATAATAGCGCATTTTAAAAGACCTCCTAGTTTTTACATTAATTTTGGCTATTATGATCTGTTCTGTGGACAAAGAAAAATCTATTAAACGTAGAAAACTTTAAAATGTAAGTAACTGAATGTACTACTAAAATTAAATAATAAATTTAAAATTCAGGGTGTTGATGCATAAATGTTCCAAATTTGAAGTTTTGATTACAAATTTAAAAAGTAAATAGATTTTGATTATATTAAAAGTAAAAAAAAAACTCCAAAGCTTATAAAATTATGCATTATTCATATGTGACATACTTCATGGTTGTTGTCATAGACGCCCATGCTAGCCCCGTGTCTAATTAGTGCAAATTCTTTCAACAAGAAGAATTTTTTTTTTATAAATAACAGTAATTTAAAGGGTTTTCTTGAAGATGCTTCAGCATTATTGTTTGAAATACAAGAATAGTTTATCCTTTATCAGCCTTTCTTGTAACACAGGGAAATATATTATCTGATTGGCCTAATTTCATTAGCCAAAAAGGAAATTTTAGAGATCTTCAGCGTCAAGAAAATGCCCATCAAATCCGTCCAAATAGTCAGTCGAATATGAAAATTGTTCCTATTTACACACCAAATGATACTTCTGTAAAACGTAATAAGAAGAATAACAATAAATTCTGGCCAGGTAGTGTCATGCTGAAGACCATGCTACCACATCACCGGTCCACGTTCGACTGCCGGAATAATCTTAGATGTCATTTCGGTGTCCATCCCTTTATAGGAGGCAACACCAAGTATTTGCCTCTACAATAAAGTGACCTGTAATTCCGGCCTTAGAGTGTGGTGGCCAGTATTTATAAACATAAAGTGCCTGACTTTAAAAAAATAAAAATAAAATAAAGCGTCATGCTATCAAGTAATCAGTCACCGTCATGAAGAATAAATGTAATTTATTTTTCATTTCCCGAATTCACTTACTCCTCGTTATTTCGCATATTTCAGCAAAAATATTAAGTTTTGTCGCTATGCGCTACACTTGAATTCCTTTGATATTGCGCAGTCACATGATGCGCAGCTCAATGCAGGCATCTAGTTTAATCAAATTCAAAGTCTTCTGATTTTTTAACTACATCTATCTATACTCGAGGCAAACCTAACCTGATTGTGTAGTGGAAGCCTAGAGGGGCATTTCACTCCTCTCCACGTGTAACGCTCCGACACTCGTTTCTTCATCCAATTATCTAGCTGTCAACATCACAAAGTAACTCAATCACAAGGCAAATCCGCACTACTCAATTCCCGCCAGCACGAAAGAGAAGACGCCTAGGGATTGCAATCCCGGCGGGAACGGGATCCTGCGGGATCCCGCACAAATACTTGCGGGACTAGTCCTGCGGGATTACGATCCTAATCCCGCGGGATTGATGTTGAGAAATAAATTATTTTTTATTACAATTTCACTCTGCTTTCGCAATCAATAGACCGAAAAATTTTGCATATTTATGCCTAACAATAAACAAATCAATAATTACACATTTTAATTTATTTAGTTATTTGTCATTTAGTTTAATATTTAGTTTTATTATTTAGTTTATTTAATTAGTTTATTATTTAGTTTATTTAATTATTAAGTTTAATTTTTTAAAAGTATCTTCCAATGGGAGTCTTGATCGAACATCTAAATCTATGTAATATAAACTTTTCGTAAAGTTCTCAATGTCCAAATGAATTGAAATATTTCATGCTATTTATCTCTTAATGAAAGTCATGAATTAATTATAAAGAGTTTTCATTTTAGTTTTTAATATTTTTAATTCACACTTTTAATTATTTTACTAAAATTAAATCTAGACTAGGAAATGATACATTGGATTTGTTCGATTTTGTCCGTTCTTTTTTCAGCAACTAAGAAAATAACGTAAGTATGTTAACATATCTATAAATTGTATATTCCTCATTTTCAGCAACTAACATCAGACATAACTTAGTATATTATTCTGAATATCACGATTATAATTTTCTAAGTTATTGTATTAATTATCTCATAAGATTAATTATTATTATAAAAGTTTAACTTCATAGTGCTTAAAATCTTACTTTTTTTCGAATTTTCTCTGTTGAAATGAAGTCCTAACTAAATGAAATGTCAATCCCGCCGGATTGCGGGATCCCGCGGGATCAATGAATCTCAATCCCGAAATCCCGCAGGACGAAAAACAGTGCGGGATTGCATTCCCTAGTGACGCCATTGGTCAAGTGTCTGGGAAGGCGTTACATCTGATTTCTGGCTTAATTTAACCCTTCTAATTAATGCATTCAAGTGACACAAATATGCAATTTATAGTAAACAATCTATTTTAGCATTTAATAGATGAAAAATCTATTAGTTCTGTAATAACGTGGGCAAACGGAAAAAAACTATTTGAGAGGACTATTATCGGACTCACACGGTCTATAGCTTTACCTCCACTATCAGGTTAGCTTTGCCCCGAGTATAGTTAGTATTTGTAAAAACATCATGATCCGATACATTTTCACTCAATGCATTGTTTTAGCTGTGCTTTTTGAAACTTTTCAAATCGCATTCTGAAACATGAAAGGTCGTTCATTAAATATTTTAACACGTGTAACACAAGTATTTGAAATACAAACAACTATACAATAATAATATTTTGTTCTTCTTTTCACTAGATATTACATTGGATCAACTGTGAAGAGCTGCGAATGTCCTCCAGAGTTTGAAGGAATGAAATGTGAGAAAAGGAAAGATGATCGGAAACTATTAGGTATTTTAAAATATTTAGAGTAAATAGTGTGTATGGATACATAACAGATCTTTAACACCTTAAACATTTAAATTTAAAAAACTGGAATACTTTTACATTTTTGAATGTTAATAATAAAAGAGGAGTGTAATGAGCTGGGAAATACCACAAAAATAGTAAATTGACTAAATTTGGATTCCGAGATAGCATAGTTGTTATGATTAAGTATTCTATAAAATTAATTCTCGAGTAGTTCTAATAAATAAAATTTTACACTCACGGACAATTATCATTTATCGTATTAGAAATCGGTATTGCCTTGTTATTAAATTCAATTTTTGCTATTACTGCTTAAAATCGCAGTACTACTTTGCAATGACTATTAAATCGCAACGAAAATGTAATTTAATTCAGCTGTAAGCATAAATTATATCTCTACACCGTTTTTAAAGCAAGATATTATGATATTGAAAATTGCTTAAACAGTCTTCACATTTAAGAATTTTCTCGTATTTCATATTTTTGGTAATAAAATATATAATGATGACTTTTTGACAATGGCGTATGTTACATGTATGTGCTTCCTGATTCTAGCTCAGTTTTCTCATGAAATATATAATGATCACTAGTTTTCGTCAATAGCTTATGTTACATGTACGTTCTTCCTTATTTTAGCTCAGTGTGCTGCATTAGGCTGTACCCAAACGTGTGCTCCCACTAGCCAAGGTGACTACAAATGCATGTGCCTCTCTGGATATCACTTGTTAGACGATAAGAAGACCTGTGTAGAGAAAGGTTATTGTTTGTCTTTTATTGTTCTTTGCAGACTAACTTCTGTACGGCAAAATGCAATTATTTTCAGGGGTATCGAAAAGTAAATTGTTTTTTCTTACATAATATTTCACGTACACGAAACTACGGAAGCTAAAAACATGAAATTTGCTATGTACGTGATGTTTAAAATGTTGTAACTATGTATGTGATGTTAAAAGGGTACTAGATTAGACAGTAGGATGAAACGGAAAACTCAACGTTTGATTTTTAATTTGTAATAGCATTGAAAAGTTGCCTTTTGGTGTCGATAACATAAATTGAAAATTTGAAAAATATTGGAGTACGTCGTTAGGTGCCGCAAGGACGTTAAGGTCTCATAAAATTTAAAATTTTGCTATATTTTAAAGCATTTTCACGATAAAATCAGCTTTTGATTTTTAATTTGTAATAGCACGCAAAAGTTTCTTTTTGGTGTAGATAAGATAATCTAAAATATGAAAAATTTTGGAGCACTTCTTGAGGCGCCGCATGGACGTTAAAATTGAATAAAATTGAAACTTTTTTTGTATATTAAAGTTTTCTTTTTTTTCGTGTCTCAATTCTGAAATAAAAAAATTCAAATAGACGTTTTAATATAAATAGAAAAACAGTTTTATTGTAGCATTGCAATCTAAGAGCATGAGTCAGCGCCGGAACGAATGTTCTGTGTGGGAGAAGGGGGCGGGGTGACGCAATTTTGTCTACTTTTGGTAAGAAGCTTAGAGCAGGTGTCAGCTCATTGTGTAACAGATTAATGTGACATTTTGTTAGTTTTTGTGCTACTTTATTGATGTTGGTAAAATTGGCTCAGTCTAAATTAGTGAAGACAAGACATATGTCTGAATGACCCATTTTTGGGAAATTTAGTGATTTGCGTGAAGTTGAACTGCCTCGAGGCCGTAGCCAAAGGGGATTTTGGAGATTCACGACCCCCTCCCCGAAGCTTTGAGGAACATATATTAATATTTGTAAAAGGGTATTAACAACCTGCCACACTGAAGCATAAAATTTCCCCCCCCCTTCGAAAAAAAAGATACTGAATAAATAAATTCCTGTTTGTGGTATGGAGCTGCCTGCTTACTAATGATTTATGAAGTGCTACTGTTATATTAGATATAACCACCTTCACTAATAAAGGAACGAAACTCAAAGCTTTTAGGCCACCTAAAACCTAAACCTGGCATCAGAAAGACATAGCAGACAGTACACTGGAGTTTCTAGAAGATTGGGAACACTAAAAAATTTTTGAACTTCACTGCTACTGTGTGTGATGGAATCATTGTAAGCACTAAACATAATAATGATGTGATTTCTTTCAAGAAGACCTTTATTGTTAATTTGTTTATTCCATGGAAACGAGCTTTCTGCGATTACTCCCTTGCTAATTAAAAGTAGGTTACCTCTTTTGGAGCGCAAAACTGATTTAAGTGGGACTTAATAGTGTTAAAACCTTCATGGAGTTATAGTTACAAATATCTGTTTAACCTTATTTCATACTCACGCTATTTCTCTGACGATCTCAAGAACATTATAGACATAATTATTCAAAAAAATTGCTTGTTTGCTTCACCGGAAAATCTTCTTTTGTCCATTCTATGAGATGAACGCAAAATTCAAAGAGAACTTGATTTATGGCTTGTTTTAAAGTCAAGATCAGATCGTATAGGAGGAGTCAACAAGTTTTAAGCTCCAAATTATAAATTCGATACAAAAAGCCTGAAAAAAACGCAACTGAACCCTGTTTTCTGTGACTTTCTCAAATACTTTATACGGAAGGAATCTGAGGCTGAACCAAATAGTATAATGGACCAGGTTATTGACTTTCCCTGGCTTCCTTGCCTCACGCAAGCAGTGGAAAGAGCTTTAGGACTGGTGACCAAATCGGCTCAAAATGTCTGAGGTTCAATTGCAAGAAATGATACATAAGAGTAAAAATGGATTCACTTCAGAGTGTTCAAAATTTAATATAAAAATTCACTTTAATGTGTCAATGAAGTAAAAACAAACATGTTTCAGATGTAGATTTTGTATTAATAGAGGATGCAAAATCTATAATACAAATTTGACATAACTAAATATTTTTTAGTTTTATTATATTTTGTAATTAATACTTTTTTACATTCGCAATGCCAACTTTTGTACCAATGTCATTGTCGCAATGCCAACTTTTAAACCAACTTTTGTAACATTATATATATGAGTAATTTGTAAAAAATATTTTATCAAAGTGTATAATTTTTCAATTTCTTCAATTTTTTTTTTTTTTACAAAATTCAAGCCTTTTGCGGCACCTCAAGATGTTGTAGTATTGCAAACAAATGTTTTAAAGATATTTTCGAACCTAAAAGGCAACGTTTACCCTTTATTACTAAACTAAAATCTAAAGAAAAAATATAAAGACCAATTGTACATTTTTTCTAGTTTTTCAATTTTTTACAAACTTTAAGCTCTTTGCGGCATCTCAGAGATGTTGTAGTGTTGAAACCAAAATTTTTAAAGTTCAGTTTCAACCTAAATGACAACTTCTCCCGACAATCACCAAACTAAAATCTTAAAAAGAAATTTTTAAGCCATTTTCGTTCCACCCCATTAGACAGTACTTTCCAAAATTCAAACCTGTGACGGGATAGGGGGTAAAAATTTCTTTTAACATATCCAGCGGTATCTAAAAAAGTGCATCCTTAAATATTTCACTGTAAAGTACATCACACCCGAATACCTAAAAATCAATTTCAAGATATTTTGAGTATTGTCACCCAAAGAAGATGATCATGAATAAAGGGGAAGGGTAGTCATCGGTCATGAAAGAAAACAATTTCTATAATTATCCCATTTTAAATTGTCATTAATATGAATGCTACGTCTAGCCCCAGCTTGTTTGTAAATATTCTTTTTTTTTGTAACATTTATTTGTTTGAATTTGGAGTTAAAAATATCATTATTTTTCAATAGAATCAACTTGCTATGAAAAAAGTGAAGATACTTAATGTTATCAATGAATCGTCTGAAACATGCAAAATTATCAACGTTTAGGTAAAAACCAAGAATTTGTGTCCTAAAATAACAGCATAAGATTGTAAATGATGTTAAAGTGAATGCATTATGTTTTGAGTACGAAAATCTTTGTAAACTAAGTTTATATTGTTGAGCAATTTATTTTGGTTTGAAATGGGATCATCTATATTAAAAGAAAACCCTCGTTTTCATTTAAATGAAGCAAGTAAAATATTAAAAACTTAATTTTATTGGTGCAAGTAGTAAATAAGACCACGTATCACACTTAAAGTCATATACTGATTTTATTTTATGCTTAACAGAGTGTTCAAAAAAATTTACAACGTTAAGACTTTTAAATTTATTAAATACTTTCAATACAATGTGTTTGGGAGAAACCATTTGTAACTATTTTTAATAATATTTGCATATCATGAATTGTTAAACAATATTTAAAATAACTATATAGATAACTATAAACATATATAAATTTAATTTCATTCCAATAAATATCCTTCAAAGCCCAGAAAATAAGCTGTTAATCTCTGTAAAATGCTACATTCACTTAACTTTATACGCTGCATATCAACATATGTAAGCCACATCTGTCTGTTATGTAAGTTGTCTACCAAAACTGGTGTTTTAGTGCTACAATCATTCAACATACACACTTTGTCTCAGAAGTTTAAATTCAGTTTTAAGTGGCAAAAGGATTACCTACTTTATCATAAATAGCACCAATTGGTTCGACAATTTAGATGACTTTAATAATAATAAAGATGTTTATAATAATTTATAACGTTATATAAGGCAGTTGAAAGTGGCCTAAAATGATCCCCTGAAGGGGGGAAACTTGTGTAAAATAAAATAAATGTTTAAATGAAACTTTGACACTTAAATAGAATATTTTACATTATAATTTTCATTATAAATACACTTTAATAATAATTTAAACCCACACTAAGGTATGAAAAAAACAGAATTTTGAAAAATTGTCTAAACCATCATTTTACCTTATCCAAAGGTCAAAAAGACCGTTCATTTGAAAATAATTGTAATTTTTATTTTGCAAAATAAAAGGGCTAAAAGTAATTTTAACTATACATAATGAAATGGAATAAGTTATACAATCAAATAGTATGTATTTATGAAAATTTTAAATTAAAAGTGTTACAAACAATAAAAGAGGACGTTTGAAAATTATAATTGAAAAATTATAGCCAACAATACCTGGAGAAACTTTGTCTTGGGGAAAGAGTTGGGTGTGGCACACATTTTGAGAGAGGCTGAAATGTTGCCATTATGTTTAGGATCCGGTACCGCTTTTCCTCAGTGTCTAAGTAATTTTACCCGGCAGTATGGTTGCTCATTTACTGGATGACGCCGAGAAACACCATAACAGACGTAGCAAGTTTAATTTTCATCTAAAAGCACACTCCATTCAATAAACCATGCCATATTTCTGTACATGAAAGTCTGTATACCTAAATAAATAGGAATGTTAGTTCTTACCTTTAACAAATCTTATAAAACCCACATTTCAAGTTTATGTGCTCAACAACTTTATGTGTTTCCTGTAGACGGCGCTACCTGTATGTTAGAAAACAAATGTGGATCGTTTTAGCCACCAAGTTCATTTTAGGCCACCTTCCCCTACACGTAAGTGAAAGCTATGATCCTATCAATAGATATACGGAGGAAAATATTCGTAGAAACCCTTACGAATATTTAGCCACCCAAGTGGTTTTTCAGCGAACGACCAATTTTATTCACTTTGGTCTCGGGTTCGATTTCCGTCATGTTTTTTTACTCATCCTCCTCTTCATAATTAACGTAAATACATCTTGTGGATACAGTTATTACACACAAAGAATATATTCCTGCACCCTTAAAATTTAGGTACGTTTTTTTTTTTTTTTTTTTTTTTTTTTCCACAATTCTTTATGTTTCATGTAAAGCTACTTACTATTGCTTCACTGCAAAAAGTATTTTTTTAAATGTTTTAATGCTAAATTATAAAATGCTCAAAGTCTATCGCTAAATGCTTTTAATGCTAAAACGAATAAATAAACAAATTTTGGCTTAAATCTTCTCTTTCACAAAAATGTAAGTAGCATGTGTTTTAAGCACGAGTTAAAATTATTTCCCGTTTTATTTTGTTTTCTTCGAACTGTAAACTGAAATTGTACAGCATACTAAAATATTTTACAAAATGTATGCTGCTATTATTTTTCTGAACAATTTATCGATCAATATTTTTCTTCGTGTTGAAAAGTTTAATAATTTTAACGTTAAAGAATAAATTTAAGTTCATGATTTACAACGATCTAATTTAAACATTAAACTAAATAAATGTAACTTAATGATATGTACTTATATTTAGATATTCTTTTTATTGCACTTTAAATGCTTTGTTGGTTATAGCAAATAACAGACAGTTGAAAAGTTTCAATCTCGCTTCATCTAAAACATTTTAGCCGGAACAAATGCTCGTAGAGAACATTTTCCAAATCTCTGCACGAATAAAAATACTCCTTTTAATTTAGAATTTTAAATACACTTTTTTCTTTCTTTTTACAACCAATTGCAAACCAATCATTTTGCTCATTGTTCATTCTGTTTCCGTAGGTAGAACAAGGTACCTAGTGAGCTTTAAACTTTATGATCAAAATGTGGATCTAGCGCATTTAGACACCACAAGGTATAATCAGCTCAAGAAAGGCATAGAAAATGCAGTAAGTAGAAACTTATATTGATAAATTGAGTATTTTGTATATTTTATTCATTTTTTAATGAAAATTCAGAATTTCAATAAGCAATTCTTAAACTCAGCAAATCGTTTTAGTTTAAGCATTATGTAATTTCAGATAATGAAACAATCAACTATCACTTTGCTTAAGCAGACCAAAAATTGCTTTAAGAATCTGAAGTACAATAGTAATAATACATTTTCAGATATATGCGTCTAAACTGTAACATATATTCGTTTATCAATAAAATTACCTTTCTATAATAAAAGGAAGTAAAATATTACATTTTCTGCTATTCTATCATACGTTATTAAATTTCGAAACTTTATGAATAAATTTTATAAAATTAAAGAAAACCAATTAATTGATAATGTATTTATTTCATGTTTGATGTTAAAACATAAACTGTCAAATTCTTGTTAGAAAAGAATTCTTACAAGTGTTTATGATGTACAGAATTTTTGAGAGATTTATTAATAGTGCACCAATATGAACATTGTCGCACAGCTACTAATGTCAAGATCTATTAATTCCTAGCATCAGCTGATCTTACTCTAAATTGCTAGATTGAATTATGATTAATTGAAATCGTTGCTATGTGAAACAATCTAATAACATAGTATTAGCAGTATAATGTGGCAAACGGATTGTAGGTGTTAGTTTTGTATAGCAAATAAAAAATATATATATAATCATGAATTTTGCATCAAATAATGCATGTAAAATTACTAAATTAAAAAAAAAGCTAAATGCTAGCACACTTAGTGATAAGAAATGCATTATGCAAACAGAAATGGGAAAGACTGAATAGCAAAATATACAGATATGCTGTTTGCAATATATTCATTTGAAAAATCTGCTGAAAGGTAGGATTTATTCCCGTGACCATTACTATTCAATGCTTTAAATTTTACATGAAATATCAAAGAAATTTGAATTTTTAAATTTTCACTTAGATTACAGTTTAAGTGTTTAAAATCACAAATTAATCTGATGGCACTGAATAGTTATATTATTTCCTACACCGTCGTAACTGAGATGTGTTATCTTTATTTGATCTTGAAGATGGCTGCTTCTATTAAAATAATATAATGCTTTAACGGCTGAAAGAGTTCTATAATTATTTTTAAATGGGTTGATCAAAAAGGGTGGATACAAAGCCTGGAGTGAAACGTGTACATTTTATTTCATATAAACAATACAGCCTAATGATAGTACAGATATTCAGTTATTTATTTAGACAGTCACTATAGCGGTTAGACGTATGCCACTTCGTGAGATGAGTTAGAATGTTTTCTCTTGGTAAAAATTCTTTCCGTTCGTGTTCAACACCTTGTCGGGACGTGTTTCCCAGACAGGACAGCAAACTTGCATCAAACTTGCAGCAAGCTTGATTTATCAAGTCAATAAACTTGAAAATTTCAAGCGTGTAAGCTTAATGCAAGCTTGAATCAAGTGTTCTAGTTTACACTTGCCCAGCTTGCATTAAG
Organism: Cheiracanthium punctorium; assembly: GCA_038373885.1. Classification (NCBI taxonomy): domain Eukaryota; kingdom Metazoa; phylum Arthropoda; class Arachnida; order Araneae; family Cheiracanthiidae; genus Cheiracanthium; species Cheiracanthium punctorium. The sequence goes on from JAWZYV010011842.1 coordinate 106,784, forward strand.
CTTGACATTTCAAGCTTAAAAAATTTCCTAAACACGCGGGGCGCCGAACTCGCCCCACATATTTTACTTTGCCACGCATTTTCAACCTCTACGCTGAAATTTCAATTTAATTTAATCTGTTTCCATCAAGTGTTCGTGGCTAGAATAGAACCAGGGACCTTTCGGTTGGGAGTCGAGCTCGCAATCCGTTCAGCTACTAAGCTTCACGCAGATATGACTAAAGTTTGAAGTGGCTTATCACGCCTTTTTCTCGCCAGATTGATAAGTGGGCGATGTGTTATTTCTTTCTTTTATTTTTCCATGGGATGCATCAGAATTAAAATAATGTTATGTGTGATTTAGAGACTCTACTAGTAGGGACATAAACATAATATAAACTTAAGAGCAGCACACGTTTTAAAACTTTCAGTACCGCAACACTCATGAGCAATACTGCTGGCTTACTGCTGATTTTGAAATCAATTTCGTAGTATAATTGTGTTTTATTTTGAAGAATTTCCATATTTGGAAATATAGAATGGGTTTACTTACTTAACATAAATTTTGTGTTAAGTAATCTGAAATCAAAGAAACAGATACTTAAACGTTACTTCGAAATGCTATATCACAGTTGCTAACATGTATGGAATACAAACACTTTAGTCATTTTTGTAAATATTTCTTAAAATAACAAATAATTGAAAAATTTTGCTAGTTTTAACGCTAAAAATTCTCTTTACAAATGTGGTTAGATTTTTTCCTACATATTGGTATGCTATATCGATATAGAGCATTTCGAAGAATTAAAAATAAGTGTAAATTAATTTATACAAATGTAAATTTGAATTATTTTCATTGTTCATACTTTATAATTAAAAAAATTATTTAACTTCTGATTTTTTTGTATCCTTTGTAATTTTATTTTAAAACTACAAAAGTGTAAGATGTAAGATTTTTGGGCCCTAAAATCTGTAGGCCCTGGGCAGTTGCCCCGTTTGCCCTGCCGGTAATATGGCACTGGTAATAAAATAAAACACATCTTTTACGAACTTTCAGCAAATTTGAGGACGCTAGACAATTAATGTCCATTCTCTTTCACAGATGGCTCCATCACTGCGCACTTTGAACGCTAAAATCAAGATAAAGCGAAGCTTGCATTAATACGTCAAATTCAAGGAAATGTCAAGCTTGATTTAAGCTTATGTGCTGCCTGGGTTAAAGTGATAAAAAGGGTGAAATCGCTTTGAGCGAAGTCTGGTCTCTGGAGAAGGTCGAAAGGCTTTAGGCTTTAGGCTGGAGGAAGGCTTTAGGCACTGGTCCATTAGCTTCAGACGAAAAGGGAAACACTTCGCGACAACGTGGCTGAAACCGAAAGGACAGGAATTTTAATCAAGAGGGAATATTCAAACTCACCCTACGAAGTGAAAAATGCTTAAAGTTATATGACGACTATACCGTAAAAGAATCTAATGTATGTTCTATTCATTGGCTATATTAGCTATAAGAAATAAAATTTACACGTTGCATTACAGACATTGTAGCGTTACTTTTTGATCCACTCTCGCATAAGTAACAGTTATCGGTTGTAAACTAAGCTGCAATGTATAAAGTTGAGTGAAATTGTCAATATCTGAAGATTCGCAAAAATGAACTTTAAAAATAAAGCCACGAACATTGTCAAGAAAACAAGCTGTGTCAAAGCCATTAAAAATGGATAAACAGGAGAAGTTAAAATAAAATTGCATATCATGAATTACCATGCTAAAAATAATTAGCTGGCCCAAAATAAAATAAATTTCAATACATACTGTCACAATAAATTAAAATTTTATTATTTTATAGAACTCGAATTATTATCAGACATCATACTGTTAAAAAATAACGTTACACTACAAGACCAATTGTAAAAGGAAAAATAAAATGCTGCTTTTTTAATAACATTATCACAAATGTAATTCGGAAATGCACGGAAACTTTTAAACTTAAGAGAACGACGAGGAAAGAGCTGTCAAATAATATTTTGTTGAATGAAATTCTTTTAAAAGTTTCTTTTCGTGTTCCATTAAGTTGTTCTAAAATCAATACGAAAAAGACAGAATGACACTGGGTATGAGAACTCGTTAGCAGATAAATAGAGCATTCAACATTGGAAGACATATAACGCTATTCAAAAACTAAAACAATTACACTTCTCAACGTTTCGACGTTGCATTATTAATTCGTTTAAGATTTAAAATTTAATTTTTAAACAACTCTATAGATCTTCTTTCAAATTACCGTAAAATGGATTGTCTTACAAAACTTTGCAAGAAGTATCTATTGGGAACAACGCGAAATACGGATTTCAAAATGCGTTTTAATTATCATTCTCATAAAAAATTCAAAAGTGGAATAATTATAAAGTGCTTCCCAAAAGTTTATAGACAAGCAATTTTTTTTTAAATTTTACAATTGAAAAAGATGAATAAATATTTAAAAAGCATCTGTAATTACAATTAACATCAAGACAGTAATAATACTATACAAAAATACTATCACACAATCACAGACTTTGCGATAAAAACTAAAAATGAAAATTTTAGTGTCCCAAAAGTTTATAGATAACTCATTTTTTTTCTTTAATATTCAAATTTTGTATACATTTTTTTCTAATCACTTCAAAAACTCGACCAGGCATACTCGAAATAAGAGTTTGAAGAGATTCTGGCTTTAGAGAAAACTTCTTTCACTTAGCAGCTTTAGATCCTGAACTGTTGCAAATTGACGTCCATTAGCATATACGTCTCTAGCTAATATTCCACAAAGGTTCGCCACTGGGTTCAGGTCAGGGCTGGACAGTCCATAACAGCTACCCGGTTTCGTTTAACCACTGCATTGTGGACATTGAGACGTGAAGGGAGCAATTGGCTTGCTGATATATCCATTTGTCCCCCTCCTAGCAACTTTCCGAATGGGAGTATCTGCACTTCAAGCATTTTCTGCTAATATTGGGAGAACTGACGACCTTTTAAAAACACAATATCGGTAGTTCCAGTATAGGAAAATGCTCCCCATACCATGAGTGAACCCCCTCCTTGCTTTCTGCTGAAAAAACATTGCGGTACTTTGCGAATATCGTGCCAGTAATATGCCCATCCATCTGGGCCGTCTAAACTGAACTTCTTTTCATCATTGAACAGAACACTCAACCATTCATCTGTCCAGTTCATATGCTTTCAAGCCCACTGAAAACGAGCGTCTTTAAGCTCTTTTGTCAAATTAGTTGAACGAAGCACTTTGCGATAAGTAAGCAATTTACTTGCCTGCAGCCGTGCCTGCACGATGCACCGTGGATTTTGATTTTGGAATGGTCACTTCTCTAGAAATCGACGGTACAAATACGTTTTGGGTTGAATCTAACCTGAAGATCTCTCTCTGTCTTGCCGTTTAGATGTTTTCTTTGGTCGCCCAGTGCGAGATTTTGCTTTCAAATTGTCATCTTTTGACAGAATTCGAAAATTACCAGCCCTGCTGCGTCCAAGTTTCCTTGTAATATGTACAACGTTTATTACACAAACATCCAAACGATAGGTTTGGGCAATTTCAGTTTCGGAAACCAGCATATTGCGAGGCATCTTTACAATCAGTCGAAGAAAGAAAGACAGCTTCGCTTACATCTCTAAAAGCTATTGAATGACCAGTAGATGACCTTGAAACATGCAAATTTGGAGATCAGCACTTCAATCAACATTTAACACTGATTGTCTATATATTTTCGGGACAGCATTATTTCGTTTTTATTTTTTATATTAAATTTATGACTGTTTGAAGTATTTTAAGCATTTTACAATTTCTTTTGCGTCAATACATATTTGAATAATTTCTTTCGTCTTTCTTATTTGTTTGATTAACTCTTAAATCCAAAAAACGCTAGTCTATAAACTTTTGGGACGCACTGCATTTATATGTACTGACGATACTTTTGTTGATCATAATGAATATTAATGATGATCTAAATTAAAACTAGAAGCTGTAGCCTCTTGATTTGATGAAGCGGTGTACGTTCTTTTTAGCTTTAATAATGTAACTTTAACCTTATGGAATTCATTAAAAGCAAAATATTCACATTATATACATTTTTTAATATTTACTTAGGTCCGTGGTTCATGTAAAAACAGTGAAATATTAACGTTTACTTCAATAGTATGCCTCATTTATAAGTCTCGTTAAAATGTCAATCTTCCAATTTTCGAATCTAAAAGAGATATTCGAAGTAGACTAAAATCGCAAAAAAGTGCGAAATTATTTTGCTCAAGACATTTTTCACTTCGAAGCCCGATTAACGTAATTAAATTTCAAACACATTTTTAAATTTGTCAGATAAAAATGACTCTAATCGCACGTACACTGTTAATAAAAGTGGTTAACATCTATATAAATAAAATTAGACTTTTGTCTGTACATTTCTTGGAATTCAAAAATTTTGCGATTTCTATCCGTTTCAAGCACCCAGAAATCCGATGCGACCCTCAAAAAAAAGTTTGTCATTCTGTCATTCTGTCCGTGACGCTTTTTTTGTTTAAGCATCACGTAAAAACGACTGAAGCGAATGATATGAAATTTGGTGTCATGATAGGTGGTCAGTCAACTTAAAACATAGGCGTCGAATTTTTAAAAAATCTTGATTGGATTTTGAGATTTTGCGAAAATCCTTTCAAACTGCGTAAATTTGTGTTCAAGCATCACGTAAAAACGACTGAAGTGAATGATATGAAATTGGGTGTCATGATAGGTGGTCACTCAACTTAAAACATAGGCGTCGAATTAAATAAAAATCTTGATTAGATTTTGAAATTTTGCGAAAATCATTTCAAACTGCGTAAATTTGTGTTCGCACATCACGTAATAACTGCAAAGGTGAAAAAATGATATTTCGTGAAATGATAGATGGTCACTCACCTTAAACTATAAGCATCTAATTAAAAAAAATCCATCAGATTTCGAGATTTTGTGAAAATCGTTTAAAACTGAGTGAATCTTTAGTTCCCGTATTACGTAATAACGACTAAAGCGAATGATATGAAATTTGGTCACACGATAGATGGTTGCTCAATATAAACTATAGGAGTCCAATTTTTTAAACATTTTTATTAGATTTTGGGATTTTGTGAAAATTCTCTCAAAATACGTTTCTATTTCTTCAAACATCACGTAATAACGACTCATACGAATGATACGAAATTGAGTGATAGGATAGGTAGTTGCTAATCTTAATTTATAGGCGTTGAATTTTAAAAATATGTTGCTTACATTTTGAGATTTTTCGAAAATCGTTTTAAAATGCTGAAAATTTGTTCCAGCATCACGAAATAAAGACTGCAGGGAATGAAACGAATTAGGGTGACAGGATAGGTTGTCACTCAACTTAAATTCTAGGCTTCCAATTTTTCAATAATGTTGATTAAATTTTGAGATTTTGCAAAAATTATTTCAATATGCGTCAATATTAATTCGCGCATCACATAATTACGACTCAAACGAATGAAATGATATTACTTAGTGACTCTCTAACCTGTAATATTTTAACAATACATGAAAATGATAACTTCGCTTTCTTTACTTTGGCAACACACAACATCCATTCTGTGTACTCCTAGAATGCTGACGAAAGTTCTTGCTTTTTTGAAATTTTCATTCACCAACCCGTCGAGGACGGGTACTTCAGCTAGTTTTACTATAAAATGGTGCTGAATTAGCTGCAACGTTTCTATGGACAAACGTTGAACCATGATTTAGTGCTTAAAATAAGCAATGAAACCATGCTGAAACGTTATTCAAGGAAAGAATGCAGCTGATTTAGCTCATTTATATGGAGAAAAGTTGAACTACTTCTATTAACGGTGTACGATACCTCAAGATTTTCTCTATCATTACACCATTAGATATTGAGGGAGGGGAAAATTGGAAAAAAATCTTTTAAAATTGGGGAACAGGCGAAATTTCAGATTATTGAAGTAGCGGAGATTTTTTCCAATATTTGTTTACGTAATTTTGAAAATTTTTATGCAGATTGCACCAAAGGTGTAAATTTTGCTACGTTTCTTAGCATAAGTTTCTCATTGTTTGGAAGTAATGGCGGTTAAAGTTTTGTTATAGAGCGATATATTTCGGAATTGTTACACCTCGGTTAATTTATAAGGTAATAGTACTTTAGCAGTAGCTAAAAACATTCTAGAAAAATTCTCATTTTTAAATTTAAAATAAAAAAGAGGAGGAGGTGGGGTGGGGGAGAGAAAGCCCTCAGTAAATGTCTGTATGTCTTTTATGAATATAAATATCACTAATGATATACACTTTTCCAATAAATTAAAGGATATTCTAAATTTTACATAAAATAGCAATTTGAGCAAAATGGCTTTGTAGGAAATGGAAGAAATTAGTCCCAAATGCAAATATTGTCAAACTTCGGAGTTCGGACGTAAAAACGAATTTGCCTTTCATATTAATGAAAGGCGAAACAGAAAAAAAATGATTGACATTCAGCAAGTGCGTTGTTCCAATGATTGCGATATATCAACAAAAGCATTTAACCGATTCAGAAGTTTGGAGATTTGTTGGTTGTTTAGAGGGGGGACAAAAACAAGCCGAAGTAGCAGAAGCTACTGGATTTTCACAAACTGTGATTTGCAGGATCGGGAATCGTTTATGAAGACTAGAAATGCAGGCCAAAGACCAGGATCGTACCTCCAAGGTCGTAGACCTACAAAAACGAATACCTATATTTAACACAAAAATGACTTGAAGACACAAATATGAATGCTAACCTTCTTCAACAACACTTTCGCTCTGCTACTAGTAGCATAGTTTCGACACGCAAATATCTGAAAACCACCCCACGATATAGGTCTGTATGCTTGCTGATCATTGGTATGTGTTATGTTAACAGCAAAGCACCATAGACATCACAGGGAGTGGGCAACAAGGCCTATGAACTGGAGAAGAAGAGAATGTCCTATATTATTTTCTCTGACCAGTCTCGTTTTTCTATTCATCCTCATAATAGGCGAATGACGTGACACTCGAAGAAATCTTGCTTTCGTGGACGGGAATATCAGGAATGGCGGAAGGGGAGTGATGTACTGTGCTAGCATCTCCACTGAGGGCATACCGATCTCTCTTTCGAAATGGAGGTTTGACTGGTCGCCAATTTAGCAATGAAATCCTTAGACCAATTGTAGTTCATTAAGCTGCAGCAATTAGAGATGACTTCATGTTATGGGACTGCAATTGCAGGTCACATCGTACTAACTTAGTGGATGATTTTCTTTCGAGGAAGTTATCATACGAATGGAATGGCCAGCATGTTCCCCGGACATAGCATGTTTGGTACACTCTAGGGAGATCTGCTCAACAAACTCTACTGGCAAAAATCTTCTGAACGAGTGGGAAAGAGTTCACAAATTGAAAAAGCTTTGACAAATAGAATCATTACAATTGCATTTTTTTGAGTATCTGTTGTTTCAGTACCAAACATAGATAAGTTGAATGGTTACATCATTACCATTGATCAAAATTTATTAGAAGGAATAAATTGAATACATGAAAAACAAAAAATAAATCCATAACTACAGCATATAGAATGACAATGTATCTAGTTAATATCACTTAACAAAAAGACAATCTTCTGAGAGTCCTCGAAATGTTTTATTCTAAAAAATATTCCAAAGCTTCTCTTTATTTTAAGACTATTTTTTCAGGTGAATGCAAAATGTTGTTTAAAATGAAATTACAGATTTTTATACTGTAGAAAGAAAGTGAAAGATTTACAGATACATAACATTTATTGTTATTGTCACATATAGAAATTGCATCAATATCGTAATGTATTTCCAGCAATATAATATAAAAGGGATTAGAATTTTATTATTTTTCTTGATTCATTACAGCCGATATATAGCTGGACTTTTTTCTATAAGCTTCATATTGAAAGATTTATCTTTGATGCTATAAAGCTTCAGTAAAAATATGAAAGGTAGAAACTCGTTTTCTTTTCTCGATGATGTATTTGCCAAAGTGATATAACCCGATTTATACTGAGATATTTTCCGATAGAATTTAGTAAAGATATGGCGTAAAGAATTTTCTTTATTCTATGTAACGTGTTTTAAGCCTTTTACATTATCATCTCCAGGTATAAGTTGTCACATGGGTGTCAGTAGCCAAAAAATACCCACTTATTTCTGGATTATTTAAAAGAATACAATGAAAAAAATCTGTGTATATTTTCTTATTTTTTCTATGTTTCAAGGTCCATTGTAATTACTTTGGTATTTTTTCCTACTTTTCTCTATAATGCAGAGTAGAAAAAGGAAATTGTTCTTGTTCGTCTTGTATCTCTATTCAACTAGTAAAGGGAAAATTAAATAAAATTAGTATAATAGTCATGCATAGAACACTGAGGCACACAAAGAACTGTGTGTTACTATTTCCAAGAATTTGGGGAACTAAATATGATGCAGAAAAATATATCTCAATTTGTACAAAAATAAAATAGAATTATTGGATCATTAATTAAGAATAATTCTGTTATACATTATCTTTAAATCAGATAATTTGAATGAATGGATTTTTAAAGCTTGAAATAGTTCGCTAATAAATAGGCAAAATGTTGTAAACCTTAAATTTTACGGAAATACACGGTGGTCATAAAATAAGTATCTCTATTTAGAGCTGTCCGTAACTTGGAGAAATAATCCGAATGATACCAAAATCGCTCTTTTACTAATCGAAAAGGGAGAAGAAAAATGGAATAATTTAAAAAAAAAAAAAAAAACAGTTACAATAATCGGCGATAGTTGGTGCTTTTGAATGTATAATGTGTAATATAAGAACAAAGAAGGAAAACGCAAAACCGGGTGGCATACGTAACTTATTGAAAAATCTCAGAGATAATGTGCTATCCTTAATTTGTAGCAGCAGCCCTCCTACCCCCAAATTCACGAAATGCAACTGAAGCGTTTGAACTATTGACGTTGAGTAGCTTCAAAGCTAAAGCCGGATCGTTTTGATGATTACTACGGCGTTTGGACTGGAAGTGCCATCTGTCTGTGATTCTTGCAACTACCTTTTTATTATTCTATTCTTCTTCCCCCTTCTCGATTAGTAAGTGTACCGAGTTTGGTGCCTCACCATGGCACAGTGGTTATGTCACTGAAAATGGTAGACGGCCGAAGGCCCCGGGTTCGGGTCCCTTCGCGCGGCTGTCGACTTAACCGTTCAGGGTTTTTCGTGGTTTTCTCCGAAACTAGCGTAAATATGGGTTAGGACCCTTTAGAAAGACACTCCACGGAGGGAAGCCCCTTGTGTTGTCCTTCTGGCGTGGATTTATAAGCGGGCTTTGGGCAAAGCACACAAATCCTAAATATATGTTACGGAAACAAAAACAAAATCCAAGTTTGGTTTCGTTTGCACTATTCTTTCAACCTACAAGCAGCTTCACATAGAGATACTTATTTTATAGCCACCATTTACTTTTCAGTTGTCCAAACGTACTGTAGTATATTGTAATAGTTTAAATTACTTAGATATTTCATAAACCAATTTCCTTTTATTGTTAAATTGTGCAATAATTACACTCTGTAGTATAATAATGGAATTTTGTAAGCTGAAAATATTATATTGGATTAGTCCTTTTACAAATTACTTACATAATTTCCAAAGAACACCATACAACAGACGTTTGTATAGCTTTAATGCATTTAGGAAATTATGTAAATTAATCTTTGCAGGCATTAACATTATAAACTAATTTTAAAGGAGTCTTTGGATCTCTTCGCGCGCGAGTAAATAACAAATGTTTTATTGGTGGATTAATTGAATGTTCTTTAATAATTTTAGAAATTTTAATCCAATGTTATCACGATACAAATTGGCAACAAATATTTTATTTGAATATTTGTATAGAAAAGAAGAAATATTTAAAAGAAAACTTACTTGCTTGTAAACAGAAAATGATGAGAGATCTATAATGCCGTAAATAGCAAGTTTATTTATTTATTTATTTTTGTTTTACAGTGAACTCGAACATTTATAAAATTTGAACAAAATTTCGAACGTGATGCATCCATAGAAAACTACCGCATATAACTAAGCATTTGTAAATTTCTACAAAAATTAAATTATGTATAGTTACAATCTTCACGATACAATTTTTTTCACAGACACAATTACGCATTTTGAAAAACAAACATTTTAAAAATCTAACTTTAAAAATTTCATCGTTTAATTTAACTTGCAAAATTCTAATTATAAGCCAAATCTTTAGTCATTTATAATTCTTTTATATCATAATGTTGGAGGAATTGCTTAGTCAATATCGCCGAAACATTTAGAGAATACGACGTTCTTTATTTCTTTCACTACCCCTCTAAAATTAACTCTATGCACAAAAATATTTAATTAAATAAAACTCATTCTTTATATCGCATAAAAATTATACATTTCCTTCACAACATTTTACAAAGCATCATAGTTGCTAAATTTCTATTCTCAAGCTTAGCACATCCAAACTATTACAAAATGGATCATAAACTTCAAAGAGATCAAAGCACCAGGCTTTTAATACACTCGTCAGTTCTAATACATCAAAACACCGAACATTACTGTTACAAACACAAAGCAGTTACATGTGACTTGACAAAGGAACTGAATGGATTTGTTTTGATTTGCTGTAAAGTACTTTAATGATTGCAAATCATCGAAGCTAGATCTAAGTCATGTACATTTTTAATAAAGATGCCATGAAATTACGTGTAAAATTAATTATTAAGCATGTGCTATGACTATAACCATTTACCATTGCAATGCACAGATGTAAAACTTATCAAAATACAGAAAATACTAAGAAATTTCAGAGTAAATCGCCGATTTTTAAAGTTTCACCTTATTCTTGGACAATACGTAACCCACGTCCTTTTATTTATTATTGAACATCATGACACGATTCAGCATTTTTTAGATAATGAGTTAGAGATTAAAAGTTGAAACAGCCGTATACATAATATTTTGTAGCAGCTGCAACCATACTTCATATTTAATGGCACTCCTTAAAAATCACTCCAGTGAATTCGGCTGTGAGCACCTGTGAAAAGCGCCAACATGGAAGTTATTGCTATCAAAGTTATTGCTATTTTGCTATCTTTACTCGCAACAACATATTCAACCAAAATTATTACAGCTGATGTCTACACATCAGTCTATCACTTTGCACCTCGACGTATATGCAACGTGGGAGAGCGCCAACTGAAATCCCTAAAGCAAGACAACAAAATTCCACAACACACGAATATCATTCATCAGCCTCTCTAGTGGGAATAGTGTAGCAAACATACGAACCACATCACAACTTCACAAGTTACACCTTGGATTTACCTACACGTTATTTGGATTACCTATGACACCTTATATTAGAAAGCATGGCAAATAGGTCCCTTTCGACTAGTTGGATAATGCCTGGAGATGCGACATTCAAAGAACTAAAGCTCGAACCCAAGTGCACTACTCCAGGAAGCACAGTCCTGGAACGTCCGTGAAATTTTCCAGTTTCGTAAAATTTTACATATCCTAATTATATTCATGCATAAATATATGAATAAAGAAATACAGTGAACCCATTTAATGGAGTATAGGTTAAAGGAATACCCCACTTATTTTAATAAATTTTCAATGCACCAAACCGTATTTTTTAGTCAAATTGATACCGGATACTGGAATATCGCGCTTATTAGAATTAACTTTTAAAAGAAAGAAACAAAAAGACAACTACAAAGTTATTTTCCATTTTGTTGAAACTTTCATTTAATATTTTACTCGTTTCTGTATTTGATCGATTATACACATGTAATTTCCTCTAAAAATTCTAAAAAATAAAAAAACGAAATATTTAATCAGATTCATTAATGACAGAGTATTTATATTAAGAATATATTATAAATACAGGGTGGCCATAATTAAACTGCAAGTGTTCAAGGGGTGCTGGAGAGAAAACTACCGAGAATATTCCAGTGAAATTTGGTATCTACACGTTTCAGAACATGCGCAAGTAAAATATGAAAAAATAAAAAATCGTCATTTTCACCCGATAGATGGCGCTGTACCGTATTTCAAAGTTCACCGGTGGCCTATACAACTTCCAAAACCGATAGACAGAGCATAGTGACATTCTAAAAGGCATATAAACAATATAAAACATCATTTACAGTTTATCAAATTCCATACAATTCGCTTCAGTAATTAAATTTTTGCAGTAACATGTAATCAAAAATTAACGTAAATTAAGATCACAAATTAATTCATAAAGATGCTTTGGGAAACAATTAAACCCTTATTTATTCTCATTGACACTCATTGGACCTCTTCTGAATCGTTTCATACGCCGGTATTCTTTCAGAGTAGCTGAATAATGGCTACCATTCTGATAGAATATCTTCACTAACAATGCACGTTCCTTCTTATTCAGAGTCATGATGGACCATTACTCAGTGTGGTCTTGTTTTTACACTGTTCGATCGGCTTAAAATTTGCATATAGGACGTCTATAAGCATTGAAACACGATATAGCGCCATGTATCGGGTGAAAATGGCGATTTTTTTTATTGCATATTTGGCTTGCGCATGTTCTGAAACGTGTAGATACCAAGTTTCAGTGAAATATTCCTAGTAGTTTTCTCTCCAGCACCCCTTGAACACTTGCAGTTTAATTATGGCCACCCTGTACATAAATGCGCTGATGACTGTTAAAGGATTAAGCATTTATAAATGAGATAAACAAAGTATAAAGGCATGTTTTGATATTCTCTTAGAGTACACTTTTCCTCACTAATTTTGATGCTTGATATATTCATAACATTACTTTTCTCAAATGAAACTATTCAAGTAGCAATAAGCCGTCGACATGTAACGGAAAAATGACATTGCTTTAATATTCATATCTCAGATCACCAGTACCAATTTAATAAAAGAGAGGAATAAGTATTTAAATCACTGAAATCGCCTAAGAAAAAATTATAATATATGTCTCCAATTTTCGTTGCAATTAATTATTTTGTTTTAAGCCTTAATTAAAATCCCGAAAAAAATATCGCAGTGTAACTGCAAAAATATCCCTTTAAAATAAACTAAAGTTATTTTTATACATGATAAAGTATATTTTTAATAGATTTTTTTTTACCCCTTATGTTGTCCCTCTTTTATCTTAAACGTCAAGTAATTAATGCACCATTAGGAGCTACAACGGAGGAACTCGCGGTAATTAAACCCAACTGTTTCCATTTATCATTTATATGGTTTCCTTGTTTGGAAGAAACTAAACATGTTCCCCACTGCAAGAGATTAAGTCGTAATGACTAATTAAAACGTACTTCTGAAAAAAAGGAGGAGAAGTTTTCTTGAGAATCATTTATGCAAAGTTGCTCTTCAGGTCTGTCTTAGCAAATTGAAAAACAAAACCTTGTTTACTGTACGCAAATGAAATCTCAAGGAAGATTCTTTTTTTTTTCCAAATCTTAAATTTTGAGATAAAAAAGAAAATTTTAAGCACAAATAATATTTTTGAGTTGGTGAGATATATTTAATTAGTTACTAGCTCAAATTTTAATTAACAGTCTTGGTCTAAGATTTCTCAATGTTTAATGAAATGATATTATTTTGAAAATAGAAAACATTTTTTGAGGGATTCTTGAAAAATCTTTCCTGTTTCTCATTACGCAATAAAACATGAAAAGAAAAGTTACTAGAATGTTATAGTGAAAATTAATTTAAAAAAATTCGTAACTGTATTTTGCCTCAAAAAGTATTTAAAGGTTTTATTTTAATTATTTTTAATTTTTAATAATAATAATACTATATGAGGTAATGTGAGTCTAATTATTTTATATTGAACAAAATATAAACCAGAAATCATTAAACTTCATCATCTGCAATATTTCTCATAAAATGATACGGTTTACAGTTTCATAATTATTACTTTTACTTTTAAGCACAATTCCATAGTTTCATGTTATACTACATTTCATAGATTTTTGATAGTTCAGAGTATGTTTTATTAGTATAAATTTTCTCCAAGAAATTATAGATGTTATTGCTATGGGAAATTTATTGGTTCCACAAAGAAAATTTACTAGCCTTGTACCAAGTATTCTGAAAAAAAAGAGTTATCTGTTTTAACGAAATAAAAATAAACTGTGAGCTTTAATTTGAAATGATTAATGTGAACATGTTCTAACAAGAAAATTAGTCTGTTATGAAATTAAAACTTTGAATTATAATTTCTAAAATGATAAACGCATTATATTTTAGAAAAGTGATGAATACATTAAGTATTAAATAGATATGGTCCATGATCTCTATACGTTTAGCATAAAGTTAGTGTTGTGAAAGAAATATCAAAATCTTATCTGAAGATCGCCAATTTACAGGTGCCTCTAATCCTGAAATTTTGCTTACTCAAATAACTCTACTATATAAATAAGCTGATCCCTGATATACTTACCCACTGATTCACTGTAACAATTACGGGCAACCACTGGAAGATAAAACTTTTACTACCATTACTCCAAGAAGATTAAAAAATTAAGCACAAAAATGTAATAAAGTCTACACCGTTTGTACATTCCGCTTGAAATTTTTCATAATTATGGATAAAATTTTAAAAATAATAATCTGCACTACTCTAAAAATCTCAAAATACATACACCTGTTCCCTAATTTTAAGCGAATTTTCGCTATTTTCAGTTCTATTTCATTTCCGAGAGTAATAAAAAAAATTAATCAATTTCTTTACAAAATTAGGTATCTCAAGTGATAATGGCGTCATACTAAAGTCATGGTTATCAGGCATTTAAGAGAAAATTGCGATTCGAATTCATTTAAAATAGTCTTTCCTAGATTAGCCAGTTCAATTTTTTCCATAAATAAAATAATTTTCTCTGTATGAAACATTGATGCAAGGGTATGTTCCCAGCGAAATGAAATCTTCCGAATGCGAAAGGTTCTCACACATTTTTTAGAAGAATATTTAATACTGATTTCGGTATATATTAAAATTGATTATGAAGTTATTTATTTTAACTGGATAAAGATTAAATATATTGAGTGTAGATATATTTTTGTCGAATGCTTTTTTTTCAGCACCCGTTGTAATTGCCTCCACAATGGGCTTTATTTAAGCAATGAAAAATTTTTGTTATAAGAAATAAGAATTTATCTCCATGAAAAAAAAAATCAACTCATTTAAAGGGATTGCATATATTTGATAAAATATCATTGTCAATTCTGAAATAAATAGTCAATAGATGATACTGATGCACTGAGCTGTTGTTTCAGAAAACCAAATGCTATGTCATCTTAACCTTCATCTTTGAAAAAAAATAATACATACAGTAAACCAACCTTATAAAATAAACTAAACACATTAAAAAATATGCTTTCTTTTTGAATCATTAATATAAAGTAAAACTTACTGTACAGAACCTTCAGACACACCTCTTATGCTACTATATGTTCAACAAAGCTGAAGCTCTATGTACACTTGCATTGTTATCAAGCACGGCAAATTTGAGGCGCCGCGGTGGCAAAATTAAAATATCGTGCACTGGCTAACATGCAACAATGTAATGAGATACGCGGGGTGCCGCCTTAACGCTATAGAAACTTGAAACGAATCTTGCGCATGCAGGATGAACGCGTCTGTTATGCGGGTACAGTCGTCTTTCATAATATTGCGCTTGGAATAAAGATTAATTCAAAATATAAACCAAAATATATTATAAAATCAAAATATATATATTATCAAAATATAAATTCAAAATATAAACCAAAATATATTTCAAAATATAATCAAAATATAAACCTGAAATCATTGAACTTCATCATCTGCAATATTTCTCATAAAATAATTGAAATAAAATAAAATAATTTGAATTTATTGGCTTCACTCTATCGCGATTTTTCCAAAACGTGAGAAAATATTTCCCCCCCCCCCCGATGTCTAGGGAACCGATTTCAGTAATTCAAACTGAATTTTATTCACGTACATTAAGGGGATCGTAAATACGGGGAGGGGGGTCAAAAAGTCCGTAATTTGTTTTAAAATTTATTAAAAAAGAGTAAATACTGATAGAAAATTGCGGTTTGCAAAAATAGGTTTAGAGGGTGATGTGATTATTTTTAATAACAAACACAATAGGAACACAATAGGAAAAACACAATAGGAAACTTTCCAATTAAAAAAAAAAAAACAAAAAACGAAATCTCTCTTATTCTTTCCGTGCAAACTGCATTTTTGTATCACAATTGGTTCCTTTTTAATGAATTTTCGAAGTTTTCACTAGCTTTTGACGCATCCTGGGTGCATCAAAGTTTAAAAATTCATTGGAAAAAAACAAATAATTATAACAAATTGTTGTCTGCATAGATAAGATTAGTGAAATATCGCATTTTTTAAATGGAAACTTGCTTCCCTTTGTGCATGTGAGCGCCACCTATGGTTACATTTAGAACTACAAAATTTTTAGTTATTAAAAAAAAATCCGATCACCCGCTACAACTATTTTATTTGTGCAAACCGCAGTTTTATATAATTATTTGTTCTTTTTTAATGAATTTATAAAGTTTTTATGAACTTTTTGGTCACTTCGTAAATTTTTTTATGACTTGAAACAAAGTTTACAAAAAATTAAAAAAAAAAAAAAACTAAATTGATAAGATTGTCAACTTTGATGGCGCGCAAACTAAATATACGGTATAACATGAAGATTATCGTACATGCCTCCTATTAGCCGTGCCTTCATAATCATTTAACAATTTTCGGTAATAATATGATATTTCTAATACTTAATATGTATATAATTCTTGTCTAGAAACTCTAATTACGTCGAATTTAAAAAAAATAAAACTTGTTTCAGCTATAAACAAGTCTTCCATGTCCTAATTATAAAAATATTCGATTTATAAATAAAGAATTCTACTTTGTGAAAATTCACTTATCGCGCTAGAGTAAGTGGAACGGATTAACCGCGACATAACAATTTCTACAGCAGCGATATGGTGTTAAAAAAAAACGCAGGTGTGCACTGTGCACTTCATCTTAGATTCTGGTATGTTAAGATAAGCTAACTACAATCTGTTTTCAAAGAATTTAATATAACTGTTAACTACACTCTACCTTGATACATTTGCATTATTTTTATTAATTAATCCATAAAACTAATTAACTTTACAAGAAACTCTTGTTCTTTAATCTGTTTTTAAGTTATTTTTTTAATTAAAATGACTTTAATATGTGCATATTTTCTCTTTTTGCAGTTACTACAGTTGTTTCAGCCTCGTCTGTATAAGACAGAAAACTTGACAGTCCTTAGTTTTCAGTAAGTTTTTTGTTTGTTATGTTCAATTTTAAATTCTTCTCTAACATTTTTAGGGTTTAAAAGTAAAAATAAGTGGTCAAATGGAAGGATGAATAGCATAATGGGATGAGTGAAATGCCATTTATTTTCTAGCACATGACTATTTATTTAGAGTAAAGTACCTATAATTTTATCTTAAAACTCTTTAAATATTTAAAAAATAATAATTCCGTTATAAATGAAAAAATTGGAGATTGTTTATGCATATTTTAACACATCTTCATGGCTAAAATATAAAAATAAAAATGGCTTCGCATGATTTTGTAACAGAACATGGGCCGCATGCAGTATTTCAAAGGCGTAAATCATAATTCAAAATGGTTGATGACGGACGAATGAGAAAAGTATGTTAGTGAAATAATAGTTTTAATAGTGACTACTAAACACAGTTCTTTCATTAAAATAAAAAAAGAAAATAATAATTAGAAAGAAAATGAGGTGGAGAAATTTTAATGTAGGTAGAGAAAAGAAGGTGATAAAGAATGAAGGAAGAATTCAAAAATCCATTTTGGCAATTTCTTTTTCTGTCAGTAAAATTCATACTGTCAGTCAAATTGTGTACTTCTATGCCTGTGATAACTGAACAATCTGATATAACTTATTAGTAGTGAATTCCATTGAATTTATTTTTCATTAACCCACGTAAAATCCTGAATATCAGTCCTATAAAAGTAATTTGATTCCGCAGTGACATCCTACCAATAAACGCTTTCAACTTTATCAACAAATATATTTCACGGTTGACTGAATAAACTCGCACAAAAAGGTAAAAAAATTCTTTTCAGATAGCTGTCTTTGAATCATTTTTTAAATCTTTAGTTTATATCACTAAAAGAAAAACATAAAGAAATAAATAAATATACAGTTGCCTATGTGTATGTATATGTGGCACGGTTGCATTATCTGCTTGTGAGTAACAATATATTTTTCCTCTGTCTAGGAAAGAATTTTCTTATATTTTCCCTTGTAAAACTTGCTTCGAATAATATTTTACAAAATAATAGTAATGATAATAATGATAAAAATATGACACTTCCAGATTTTAAATACGGTCTAAGGTCCTATACAAAGGAAACATCGTCATGGTGTAGCTGATAATAATCACTTTGGAACGGGTGCCGAAACAGCAGTGCACTTTCCGATCATTGTTTGCCAAAAACTAACGCATTTTTCTCAGAAAACATGCGACTAAAATTCATAGTTTTAATATTCTGTTTCATTTCATGGATGAGATTTTTGGAGACAAGCCCACTGTATATGAAATTTGGATAAGAAATTAGACAAAAACTTAAACTTTTTTCATGAAACGATTATTACCATGTAAGTGAAAACGTCGTTTTTGACCCCACATTGCTATGTGATTCTAATTCCTTAATTTTGTAAAACAATTTAGAAACACCCTGCATACATGGCACACTGCTGTATACATGACGTCTCAAAAGAGTTCTGATAACCTTTAAGTGTACTCCATGCACATAATAGGAATACAGATTTACGCAGCAATATGTTATGGTAAATGTCATCTTTATGTAGTTCTGAGTACATTGGGAAAATAGTGAGCTTTTCGACCATGGTTCATTAAAATCTAATGGATCTTTCAGAATATGTACTTGACTAAAATTTATTATTAACAGGATTAATTATTAAATTAGGGATTGTATATTGATTCCAGGATTTATTTTTAAATTGATTATATTAAACTGATTATTAACAGGTCAGTGCACATGGAATTTTTTATCCCACATTGCTAATGATTTCTATTTCTTATTATGTAGCCTACCTTCCCTTAAAGTTTGGCGGAACTGTTTTGAAACACCCTGTATATGTATGATTTCCATATAGTACGAGTGCTATATGCACAATATAACTTTTTCAAAACCCCTGCTAGTTATTTAATCGTGGGCGGGAAACTTTGCTATTTTTTATATAGCTTTCTCATAGAAAATATATTTTATTAGAATTTGTGCGAAATAATTACCAATTAACAACTTTTTTATTTACAACTTCGACCGCTTTATATTTCTAATCAGCTTTATTCCACACAAGGTTCATTAGATCACAAGTTTGCTTTTCAATGATTATTTACAAGCTAAATTAAGCATAATATCATAATAAGCGCACGTTAGATTAATTTCACTGGAGCTTAACCAACTCCAGATGTTAGCAATTCAATTTAAGCACATGAATAGTACGGTTATATTTCATTCGCATTAGTTAATTAGGGAAATCTATTATTAGATTAAGTCCCACAGTTAATGATACAATTTATTGAATAGCTGAAATGACCCAGCAGGATGCAGCATTTTGTTTATTTTATATAAACAAGTTTAGGAACACACAGTTACCGTACGAACATCCATATCTGAGTTTTTTTGGTGTGAAAGAAGGTGTGAAATAATTTCTGGACAACTTAGCTTCAAAGTAGTATATACTTATATATATACAGGGATGGTATTCCTTTTCAGGCGTGATAAGGGAGCCAAAATACTACAGTTTTCACGTCCCTATGAATGATCGAAAATCATTAGTTTTTGAGAAAATTGAATTTTAAACTTTTTTACTAAATAACCCAAAATTTGCCATTCAACTGCAAATCTTAAAAAAATCTGCTTATTAAATAAATGTCATTTTAATTTATTTTAAAAGCTGAAACTTTAGTTAAGCTAGCATAATATAATCATAAAAAGAACAAAAATACTTTAAAATTTTGATTCACGAGTCCTTAAATGTATTTTTTAATTTTTGATTCACATGCTTCCTTTCAAAATATCGTACTTTTTTAAAATAAATAACATAGCAGTAAGCGTGCAAATTACAAATGAAATTTCTCCCATTATTCAACTATCCAAAAAAGTATTAATATCCTTCCAAAGATATGTAGAGTTTTACTTAACGCAGATGAAAACGCCAAATGATGTACGCCCGTATTTTCTTTAGGAAAGTTGGCCAACTAATCAAGTTAACACGTTCTTTTAAATTTATTTTCATAGTTGGCACTCTAACTAAGCTAACGTAACCTTGAAAATGCACAAAAATACTTGAAAATTTTAATTCATGCCTCTGTAAATGTATTTTTTTTACTTAATTTTTCCTTTCAAAAAATGTTGTTTATCCCAAAAAACACTACTGCAGTAAGCCTATAAATTGCAAATATAATTTTCCCCACTACATTTTCCTATCCATTGCTATCCAAAAACGTATTAATGTCCATCTAAAGACATGTAGTTCGTACGAAAGGGTAAGTTTTACTTACCGCAGTGAAAAGTTAAAGGATTTAGTCCCGTTCTTTCTTTAAGATCGTTGGTAAATCGTTGAAGTTATCTTTATTTTTTAGATTTATTTTCATTGCTGACACTATAACAAAGCTAACATAGTTATAAAATGCAAGAAAATACCTAAAATTTATGAG
This sequence comes from Cheiracanthium punctorium, assembly GCA_038373885.1. NCBI lineage: Eukaryota > Metazoa > Arthropoda > Arachnida > Araneae > Cheiracanthiidae > Cheiracanthium > Cheiracanthium punctorium. The sequence goes on from JAWZYV010011842.1 coordinate 127,613, forward strand.
TCACGCTCTTTACATGTATTTTTCCCAATTTATTTATTTACATTTTCTTTTCAAAAACGTTTTTTTTTTTTATCTAAAAAAAACACTATTGCAGTTGGCGTACAAATCAAAAATACAATTCGTCCCATTAATGAGCTATCCAAAAACGTATTAATGTCTATTTAAAAACATGTAGTTCATAAAGAAAGTAAGTTTTACTTAGCGCAGGTAAAAACGACAAAGCAGATACCAACGTTGATTATTTAGAGTGGTTGGTCAATCAATCAAGTTCATTGTTTTTATGTGCTTAAAATCTTAACCCCATCATATTGTTAATCTCAAATGGTTATGTCATCGTGTTAGTTTCGATTCTGCGTCGCTTAATCACGTTTCGTTGTTATCTATCTAATCAATTAAACAAGCATAAGTAACGCAGAGTCGAAACTAATTAACAATAATTAACGTTACCAGTAACCCTGTATATACATATAAGGAGAAATATTTAAAAACCCCAAATAATCTCCCAGCAACTTTATGGCCAGAAAATAGATAAATATTTAACGAAATAGTTATTTTGAAAACAGCTAAGCCTCATCGGAGGAAGATTGGCACAATTATTTATAGGTTTCTGGCTCTATACCATGAGAATCATTTGTCATTGTCGCTAAGTCAGACATGTAGTTTTTAAAAACCAGAAAAGATATAAGTGCTGTATTTAAGGGGAAAAATTCAAACTTTATACACAAAGTACTTGTTTTAACAATTTTGAAAACAAAAGCAGAACAAATATTTATTTTTTATTCTTGAAAAATAAAAAGTGACTGGCAATAAGGCTGCCTTTATTTAGGATCAGATGTTCCGATAGACTGAAGAAGCTTTACATTAGGGATAGTGGTAGAAGGAGGTGGAGTTGCAATGGACTTTGGTGGAAGGGATACCCTAGTTGGGACTGGTTGTACTGTTGAGCCAGGACCCCACCACTGGAGTATGTGGATGCAGTGCCCTTTTCGTGGTAATGCTAAGGAGGAAGGAGCTGAATGGCAGGTGTTGGTGCAAAAAAATCGACGTGGAGTGTATGTTGCAGAGGGCTGGTTATGCGCCGGACGTGAAGGTGCTGAATGCATATATTCATCAACAGTACCACTGCTGTTTTGAAGCGCCTTCTTCGAGGAAAAATGGAAGTGCTGTGGATTTCATGGGAAATTAGGTGCATAATCTTAAGCAGGACGAAACCACATCTTTTCAAAACAAAACAGTTGAAATTTGGCTTTTCGGACAATAAATTCAAGGAATCATCCATAAAATTAGTTATTGATGAAATTCAAGTAAATGAATTGCAAGGAAAATACACAACTCGGGTCTCAATTGATTATAAGGGAGCTTTTGATTCTTTTCCATGGTCACAAACTTTACAAGTTCTAAAAATCTTGGTCTTTTAACTGACAGTAAATTATCGCAGATTCCTCGCGAAAGTCACATAATCATGTTTTTAAGTTACTGACATTTATATGATCGAGTGTTCGCCTTTTTAAGAAGACTTGGACAGTGATTTCAATCATGATGAACATATTCAGCAGAAACAAAAATGCTGAATATATCGTTTTGATGCATAATTCGCATTATGCAGCAACTGTTTTGCAGCAAAACACACTGTCGAAATTTTAATATTCAGGGAGGCTTGCGAAGGACCGTGTGATTATTTTCGTTACATATGTTGACGTTTTTAATGAATAACTGAGGAACCTTTTAAAAAAAATTTTCAGGCTTGGTTTTTGTTGTTTATTTTCTGGAATGACCTAATGAAAACTAACGATGATATATTTATTTTTGACTCTTTTTATTTCATATTCATAACAATTTTGGTTTATCACTAACATTACCCAAGAAAACTCGCAACAAAACCCACCTTTGCCATATTTAAATAAAATTCTAGTTTACCAAAATTATAATAGGTTTAAAATTATGTGTATGTAGTTGTTATTGCAGCAAATATGTCATACACAAAAATTGTTCCATATATCATGCTTGTTTATAATAATCAGATTTTTGCATTTTTCGAAGAATTGAATAGTAAAGAGTGTGAATTAATAATCTAAATCCTTCATATATGAAATCCAAAGAAGGATTCTGAGTCAGTCTCCTTTTGTAGCACCGATAACCAAATGTGATAAATTAAGATTCCAGTACAATGAACTTCAGTCGATTTTGCTTCAGAGTGATATAAATATCTGATAACTTTCACCAATCTTTCTTTTCAATCCATTGTTAGAAAAAAATCCATCGGTATGAGCAAGAAATATAATGCGATTTCTTTCACGATTTTTCTTTTATGTGACAGACCTGGAGCAGTGGTGCAGTTTCATTTCTTTGGAGAGAAAGAAGACAGCCATCAAGCTAAAAGTATTATGGAAGAGACTTTAAAAAGTCGATCGATTGGAAAGTACGCTGTCGATAGGAATTACATCAGTTTCGAATGGGAACCTGGTAGGTTTATCCTTTTTCCTCTTTCGTGTTGGCGGTAAAAATAATATTGTGAAAAACTACTTATCCTGTCTATAATTGGCATGTTTAAGACCCATATACTAGAGCTGTGTTTAAAGTATTTTCTTCAAAATTCTAAATAACATTAAATAATAAAAACGAATTTTGAGATAAAGTTCATTCTTCCGACTTAATGAAATACTTCGTGTATTGAATCTTATTTAGTTAAATAAAAACTTTTAAATGCGTGAAATGTGCTATTTAAACAAATGTATGTGCACTGTGATATTTTCAGCAGAATAAAATAATTATTACAACCATGAATTCAGCATCTTTCTTTAGTGATGCAGAAATTTGAAGCATTTAGCTACAGAATAAAAAAAATAAATTCCATACATTCTTTTACTCTTAAATAAATTTTGCATGTAAAAAGGATGCATGAAATTTAGTTATTGTTTTATGTGTTTACTTTCAGCTTTAAGTATCCAAAGTATCGATGCTTCTGAGAAAATGCCTGTTGTAGAAGGTTCGGAGCTTAGTTTAGCATGCATAACTCAAGGATCCAGTGCCATGCAAGTAAGATGGTTCAAGAATGGTGCATCGATAAATGTTGACACATCATACCGCTCTATGTGGACCACTCTCGTACCGAAGAATTCAAAGGACCAATACACCGCTGTTTTAGGGTTTGAAAAAGCAACTACGTATGACTCTGGTAAGTGTAAAAAATATTTTTTGATACCGAATTAAAATAGTTTGCTAAATTATGTGAATTGACCGAAAATGATTTTCAGGAAAGCTTGCAAAAGAAGGAATATGTATTTCTACAGGATTCCCATTTCTCTTTATTTATTTTATTGTCTCACTTAATGCACGCATAAATTATTTAAAATGTTATGAAAATTCAATGCAGGAATTTAAAGAAAGCAATTCAGAATAGCTATTATAGTAATTCTTATAATATCTAAAAAAATTATGCTATTAATAATTCCATGTCACTGCAAACACCCTCAAAAAATGAAATATGAATTGAGATGAAAGTTTTGGTTTTTTTCTACAGATCGTTTCTTGGTGATAAAATGGTAAAATGAAGCAACTTGATCAAATGCACAGAAATGCACCTTTTTTACACTAGCAAATGCTTTTTACCATTGCATGTAGTAACTTTTTTTTACTTTCCGAACATGTACAATGTAAGGAAAGTATTGTAATCATGAAAAAATTCGACTTTTTGATGTATTTATACGGTTTGGTGTCTTCTGAACTCATTTATGCAATTTTTACGAGATATATATGTATGTACGTGTGTGTGTGTGTGTGTGTGTGTGTGTATGCGAGTGAACCCGATAGATCTTAAACGGTGGATTCGATTGAGCTCAAACTTCGTAGATATGTTATGGAGTACACATGTTACCTCAAGAACGGTATTCATTTTGGTGTGTGTAGGACTTATAGTTTTTTTTTTTACAGGGCTACGAAAAAGATTTCGTTTACATAATGACCGATGGGCGTAAATTCTTGAAAGTGCACTAGCGTTTAAACGGTACTTTTGGATTGAGCAAAAATTAGACATGCATATAAGAGGTCACAGTCACATGATCGGCATAGATTTTGGTGTGCGTAGAGTTCATAGTTTGTTCACGGGATTTGCTATAAATAATTCTTATACATTACGGCCTATGGACGCAAATAATTTAAAATGTGCTAGTGTCTAAATGGTGCATTCGAAGAAGTTCAAATTGGGTATGTATATTATAGGTCTCCGTCACACAACATGCATAGATATTGCTGTGTACAGGACTTATAGTTTTTTGACAGGGTAACAAATGAGTGTCCTTTTACTTTTTAGTCTATGGATGGAAATTCTACAAAGCGAGCTAGTGTCTGTAGGGTGCATTCGATTGATCTCAAATTAGGTATATGTATTATAGGTCACAGTCTCGTGACCTGCATAGATTTAGGTGTGTATACAGCTGATAGTTTATTCGCAGGTTTATTTCAGAGAGTAAATCTTATATATTACGGCCTAAGAACGCGAATATCTAATATGAGCTATTGTTAAAATGGTGCATTCGGTTGACACCAATCTAGGTACGTATACTATAGGGCACTGGCGTACATACTGCATAAATTTTAGCGAGTGTACGCCACACAGTTTTTTACAGGACTAAAAAAATATTCTTATGTATTGCGGCCTATACACTCAAATCATTTTAAGTGCACTAGTATCTGGAAACTAGATACGATAGAGTTGGAGGAAATTAATTTAAACGCTTCTTGACATCAAGTGTTCGGAAAGTCGAGTGGAGTCTCCTGATTTTTTAATTTTTATTTTAGAGAGTAATTTACAGATATACAAGAGAAATTAATCATGCCAAACGCTTAGAATATAAAAGCCTTTCCAACACATAATTTCTTAGACTAAATTTAGTTGTGTACCGTCACGAAACTCAGCAAAATATAGATATATGCCCAATAAAGCTATATATCATTAATAATGTAATTTTTGGAGACACTCTAAAAGAATTTTAAATGTTATTTCAATCTTTTAAATGCAAAATGCATGTGCAGTTATAGACGTTTATATATTTATTGTTTTGTGCAGAAAAGAAATGTATGTTGCTAAACTTCCATAGACATGTTGCATTGAATTTGCCTTAATGTTAATAAAGTGCGTAGTACAGAACATGGGCATATCATGCATACATTGCATAGTAATTTATTTATATTTACGGCACTTAGAGCACGGACAGACAAACAGACAAAGTGAAAGCAAAAACACTTTCAACTTGTGCAAAGCGTGAAAAAGAAAGTAAATTTGAAAATTGAATGTGTATCTTATCAGTTAGTTTGATGTATGAATTGAACCTTTAAAAAAATCACCAAAAATAATTTTTTTTTTCAAGAAATAGAGTTTGATGAAGCACAAGTAGGGTAAGAAGGGTTAGGTGTCCTAACTTTTACCATGTTCATAAATGACTCTAATAGTATGGGTACTATGAAAAATACCCTAGAAATTGGCCATATGTTGTTCCATTTAATATGAAATACCAAAAAGCATTTTTTAATAACGAAAATCATAGATTTTTATCCGAATTTCAAATGAGACAACCTACCGAGTAGAGGGATAGGGAGGGTTAGTATATATTTTGGGGTTAGTTTTCCCATGCCTACTGTATAGTATAATCGCAATGAACTTGTATTGATTCTCTACTCCTCTCTTTTGTCCCAAAAGCAGATAGAGTATTTTCACGTGACGTCACTGAATTTTTTTTAGGATAACTCGGATATTTAGGGATACAATGCCAAGTTTTCAGCCAATGACTATTCTCAAATGAACGAATGTTTGACCAAAAAAAGTTGGTTGCTAAGTTGTGACGTAATGATAATGACGTAGGTGAAAGAGCTCTATAGCAGTAGTAGACAGAACTGCATCATTTATGTGATCCACGTTAATACCTTTGTTCTTGAGGAAAACGAAAGCGATTTTTTTTTTCAGTTTGCAGAAGGCAAGCGCCTCATTAACTTCCTTCCAATCTCATTATCTTCTGTATTCCTTCGAGATAGTATTTCACGGAACTTCTGCTTAAAATTTCACCAGGATACGATCATTGATCTCAAGGTTACTAATGTTACTATATTTTTTTTTCTCATCAAATCTTTGTTTTCAATTCGACATATTCGTTGTTAGATTATTACCTTGTTGAAGAATCGTAAACAATTTTCGTTTAAGCACTTTCAGCTAGAATAATGGATCTAGGATGATTTCTTTTTTCGTTCCGTTTTGCTTGTAAATGTACAAAGTTTCGAAGGGCCACTTATATATGCTAGGGCAACAGTCTACTTTTATACGGAGTAGCTATTTTTATTGCGCTCATGCCTGCTTCATTAGTTGGTTCTGGTGGAATTAGTATTGAAGACGCTTAAGTATTCTCTAGAAAATCCAAAAAACCTGGGTCAACCTCCTTGGTGATGTAGGATTTGTTGCTTGAGAGGAGCGATCATGCAGGGAGCCGGAGGAAAATCAGCAAAAGAAAATTAATTCCGGGTATGAATGCCTGTGCATTTATACATTTAGCCGGAGCATTTAGTCCTGTGTATGAAATTTCATAGAAGCAAAATAATTTTCCGAACTCCATATTCAACTGCCAGTTGTTTAGCTAAAAGTAATATAATATTGATGAGAAATTAATAAATTATTTTGTAAGCCTGACAGTTTTAAACCATTGTGGCCAGGTATTTTTGAGACTTTCGCTAATAAGAGCAATAATTGATAAATTTCCGATGTCAAATTCTTGAACAAGGGATGATTTCTTTTAAAATCATAATGCATAAAAATTGAAATATCAGCATCCTACTGGGTCATGTTAAAATATTTCGTGGAGTTCAGATTCAATACTCGCGATTAAAGGCTAAATAAAAATTAATAACGATTTCGATTGATAGCGAAAATGCCGTCTCAAAAAAGGGACACTAGGTATAAATGGGTTAATAAAGTACTATTTCTTTGCTTCATGTGTTATTGCGACTGCATCAGTCATCTTGCAGCCAGCACAATCAATAATTTATATACACAAAGATGAGATAGAAAAATAAATTAACATTGATAATGTTTCATTATATTCAATACATGCATTTTATAATTTGTGAAAAAATTATTACCATGCATAAATCAAATATCATGCATCAGATTGCATGTTCTAATTTCTATATAAATTTATTACCATGCATAAATCATTAAAATGCGAATTTAAATTGTCCTTTTTTAGCCTGTTTTCTGTAAAAGTTGGTTATTACTTTTTCATTTCTTGCAATAAAATTGTTTTCTGTAGCGTGGCTTATCTCCTCGGATTGGTAGTTCTATTTTGCCAACTTACCCCAGTAGCTTACAACCAACCTCTAATACTTATATTTGCTTAGATTCGTGACGAATACCTAAAAAAACTGCTGGTTTTCCTAGAAAAATAACGCTAGAATCAGAAGATATCAAACTAAATAATAGGATAAGAGTATTCATTCGTGAACCAAGAGCATTAAATATTACTTCAAAAATGCTGAAAATGAAAATGAACAATTTTGCATGAATAAATGCCAATTAAAAATATCGCCTACCTTAGCAATTGAAGCTACGCCATCTTGTTACTAAGATAAAGATATCGATTCTATTAAACGGATACCATCTACTTATTACAATATTTATCAATTTTTATTGCTAACACATTATATAAACCTACCCCTGAAAGAACCTATCATTCCTTCCCGTACTCGAAAATGAATCTTTCAAATAAAAGGAGAATATCAAGACACATATTTTAAAATAATGAGTGCATTTTATTGCGCTATATTACATTTAACTTATAAAAGATGAAGGAAAACGATAAATGGTTTTAATATAATTTTTTAATTATGAATTTTTAAGTTAGATTGCCAAAATACCGTAAAAAAAACGTATTTATAAAAAGTGTATTCATTGTGATAGTATACTTCTTAATGTCTCACACATGAATTATTCAGTAGTTAATAAAAAATATGAGGTTAGACATAACCTACGCAAACACAATTAACAATTCTTCTCACAGATAATAATTAGTAAACGATTATAAACACCTAACTAAGCAGTTATCGGAAGCATCTGTATATTACGTTTTGTATTTTTGCCTCAATAACTCCTACTTAAAAACAATTTCTCCAAATCTAATTTTATCTCGTTTATCTCTATTGTACAAAATTTAACAATTTTTAAAAATCCTAACAGTGTAAAATATTTTTGTTTAAATACAATTTATATAGTTCATATTTTTTTTTCATTGCCGATTAGCAAATCAGATACACATATATGCACGCACTATCATCACATCTAATGAAGACTCGAGTTTACTTAACTTGGAAATATTTTTTTAAAACATCCGCTATTAAACAAACAGTTGAACAAACTTTCGAGTTTCAAAATAGTTAATCTAATGTTGCAAGGTTCCTGACAATGTCTTAATTAGTTTAAGTATTTCATTCTTATTTAATCGGAGAGTCTACCGTGCATTAAGTGTTACGGATGTCTTCATTAATAAGATTGCACTTAATGATATTTACAAGCGTTCTGAGTTGAAATTTATAGAAACTAATTGGCCTTTTCCGAAGTTCTCTAACTAGAATTTAAAGGCTTTACAAATCTTCAGCAGTAAGGGGTTATCGATAGTTCTTTTCCTAATTATATTTACGTAGTATAACTTTGAATATATAACAAACTGCGCCATGTTTAACTTAAAAATTGGGTGATAATATTATCTAGATAGCAATTTTGGTCTTAATAGCAATGTAGTACAATTTATTTGACAAAAGATGGTTTTTAACCTACTGGAATACAGCATATATTTTTCGTTTTTGATGTAGTTTTATATTTTTTTCAATTTAAATTTTTACTTACTGCCTATTTTAATAATTTCTTACATCAGGCGTGCTATATTGTCTATGAATAAACTTTGTAGAAACCGAAATGTTGGATGCAACAATTGCAATACACTCAAATTTAATGCTAAATCATGTGAGAGTGAGCGCCTTTTTATATAATAGTTCAGTAACCATTAAATAATATCAGATAATAAGAATTAGGTAAGAATTAAAGCAATTCTTCACAGAATAGTTGAAAAGTCACAAAGCATTATCCATAAGTTGTTGTTGTGTTGTGTTGCGTTAGGGCAAAGCTATGCAAGAGCTATCTGCCTAGGATAAGAGACCTCTTGGTCGGAGGACATTTTAAGGGGTTTTAACGCATATTCACATTACATCTGTAGAAAACCGACCAAAACTTCAGAGTGTTAGATCGACATCCGCGCGATAGGCTAGGCCAGAACACTGGACTTTCCTCATTCAGCCTTCTACCCTTTTGATCGCCTCATTCACTCGACCAGAGATTCTTTGACAGACTGTTTTGTGCTTGAAATACATCTTATCTTAACTCACCGGACTTTATTCGTAAAGAAATTCAAAACTAAGGAATAAAATGCATAGCTTGGGTAATGTCTAACATCTGCTGTAACGCTAAGAGCTAAAATGAAAAGAAAATGTGGTTATAGCCGGCGGATGTCAATAAATAAATAAAGAAATAAAGAATGAATGAAATCAAATAATAATTAAATTTTTGTGCATTAATACTAATTATTGATGTTTTCCTGTTAACAACAGCTCCAAAATCATGTGTGCACTAGGAAACTTCATCATCTACCTCGATTGTGCAAATTTTGGAGTGACAGCACCCCCAAAATCTCTCCTATCGGTGACTTCAAATGCTCCTTTTTCTCTGAAACAACCTCGTCATGTGCACAGAAATCTGATTTTATCACGTGCATTAGTGCGTGCATCATCACGTGCAAGCTGATGACGCTTAGTACATAGAAAAAGTTATTTCATAGCCTACTGCTACATTTTGTTATACTAACATTAAGCAAGTATACAAGACCTTGTCATATTTTTGAAATAAAAGATTGAAATAGTTTACAAATATGTTAAGTTGAAAAATTAAAGCAGATACTGTTATTTTATGAAATAGATTTAACTTTTCCTTCTTGAAGTTTTACTGCACTGCAACTAAGCCCAAATCAGTAAATAAATTTTACTATTCGATGATTTATATTAAAAAAATCGGAAAAGTTAAATTTTTACTCGCATATCTATATTATTAATCATAGTTTTACATCTGTTTGCAAGAAGCAAAAATAAGTAGCATATTTCTAGTGAAATAAAATTTCAAACGGAAGATCATACATTAAACAACCATATTCGAAATTGATCTAAATCTAATAAACTAAACTTAAGAAGTCTTATTTTTTCAGTAATGAAACTGTCTAATTAAAATGCAATATTCATTATATTCATTATTCATTATATTAGCATATATTCATTAAATTTTTGTGAACTTAAAAATTATTTTCACTTCACTGAACCGAATAGACAATCCTATAAACTATTCCTCGTAACAAAGGAAAAAGTAAGCGACCATCATACATGAGCTGAGTAATCAACAACTTCCGAACAGAACCAATGATTTGCCGAAAGGAAGAATCCTTGTCAACTGAGAACTAATGCTGACCAAAATGGCTACCACATTCAGCAAGATATTCCAGAATCATTCGACGAATATTAATTGGATACATAAGAAGACCATTCCACAGTCTTTAGTTATAGATGGCCATGGGCAATAGTACGCACTTTGCTCCGTAAACGAATGAAATAAGTAGAAAAAGATCGCGTGTTTCGGTAAATTAAGCTGCATTGATTAAACCAGGATGAATAAGTTTGGAACTGATGCGAATCTCGTCAAAGTGTGGAAGCAAACTATTCACAAAACATGTGCAAAATTAAGATTTTTTTTTGTAATTGTGTGCAGGGTTTTTACCCGAAAATGCCTTTGATTGTGTTAAGTCAAAGCAACGCAAGGACATCTGCCTATAGGATAATGCCTTGGGTGTAGAAATGTTTAGATTTTTAACTCGTAATCCGTTACATCCAGAGAAAACTGCCCCAAACACCAGACTGTTAGTCGTTAGATCGACAGACACACAGTAGTCTCAAACTCTGGACTTTCACACTTCAGCCATCTACCATTCTTATTGTCTTATAAACTCGACCATGGTGTGTCCCGAATATGAATGGAGTTCTCTAATATTAACTAGTAATTGCTGGAATATTAACTAGGAATTTATGTACTTGGTGACCATTTATAGACTTTTATTCACAATTTTAAGGAGAATTTTGAAAAGCTTACAAAATATTTATATTTCAAAATTTTTCATTTACTTATAAACACTCATAAAAATAGATATTTATTTAAAAAAACAGCTTTGTTCAAATTCTGAGCGTTTTTATTCTTTATCGTCAAAATATATCGCTTGGAAATCTAATTAAATGAAATTTTTCATATTGATGTTGTTATAATCATTCTGATAAATAATAAAAATGCTACTTAAAATTTTGAACTCATGGTTACGTGCATACATTTATCCGCTTTTCTATATTTATAAATTATTAAAATTTAATGTTGAATATTATTTCGAAGTCAATTAACTCTTTAGGTTTCCCATAACCGCTGAGACGGCCGGTTGGTATGTGTCCCCAAAATGGCTTGGCCGCCAAAGAGCGAGTTCTTTCCCACCTGACACAAAATTTACTGACAGTTTTACATACCTTGAGGCTTGAGAACTTAAGGAAGAGAGGGAAACAGATAATCCGTGTATTCATTGTGTGCACGATGCATCAGTGTGCAATGGGTTGTCAAAAGCAGTTGCAATAGATCTTCTTTGGATTAGCACAATAGGAAGCATCTAGCTCGTTAAGCTACTCAAGTAGGGAGGTTCCAAATTGTCACAAATCAGTGATAATAGTACCCGCTTTCCTACAATGGGAAAAAGGCATTTTTTGGCCGTTTTGCTGGGAATTGACCGATATGAGATTATTGTGGTGCTGGGAACTAAAGAGTTAAACTACCATTATTCATAAAATTATGCAAATTTACTATAGAGCAGCAAACGAAGATGATTTACGAGAAAGCTCAGTTACTATATGTTTTGAACTCATTGAAATTTCATGGTCAAACGTCATGCAGGGAAATACTTTTTATCTATCTTTATATATAGGGAGTCATAAAACTAATCCTTTGTATCATAATAGGAAGGCAGAACAAATCCGTGAAAGAATGCCAAACATCGGATAAACTCACAATCAAGTCGTAAATGTTGCAAAGCTTCCTGATTGAAGATATATGCTCTAATAAAAAGGAAACTTCTGTCTTCTAGTACTTATGAAAAATTGTCACGATCGCAAGAAAATACTTGTTATGAGAGTCTAGAAAGAAATGTTATAAAATTATCACCATCTCTAGAAATTCAAGAATGGATATTAAATATCATTTTGCCGAGGAGATTGAATTTATAAAAAATAAAAAATCCAAATATTTGCATGCAAAAAAAAAAAGATATTCAGAATTTTATTGATAACGATTGGAAAAAAATCCATTACCAATAATTATCTAATGTCAATGATCAATATTTTACTTCTGAACCACTTGGAAGATAAAATCAGAGTAATATCTGAACTCGAAAAGAAACCTGATCAGAAATGGGGAGAACAATTTTTCGTCACTTAAAAGAAGGACTAGCATGTATCATTGTTGCAGAACCTATTTAAATTGAGATATTAAACCTGTTTCCATTTGAATTATGAAATAATTCCGTTTGAAACAAAACCATAAAATAATTTCTTTGGGTGGGCAGCATTTATTTGCTGTGCAATTACCAAAATCGCTCGCGCCGCATAGAAAATACACAACCAGACATCGGTGATAAAAAGTAACTAGTTTTCAATACCATGCTAATTTGCTAAATTATCAAACTCAGCACAGGTGGGAAATGCAACTTGACTCGTAATAACGCTTACTCTACGAAATAAAACTTTAACGCCATACCCCTTAAGTGATCAAAAGATTCACTGCAACGATTAATGCGATGAAACTACTTTAGATAATATGACGTCATTTGGTCCGAATTAATGTTATCATCAAAGCCTCTCGTTTATCACCCAGTCCAGTTCACCGCAGTTTCTCTCCCAAGAAGATTAATAGAGAAATATTTCTGTTGTTTCTCAGTTGCCAAAGAAACACGGTGCTAGCTTATTTCTAACAATTATATTTAGATAAATATAGCAAATTGCAGAAAATTTTTATGATATTTGGGAAATCCATTTATTCTCAAAAGCGAAACACAAAAAAGATTGAACTACTTTTTTTTCTCCTCCAAACCCAACTGAAAACAATAATTTCAGATGCCCAACGCTTTCTTTTGAAAGAACAATAGCCATTTTTTCTGGTTTTATTAACGTACTTTTATGTTGTTTGTGTTCTATTCACATGTGTTATTGTTTTTACTTCTTCATTCTGGCAAGTTTTGGATCTTTGTTTTTTATATATTATTTGTTGTTTTTAAAGTATTTGTTTTATGAACAGAGTCTGAAATGACATAATTTAAATAAATGTGGGACGTTAACTTGATGGTTTAATTCATAAAAGTTTTTTCACGTAGGCAACCGATTTACATTATGCCGTAATTTAACGGTGAAGTTTCATTATTCTTTGATTTTACCCTTCAGAAACGTGTTATTCCTGAAGAAATTGCTTTCACGGTTTCCTCATTGAGAAAACATACTTTATGTTTTGGATAAAGGGAAAAGAAAACATCATTCAAAAGTTATTTTTATGATTATAGGAATGTTGTGAGTTTTTCCTTTTTATTAAGATGTTTGCAAAAAAAAGCATTTATTGTCCTTAGTTTTCTAGAAATTTTTGTTTATTAAATAAGTAATTTTATAGCGTTCGAGAAAGAAACGGAATTTTATGTTTATGTCGTCCGATAAAGAAACTTTCTGCTTCTTTTGTTATGTTTTGCTTTTGCAAGTTTTATTTAAGTAGTTTGGTATGAAAGTTTTTGGACAGAAACCACTTACCTTTATATATAAAGTTTAAGAACATTTTTATTGATTCATCACTATCAAATAAGAGTGCAACTTTGTGTACTATTATATAAACCTTACATATATGAAACAAAAAAATAAAAAAAATAATGAATAAATTATTAAAATTAATTCTATTTGCTAATGTAAACTGAACATATAAAGCTTAATTTGAGAGGTTTAATGGAGAACATTAAGGCTGATAAATGTCAAAGTATATCTGTTTCATACGGCTATAAAAACGGCTATAAAAATCTAGTAAATTAACATTTATGCTTGTTTGTTTACGATAATACTCTAAAACAATATTTAAAGAGAATATGAAGATCAAAAACAGCGCACACATCATATAATGTACTATACAAATTCTAATTTAACACCATTAGGAAATTGTATATTTCGTATAGATGTATTTTACCGGGTGTCCAGAAAAGGACTCCCTGGTTTCAAAATTACATATCTCGAAAACAAAGATCGATAGAGGAATGCAGTAAACGGTATGTTTATTGTGAAAGCTGTAAGAATTTTATACAGCAGTTTGAAATAATAGTTACATAAGCTGCTAACAGATGGTGCTGTAATCGCCATCCGTAATGCCTAGTGTAAATAGTGATCCGAAGTCCAGAGCGATCAGTTCCACTATTGAAGCGTGAAAGGAGGTTAGCGTACCGAAGGAAGAGATTAAAACCATCTACTCCATTGAACAACGCGTTTTTCTGGTGCTAGATTACCACATGTTAAAAGAGAGTCCTACGGCAACAAGGCGCAGTTTTTAAGCACGATTTAATGTTCTAAAAGGACCCGATGCGTAAATCATTCGTACGCTCTTCGCCAAATTTCAACGAGCATGCAGCATAACTGATGATCTAGTGGGGAATGTTGGCCGCAGTCAAACTGCAGTTACGCCTGCAAATGTCGCCACAGTTTCTGGATTTATTCAGCAAAATCCAATGTCATCCGTCCGTAGAATTGCATCTGAGACTGGTTTGAAGCGTTCCAGCGCGCATAAAATACTGAGAAAGAGCCTACACATGTTTCCAATCAAAATTCAAACTCACCAGGCCATACCCGTACGAGCTGTGCAACAAAGGGTTGACTTTGCTAATCAGATGCTCACAATGATTGATAGTGAAGTATTTGATGTTGGCTGCATCTGGTTTACAGATGAAGCACACTTCCACCTGAATGGATTCGTGAATAGAACTGGCGATTTTGGGGTTCCGAAAATCCATATTGGTGTGAAGCGAAACCCCTTTATTCTCCTAAAATTACTCTGTGGGCTGCAGTATGCAGTAGAGGCATTATTGGCCCTTTTTTCATTCGAGAAACGGTCACTAGTGAACGTTATGTTGCAATTTTGGAACAATTTGTCGCCACAGAGCAAGTGTTAGAGGATCGACCACGTACTGAATGGTTTATGCAAGATGGAGCCCGACCACATCGTACCGAACAAGTGTTTCGCTTTCTTGATGAATACTTCGGGAAACATGTCATTGCTTTAGAATATCCCAAATTTACTGATGCAGGCATGGATTGGTCTCCATATTCACCGGATTTGACTCCCTGTGACTATTTTTTGTGGGGGCACATTGAAAGACATTGACTACCCGAAGCATCCAGCCACGCTGGACGAGCTTGAATCGGATCTGTGTGGCATGTGAATCCATTTCTGTTGAGACACTTCGAAATGTGATGGCAAATTTCATTCTTCGTTTGCGCCACCTCTGTAGTGCCAATGGTGAACATTTTGAAAACATTGTGATGTGATATTTTGCAAAGAATGTTTTCATACGATTCTTTCATTTATGTATGCTGATAATGAGCTGTGCAGCGTACAGCGCCATCTGTTAGCAGCTTTTGTAACTATTATTTCAAACTGCTGTATAAAATTCTTACAGCTTTCACAATAAACATACCGTTTACTGCATTCCTCTATCGATCTTTGTTTTCAAGATATTTAATTTTGAAATCAGGGAGTCCTTTTCTGGACACCCGGTAAGATGCAAGTTTTAATGTTACCACTTCAAACATTTGTAGAATATATTTTAAGCAATATGCATGTTTATAAAACAAAGAATGAAAAACAGTGAAAGGATAAATAATTAAAAAATATAATATATTTTTTGCAAATATATCAAAACTAACGCAATTTTTAATTTTTCTCATTTTACTATATATCTTTCTTTGATAATTTTTCTTCAAATAAACATTGATTAGCAAATAGAAACTTTTAGAAAGAATGTCAAGACGGTAAGGTCTAAAAATATCTTTCAATGTATGTCTTATACAATAAGTATTTAATTCCAGTTAAATCATGGTATAGATTTAATACTGTTTTGTCGGGAGTATCTTTTCAGTTACATTAATTATTCTGGCTTGCTTAAGCTTTTCAGCCTTAAAATTATTAATTTTATTATATTAAATATTTTAGCATGAAAATGTATTTTTCAGCATATAATGCATTCATCTATTTATGAAAACAACGTTTAAATTATGCGACTGTTGCTGAATGTATTTCCTTTGCTTTGTACACTTACCTTAAATTTTATCGTAGCTTTAAAAAATATGCATTTGAAATGTGTTTTATAAAGTATAGATCTGCACAAATATAAGTGTTCATAAATGCTTCCTCTAAATTATGAAACATGTCTCTTTCCATTACCATCTTCGGCAAGTTTAAAATCGGAAAATATTTGAACTTTTCGAAACACTTTTAGATAAATCTCATAATTCAAAACTTCAAAGACGTGTCAGTAAGAGATTTAGACTTGCATTTAGACTGAAATGTCGGTATTGCACTAGGTTTATGTGTGATGGATGTTGATTTGCTGAAAAAATAAGGTATATAAAAAAACTCTCAATATGAGAATGCGTACATATTTGCATAAATATATTTGTTAGCTGAAGCACAAAAATATTTATTCATTTTTAAGTACTACTATCTGCATACCCGGTCTTTGCACGGGAAGACTTTTTTTTTCTTACTGATATGATTGAAATTTATCCTGCTGTTGCAAAATTTCAAAACTGAAAATTTTTTTATTCGTAACATGACCTATGCCTTGTAGTTATTAACTTTATACTACTTATAGATAACAAATAGCTGAAAAATAATGACACAAAATCTATATCAGGTTGCTTCCGATCAAAAGGGAAAAATTTATTCTTGTACATGTATTCTTGAATTTAATCTACTTATGTACTTGTCGTTAATAAACAGTACTATTCTTTAATATGTTATAGTATTATGTTACTTTGGCATATTTAGAATCATAAAAGGTTCGATTGTTTTATTTCTTTTTATTTAGTTCAACATTTTTTTCAGGAAAATAAAATAAAGTTTTTCCTAGATTTAATAAAATCAGATTTCGCAAAGACTTAAAATGATTAGCATGTGTGGCAATTTCTTTATATTTTTAGGTGAGTTCACATGCCAAGTCTCAGATTGGGGAACTGTTCAGAACAAGACCATCCAAGTCTCTGTCGTCACTGTACCTGAACCTCATGTCACGCCAGTTACCTCAACTGTCCATCAAGGGGATAGGGTAGTAATCACTTGCTTGTCGCAGGATGACATGTTCGGAAGCTTTGGCTACAACTGGCTGAAAAATGGCCGAATACTCAATCCGTCAGCAGAGCCCGAACTAGTCGAGGACCTTTTTCCAGCTGGCAGTAGAATCGTCATCCAGTCGGCAAGGGCTTCAGCGACATACACTTGCATCATTACCAGCACTGCAGGGGCTACGCGTAAAGATAGCACAGTCACAGTGCTGATGTCTAAAGGTAATATTCAAGTTGTAAATTGTGAAGATTTTAAAATTGTCTTTATTGTTACATTTCTTCTTTTTAAAGCATTCTAAGTGGACGAGGTCCAGCAAAAAGTAACCAAGTTGATTTTTTATCTCCGCCTACCTTTAGTGCAGCCCCATCTTACCTTGAATGTAGCTCCGCTACATAAAGAGAACGCCTTTACAAATTAACATTTGAAATCTATTGTTTAGTTATCATTTTTCCGCCTTTCCTATATCTTTTATGTAATAAAACAGCTGTTCCTTTATTTAATTTAGGAAGCTTTTTGCTGATATCGAGGAACAATATTTTCCACTGTGGACGTTTCATTTTCTTTATGGGGATGGAACTTTACCAACAGCGGTGATCTAGCATTTGATCATGAAAGGCACACTTTTACGTCACAGACAAACGATGTGTAAAAATAAAGATTAACTTATGATTAACTTAACTTAAAGATGTGCATTATTTCTATCCAAAGTTTCAAAAAATTTGAATATAGTGTTCATTTTAAATAAAATATAAAATTTCCTTTAGTGCCACTCATGTTTACGAAATGCCAAATATTAATAGTCCTGGTTTTCAAACATTTGCATTTTATTGAGTTTACGGAAAACTGTAATCTAGTATGCAAAACTACAAGTTTACTGCTACGTATAAATGGAATCGTATGAATTTCCCATATGATAAGCTGTTCAAATTTCCATAAACATTTCTTGCAAATCAAACAAAGCCAATTACAAAATGGTTTGGTTATAGTAAGAATGCCGTAAAATTAGAATGTTTAATAATCTTTATTTTAGTGTTATGTAATGTAATGTTATAAATGCTCCAGGTTATTTCACGTTCTCCCAATATTTTTTAACCTAGTAACTCTTGTTACAATCTGAATGACTACAATAAATACTTTCTTAGAACTGATTGCTCAGTTGAATATATCATATGGTATGACTACTTATGATACTTGTAAAGTTTAGCGAGTTTGCAAACTAATCATTATTTGGTCCATTCAGTACTATAAACAAACAACATTGCTTTGGTTTTTAAATTATTTTTTTTATATTTCATTCTTACTAAACAGAATACACTTGTATTGCTTATTTCCAAAATTTTCAAGTTCCATCTGGACTGTTTCCGTTAAAAATGTAGTACAGCGGTAAACAGAATTATACATCTTCATAAGACGTGCACCACAATTAATCAAAGATTATTTTCCAACTTCAACTAACAACTTCAGTGTAATTAATTAAAAAGAATTATGATCAGGAGTAAACATTTGTTGCCCGTGCTCTGAAGCAATTAAATTTACTACATCATAGATCTGGTTTATATTTTCTCTTGAACACTAAATTATCAACTGTTTTACAGTGAGAATTATTAATTTTGCATAGCATTCAAATAAGATATAATTTTCTCTAGAGTACTTGGCACGGAAGAATATGAAAACTCATCTAAAATTCACTCTTTAACAGTAATCCCCTATAATAATGAAATTCCCACAAGGAGACGATCTATTTTCTCCAGAGAGCATTATCCTTAACACACAGTAATACTTAAAACTTAACGGCTGCTACAAACGTATTTAAGGCACTTTTCGGGGCTTTTAATGCCAAACTCAGCATCTTAGATATTGGCTTTTAATTTTACTTTATCGTTAAAGATAAATATTTGAACGCTATTAAAAGTATTTTTAGTGAAAGCTGTTTCTGCTTTAATCTTACAGTTTCGATTAAAGGTATTATATTTAATGATATGCTAGACCAGATACACTTACTTGGATAAACACATTACAGTTTTAAAAAAATAAGTAATAGCATTTTGTACAAAAATATACATAGTTATATAATCGAATTAATAAGATTCCATCATAATTTGTTTTGTTATTAAAAATATTTTTTAAATACTTACAAATCTTATTGTAGTTAAAACTGCAATATTGTGGATACATTAAACTGCTATGTATTCGAATATATTCAACATACTTTCCCTAGCCGTGAGTAAATTCAAATTATTAACATACGATATACACTAAACGCCAGTGCGTACAAAATTTCATAACATTGCTCAAGACTATAAAACAATTAATAAACTAAAAAGGATAATTTAGATGCTGAAACGAAGATTTACAAATTACGTGAGACTAACAGAACATAATTAAAGTGAACAATTTTAACTATGTTAATCATTAAAGTGCATTACCCAAGGAAACGTAGTAGATATTTTCTACAAAAGACGGTACAAAAGAAGGATATATTTGAATGTTATTATTAAATAAAATGGCTATTGTTTCAATTTTGTAAACTTTCACAAATATTGTGCATTGTATTAAGTCTAATTTTGCGCAGTCTATTAATATAGTCTTTGGTTTATAAATGTTTTAAACCGAAACTCGTTCTTTTTAAAATTAACTCGTTTAACATCTCGTGATTATATGCTTAAACAATATTGTGGATAAATCCAGTTTAATGTTTGCAGACTAAAGGTATGTTCATCATTCTGATTTTAATCAAAATTTTGTAAACTTTTGTAAACATACAATATTTACGCACATGACTTTTCTAAAAGTATTTTCCGAAATAATACTTTTTTGAGTAGGATTTAATACATCAAATAACATAATGCCTCCTCTTTTGGTAATGGATATCTACATTGAAAAAATATGTTTATTGATATCGGATCCTTAGATTTTTCTTGTTTATAAAGGATTTAAACGCGACATTATGTCAGCGATTTAATTATTCTGAACAGTAAAAAAAATGCTATTTTTTTTAGTTTCTGTTAACTTTACAGGAAGCACACCCATATGTTCCTCTCAGGAATACATGGAAGTCCGATGGTCCAATACAGCTGCAAATACGGACGATATTCAGTTTTGCCCTAAAGGATATGCTGGTAAATCAGATTCTTTCCAATAATTTTATTGTTGCTTTTAAATCTGCGATGGATATTACATAGGTTTATCTTAATTCTTGCACTAATTTGATGATATATAAAAATGCGCAATTTTGCTTTAATTCAAATAGGTATTTCAAGGTTTTATACATATAAACATACATATGTGTATTTTTTGTATATTTTAACCACTTGACAGGTGAAGTCAGAAGACAATGTAACCTTAGAAAAGACGGTGAAGCTTCTTGGGGCGAGCCCGATTATTCCAGATGCCTCTCCAGTGAGTTTCTGTCAATTAATAACAAGGTAAATAATGAGTAAAGTATGAAAATAAATTGCAATTTCAAATAAAAGAAATAATAACATAATATGTACGCCACCATCAGTTAATATTGCATGCTCTAAGCAGAATTTAATGTTAAATCAAGGCAGTGACAGAAATTTATGTCATGCCAACTATGAAAACTCAACATTCATAAATCATTTTGAATGAAACACATTTGACTAAGAAAATCAAACATTCAGATATAAATTGATCTCTAGGGAATCTAAACTATAAATATTACTTTAAATATGTCGTGGAGTACACACAGAAGTTGATAAATGAGCAAATAAATTTGTACTATCTGTAAAGTCAGAAGCGGCTGTATCAGTTCTAATTATCAGAATACTCCAGTAAAGTTTCGAACACATTTTGTATGGTTATTATTGGCAATAATTATTTCCTTAAAATATTAAGTAATCTTATATTGAGTTCATTTTTTTATAGTTTGAAAGTTTGAGAATGGGATACTTAATTACCGAAGTTGGGAAATTGATGCAAGAGCTGAAACTTTATCTGTGGAACATGAGAGATCGTTTCCACATTGCTGAAGGAGAGCCTGTGGTGGATCTTTTAGAAGGCCTTCATGATTACCAGAAAAAGCACGGCCACAAAGATGAAAGCCAGATTCGAAATAACTCTCAAGTAAGTCAATTATTTTTCATTATCTCAATTTCAACAGCATGGTCTTCTAAATTTAATTTACTTTCTAATTATACTTTATACTGTTTCAAATCATGGCTGGAGTGACAGCGTTAGTCATAGAAAAAAAAAGTTTCTAAGTGCTTAAAAATAAATTATTTTATTCTTCCCCTCCACAGAAATAAAAATTAGAAATATGATTTGTTTAGTGTCCTCTTTTTTGAACTGAAGCATTTGAATGAGTGCTAGTTCGCTCTAGGGAAGGAATGATGACTATCATTCTTTTGTGACATGTGGAATTTCTAGATTTAATTCCTAATCGCGACAACGGCATCTTTTTGGCATATTTGAATAGATAGGGTTTTTAAAATAATTTTTAAAGAATATTCAGCAAGAAATTGACCTTTATTAAGCTGAAACAATTCCTACTTGATGATCTTCAGTTTTACTAAGTGAGGACTTTAGTACATTTCTAAGTAAAAGA
The DNA here is from genome assembly GCA_038373885.1 of Cheiracanthium punctorium. Classification (NCBI taxonomy): domain Eukaryota; kingdom Metazoa; phylum Arthropoda; class Arachnida; order Araneae; family Cheiracanthiidae; genus Cheiracanthium; species Cheiracanthium punctorium. The sequence continues at coordinate 149,695 of JAWZYV010011842.1, forward strand.
CAAAAATGTAAATAAAAAGTCCGACGGAAGAGTAGTGAATTTTCGGGAGAAGAAATAACAATCGAAACCGATAAAGAAAAAAAGAAAAGAAAAAATAAGGAAAAAGAGATTGTTGCTTTTGTCATTGTTTATTTATTCTTCTATTTCTTTTATTTTTTGCATGCATTTATTTAGTTTTTTTTTCAAATATTTATTTATTTTTAATTTTAATTTATCGACCTATTTTTACTCTATACCCCCCGCCCTTCCTCTTTGAACTTTTATTCTCACTGGTTTTCTCAGTTTTTCCTTCTTATAAATGGTAAAATTTGACCTTCGCACTTTGAGTTTACTATTTTGGTTCCCTCACTTTTCCGCGTAAGTGAAAGGGATGGATGAGAGATCTAGCGAGACAGACATTAACACGAGAGAGACGATATATTATAAGAGATTATTATTAAGATATTATATTATAAGAGATTATAAGAGACGATACATAAGTTTTTATGATTACCCTATAGGGATTTTGGGAGATGAGACAAAGCTCGAAACTGTTTTGTAATTCGAAGCAGGCCTTCAATCTCACGCCCATCCCTACATTTAGAAGTTGGAACTATTACAGCTGAATAAGAATATACCTTTTGTACCACTCGAAATAATCTAGTTGCACATTTTTAATTTTTTTAAAATAAATATGTGTTATTAAAGAAGAAAATGTTATCTGTTAAGCCAGGAATTGACACAATTAAAAACTTTCGATCGATTAGTCTTTTTTAGGTACTGGCTTCAGTTTTGCTATTGCTCATACGGCCAGTTATAAATATCTGCTGCTTTACTTACGTTTTTATTTAAGATATGACTGGCGAAGATACAGCGGAAACAAAAATGCATTTCACAAGTTTGAGCAACAGTTCAAAAAATAAATTTCAGGCTTTCAAAGAATAATGGATTTTATTTTTAATTTAAGAAATGAAGTGTAAATTCTATCTATTAAAAATGGTAGAAATTTATAAATTGCACCCTATTCCTAAAAACAAAAGGTTTTGAAAAGAGAGTTAAATAACATGACAATTAGCAATGACTATTCATGAAAAAAATCATATAAATTACGAAAGATAAAAACTGAAACCTGGAATGTACTTACATTTGATTAGTTGAAGAAAACATGTCTTCGGACTGTTGTTCATAACTCCAAGTACTCCTTTGTAACAGACATTTCCTAACTTTTAGTTACTTGGTTTGGCTTCTAACTGTTTTATCAGAAAAAAGTTGTTTTTAAAGAAGCAGCTCATAAGTTAAGCACACATTGCGATATGACTTACAACTCATTTAGGATCTATTGAAAATTAAGTGAAATGCATTTTCTGTAAAAGACCATTTCCACCTGTAAATATGAAAATGTTTAATTAAAATTTCCTTAAGTAAAAAATAATAAGCTTACCTTATAAACTTATAATCAATACGTGTTAGATAATATGCTTCATAAAAAAAAGAACCATCTTTAGATTTACGTAAAAGTAATTGAATTCCGATTCAACAAATTAGATCCTTGTACGGAATTAATTATCTCGCTCAATTAATATCAACTTATTCAGGAAAATTTAATTAAAATATTTTTAATTTCAAACTTATTACCGCGGAGTTACAGAAATTAGGACAATTTTTTATGCTTTTAATATTGAACAAATATGTTTTTCAATGTATCTAAAAATTTTATTGGAATATATTGGATATAAAATTTATAATTTTAACTCATTTGGTCGTAAATTATCAGCTAGAATCAGCGTAAATTAACGCTGTAATTTGATTTTCATTACTCAATCAGAATTAAATGTATTTTTTTAAACTAATTCTCGTGTTTACTCTTAATTTGATGTGTTGAAACTCCGAAATTTAGGTAATTTTCAAGATGGGGGCACACTTGGAAATCGATACAGGAGTATAGCTAATATCTAGAAGTTACAATTTCAGACTTTTAGCAAAATATACAATTCTAATACAGTGCAGTGTTATAATACAATATTTAATAGAAGCATTAGAAGGCGTTAATGCAATGCCATATGGCTTGGGGAAAAAGAAATCCTTGAGATGGATTTAAAGCTTTAAAGTATTAATCTCAGATACTTTGTATAAATTTACATGTGAATACTTTTATTATTTTCGAAATCTGATGTACCATTATTACTCAGTTAATTATTCTCTCAAACAATCAACTGTTCTCCAAAATTATGGAATTTATCAGTTGCCATCTCAACAACGTATCAGCGGGCTACGTTAACTGCATTGAGAAAAGTTTAATGTTTTTGTGACAGATGCTCAATCTACTGTCAACATCTTCGGTATGATTTCCTTCAAAAAAATTTTAAAAAGTTTAAATATATAAATATCTATTTCTCTATATTTGTTTAATATGATACTAATCTTCAATCTTCAAAACACAGTGATATACTCTGACGGTTACGAATATCAAATTTTTATTGATGATAAAAGATAAATATAATTTATTTAAACTTTTAGTAAACTCAAGTACGATGAGTTTAGAAATTTACTGTAACTCATTTCACGCTTACATAAAATTTTAGGAAATAATCCTACTACATAGTTGCGTTGATCTCTCACTCACTGACTCTATAGCAATTCCGGGTAACCACTCAAAGATAAAAGTTTTACCACCATTATTCCAAAAAGATTTTTAAAATTAAGCACAAAAATGTAATAAAATCTACCCCTTTTGCACGATCCGCTCGAAATTTTGCATAATTACGTATACAAATAAAGAAAATAATCTACGTTACTTAAAATATCTGAAAATCCACCCGTTCCTCAATTTTCAAGCGCTTTTTCGCTATTTACAGCTCCATTTCATTTCCAAGAGTAAAAAGAATATTAATCATTTACGAGACAAAATTAGGTGTATCAAATGACAATGACGTCATACTGAAGTCATGTTTATCAGGCTTTGAAGGAAAAATTACGATTCCAATTCGTTTAAAATAGTTCTTTTAGATAAGCCAGTTTAGCCTTTTTTCACAAATAATATGATTTCGTCTGCATGAGACATTGATATAAGAGGGGGTGTTCCCAAAGAAAAGAAATCTTTCGAATGCGAAACGTTTTCTAACTTTTTAGAAGAAAATGCAATTCCGATTTCGGCGTATAGTTAAAATTGAATGCGATGTTACTTATTTTAAATGGACAAAGTGAAATATATTGAGTGTAGACATATTTCTATTAAATGTGTTTTTTTAAACTTCCGTTGTAATTGTCTCCGCAACGGACTTTATCTTCTACTAATAGCAATATCTTTCATAATTAAAAAAGTATTTTCGTCTGTTATGGTATGGCAGACAAAAATTCTCATTCCGACTGAAGTTCACCAAAGCCTCTTTAATATGCTTCTACTTAAAGGTGTCATGCATAAAGTTTATTAAAGAATGATTTTTCCTGTGACTTCTTAAGAAGAAGAATCGTAACCATAAATAAATATTAATCATTTGTTGATCATTAACAAACTCTATTAGATAAACATTTTGAAAACAAGAAAAGTTAAATAACAACATTTCTAAATACGTTTCTTTGTCGCCTTTTTTAAAAATATTTTAATTTATTTCTAGAAAATAATGATCTTTAAATCAAAAATGTAGCATGAGTAAACACTCCGTTGCTCTTTTGAAATGCATTTTACAAAATTTAATTTTCGAACTTCTTCGAATAAAAAATAATACCATGTCTTCTAAAATGCAACATCGACTAAAAAGGAGAAGAAATTTCAAGAATTTGAACGAAAGCGTGTAAGAGAATTATTTGTTTATTGCATGTCTAGGAATAATGATCTATTTATAACGCTTTGGGATTCCAAGCTTCGGAATTTTTCGCAAACAAGCTCTCGGTGGAAATTGCTCGGTACAGTGCTAGAAAATTATTAGTAGTTCATTAGCCTGTCGACAAAAAAGTATCAGTGAACAGGAAAGAAGTTTTCAAAAGTTTCATGCAAATAAATCTTTAAGCATTTACACGAGTACTAAAAAGTTTATTTGCGTTGTTCAGAATAAAATGTCTAAGTTCTTTAGAGAACGCTTTGTTTTATGGGAAACTTTCGAAGTTTAATGGCAAGAATTGATATAAATTCGGAATAAATTTAGATACGCTATCTAAGAAGTTACTGTAGTATTCATAATTTTGAAAATTCATTCTTTGTTTCAAAGCTTTTAATCGAGTGACACAACAAGTAACTCATTAGCTATGTTATGCTGAGTATACTACAGGAATGATGAAACACTGAACTTCCATAGGTTCTTGAGACGACCGGCTTTCATGGAGCTTGCTTTATATGACACCAATTCGTATATTATAGGTCTTTAACTGAAAACTCTATTTACAAAACTTGTTAACTATAAGCAGTCAGAGGAGATTTTCATAAGCTGGTTTGGTTTATTTGTATAATCTATCTGCCTAAAGAAGGGCTAATGCATTGGACGAAGGACATTCTAAGGGGTTCGAACTTGTATGTAGTTCCTCACGTTTGGAGAAAATATCCTAAAGTCTGTGAGATCGACAGCTTCAGGAGAGACCAGAACCCTGGACATCCATACTTCAGCTATCTCCCAATGTTCAGTATCTTATCCCCGCAGCCATTGGTCGCAATACTCATAGTGGAAGTACAAAAGCTGTTAACAAAAATTTCAGCTCTAAATAAGTGTGATTTTCGACATATTCCAATGAACACCGCTACGTGAAAAAACTACTAAGCGAAGGCCCAAGAAAAAGTTTTTTCTCCGATTTTCTAAAGCTAATATCATTTCCGTTGTAAAATAGTAACATTTGGCAATTTCTTAGCAAATATTGAAGATATTGCCACCCTGGATTCAGTTTTGGGAACTTATTGTTTGGTTCCACATTTAACGATAAATCGCCAAAAGTGGCCTCTCTTGGCGACTTTTGACATACGATTGCTCAATTACTGGCAATCCTTTAGGCAGTCGTTTAAAAATCTTTGTTTTTCAATTTTCAGAATGAAATTATTATGAGAACTTGAGCAAATTAATATAGGACCATAGATAAAGTATGGCCTTTTGATCAAAAATAAAATAAAATCGGGTGGGAAGGTGTCAAGGCACACGGCCGTTGGTTTAACGTGAAACGTCTATGTCAGTGAGTCGGCACACTATACCGCTACAGTATAGTGTGCCGATTATACCGTTATTACATTCATAACATAGCCGAGGAATTTGCATAAATGGTAAGGACGGCGAAATCATTTGAATGGTGATCGGATCAATTGGCTGCAGCCCGTTCGGCTTTTGAGGATAATCAGTTTGAGCGAGACAGCGTTGGGACTTTATTGGCATCTAGCGGCTTCCTACAAGCAGTACATAAGTAGTAGTACACTACATTTTCACAGGAAAAATTTTGTCTGGCGGAAAGAAATGTTTCAAGCTTCCATCTTCTTTAAACGCTTTCGAACCGAAAACCACACTCTTCAAGGTAGACCAAACACATTGGGTTCGAATATCGTTTTGAAGCGTTTGTCTGCTGTACGCCAACGACATTGCATTGCATCACTTCGACTGGTAATCATGTCCCTCAATTCGGTAAAGCATTCAACAGATATATAGGTTGTATTTTCATTCGTTATATCCATTGGTACAAGTACAGTAGCGGTAGAGGTATGCGCGGGAACGGTGCCGTTTACTAAACGTGCTGTGGCAGATTCAACAAATGTATGGGTGGTATATTCACTCTTTATTGGTACAAGTACAGCATCTATAGACGCACTCGCACAGTCGGTGACAGAGGTCGAAGTTCTCGCATAGTGGCCGTCGTTTACTAAGCGTGACTTGTAAGCTTTGAAACGCAACAAAAACAGTCTCGCTCTTTCGGCGTTGGACATTGCTGTACCTTTGAGTGACCCATAATCCCCTTTTTCCAACTATAGCTGTGATTTATATTTCCGGCTGGCTCTAGCACGGGCTGAAGTCGACATAATGACTTCTTATAATTTTATATAGAATCATCGCGCTATCCCGTCTGAGTCTTGCAGTTACACTGAATAAAAATCATCGAGAGCGCCATTCATTCTGTGCAGTTCCCCTCCTCAGGCACTCCGGCCTCGATGGAAACCCAATGTCATAACAGTGAGCTGACTATAAAAGCTAAAAAATTATATTGGATTTATTTTTAAAAGACTAACAGTGTTTTAATTATGAAGGCAAGACTGAATAGACCTTTTCTTTACGGTCCACTTTTCTACCCTGGTACCCGTAAGTAATTTTAAAGACTTTGCACGTCAAAAAAATATCGAAATCGACCTCCATAGTAAAAAAGTATTGCTGAACATACAAAAAAAAAGAAAAAAAAAGGTCCCGATGAATTGATAAACTCCTCCTTCTTGAAGTCGGTTCAAAGGCGAATTTGTCTCGCAAATGATGGGCCCACAAAATTCGACACACCTATTTCATAACACTTTCGCTTATACAGGGTGTCCAGCCTTAATGTGACCCAATAGATAATTCCCAAACCATTCGGTTTAGATATGCACTTCCAATTTGAAAAAATGTTTTTAAAAAGGTAAAGAATGTTTTTACGTGCTTTTCGAGCCAAAAAACCCATTTAGAAAAAAATTACAAAAATTAAATTTTTATACGGTCCCCAGGTCCTATCACTTATATTTAGGAAAAGATGCAGTGCACAAAAACAAAGTAAACACAAAAAGTTTCATTTTATTACGATAAAAACTGTCCGAGTTATGGAACTTTGAAAATCATACATTTCATCCATTTTCTCGGCCAATTTCAAGAAGCTAGTAAGGGACCGTCTCCAAAGTGAAATTAATTGGAACTCTGCCAGGAAACATTCGCTCTTGCACGTCACTCTTATGTAAATCGTTTTTAAATTTAAAAGTGCACACATTACGTTAATATTACAATAACTGAGTACTTAAGAAACAAAATTTATTCTGTGTACGTGTAAAACATAGATAAAATAAAATATTTTGGACGAAGAAAACTTTTCAAAAGCAGTTCCAAAAACGTAGACTTATTTGCCTGCGGCTTCAGACTTATTTTCTGCGGTACTGATCATGTCAAACGTTAAAAATCTGTTTTGTAGTCGCTTGCAATTGCATACAGTCGTATTCTAATATTACGAATTCTAGTACAGGAGAACGAGATGTATACAAATGAAGAATACTGCTAAATGGTACTGTTGTATGGGCAGTGGAATCGAAATAAGAGAGAGGCGGCAAGACTTTATGCCATTAAATTTCCCAGTCGAAGACATCTATCTTATTGTACAATTGCCCGTGCTGTTCAACGCTTGTATAGAACCGGGAGTTGTCATAGTCGTATTCCCTTGTCTCGTACCACACCTTCAAGCTTGCGGATACCCGCTGAGGATGTTCTAGGATATGCCCTGGCTCATCCTGAAAGTAGTGTCCAGGATATTAGCAAGGCTTGTTCCTACTCAAAATCGACGGTGTGGAACATATTACATACGTACGGTGCATTTCCTTATCGTCCAGTCCTGGCGCAGGAGCTAATGCCTGGAGACCAGTTGTATACATCTCGTTCTCCCATACTAGAATTCGTAATATTAGAATACGGCTGTATGCAATTGCAAGCGACTACAAAACAGATTTTTAACTTTCGCCATGATCAGTATCGCAGCAAATCAGTCTGAAACCGCAGGCAAATAAGTCTATTTTTTTGGAACTGCTTTTGAAAAGTTTTCTTCGTCCAAAATATTTTATTTTATCTATGTTTTACACGTACACAGAATAAATTTTGTTTCTTAAGTACTCAATTATTGTAATATTAACCTAATGTATGTACTTTTAAATTTAAAAACGATTTACATAAGAGTGACGTGCAAGAGCGAAAGTTTCCTGGCAGAGTTCCAATTAATTTCACTTTGGAGACGGTCCCTTACTAGCTTCTTGAAATTGGCCGAGAAAATGGATGAAATGTATGATTTTCAAAGTTCCATAACTTGGTCAGTTTTTATCGTAATAAAATGAAACTTTTTGTGTTTACTTTGTTTTTGGATACTGCATCTTTTCCTAAATATAAGTGATAGGACCTGGGGACCGTATAAAAATTTAATTTTTGTAATTTTTTTCTAAATGGGTTTTTTAGTTAGAAAAGCACGTAAAAACATTCTTTACCCTTTTTAAAACATTTTTTAAACTGGAAGTGCATTTCTAAACCGAGCGGTTCGGGAATTAGCTATTGGGTCACATTAAGGCTGGACACCCTGTATATACACATTAAAATATTCGCACTTATCATGGATGGCTAATTTCTTTATTTCTGTGCGCTTGAACAGCCGCTCATATCTGAAGCTAACGGAAATTGGAAAATACTCAAACGTCAAACATTTTTAAAAAGCTATAGGATGCATTTTTTCATATATTTACACACTGTTTGGCCAATCACCTTTTCCGAATGAGAATAGTTGAAAACCTTTCTCTGCAATCTCAGTGAGGATACGGACTCATACCGCCTGCCTGTCTGCCCTGGATTTGTGCCCTCTATCATACGTATATGAAAGTTACTGGGAGGCTGGGATCATTACGGGTTAAACATGTCACTCTGTGATTCGCTTCGTTTTTGTTGTTGTTTCTATAACTCTTGTGTTCTTCTTGTTTTATTTTTAAATGTACCTTTCCATTGAGAAAATAAATAGATAAAAAGCATTTCTTTATACAATATTAAAGAAGTAAGAATACCGCATGTTATAACGTCGATATAAACATGCATACTGTAATAAACGGTAAACAAAAACAATGACGTTATTTATTACTTGAAGTGAGATTTATCTTAAACTTATCGATCGAAGAACAAGTATAGAATTTTAGATAAGAAAAAAAAACTTTTTTACGCTCAAAATCCCAAATCTCTTTCAATCGAGTTTTATCTTACTTTCACCACCGAATTCATTTCGAATTCTTTACAGTTGTCTTCTTGTATTTGTGAACTTAGCGGTATCATGAAGCTAGGTGTTTCCATTATTCTTTAAATAGACGGAAGACTGTTAACTTGAATTATTTCGTTAGAAAGCCTATTTGTATTGATTTTATTTCAGATTCTTAGAGAAAATGTTTCATGTAATGGATATACATTTTAGTAGTTAAAAAAATGATTTAAAAAAATCTAATGTTGCACTCCGTAGAGTAAACAGCCATGTATCTATTAAAAAATGTAGCTATTTTTTATCCATTAAATCTGCATTAAAAGTTTTTTGGAAATCTGGTGTTCTACACCATGTGCCTGGTGAAATAAATTAAGAGAATTTGCATATTTTATCGAATTTCATGAAAAGCATTGAATTGAATGTGAAACCACTCCTTCTAGAGAAAAATGCAAATCTTGTACGTCAAATACGTAAGCGTACACGTGTGTGTGGACGGAGCCAGTAGAGAAACACGCTTTATAAGCGCGCATAAGTCGTTCGATAGCACACCTCGGCGAATTTCTTGGTGTTATTTTGCAGCAATCGCTTAATTTCAAATTGTAACAGTACAAATGAGCAACCACCAACATTTAGATGATGGAATGAGGTGGCAATTGTTTGGAGGCTCTCTACAATCTCAAGTCCAGATTTGTAGAGAGATCAATTTAACGCCAATCGTCGTGTGTAACTTATGAAAATAGTTCCAGGATCCCGGATACATCGAGAGAAAGTCTGGGCAAGGTCGTCCAAGTACTACGGCGGCCAAAGAAGATCACCATTCGTCCACTACAGCGAGGCGTAACATGAGTGCTACAGCTTCTCAGCTTTCTCGTGGCTTGCACCATGGCTCACTGGGATAAGTACAGGCTGTCCAGAAAGCTCCGTTTTTCCGTACGAGTAAATTTTCGCCGCTTCGCCGATTTGTCGCTTTTACCCAACGAATCACTGTTGCCAACTCTGCCGGAGAAATTATGCCTAAAATCAAAGCTAAAAGTATCCAGGAATGGATAACAATGGCCGCATTCGTAAACGCCAAACGAGTTGCACTCGTGCAACGAGTTTATCGTTTACGAATGCAGACAATGTTTTCAAGCCGAGAAAAAAAAAGAAAAAAAAAGCCGTGTTTTGGCGCCTTTTTTAGCACTTCAGTGCTATGGGGTCCTTTCACGTGACGTCACAGCCTGCCGAATACGTATATCACGTGATCTACCTCCATCGTCTGCTAGCAGCTAGCGAGTTTGTTTTCGTTCTAAGCCTAATGGCGAATAGCTCGGAAAAGATCGAAAAATTCTACTTGTAACCATCTAATTTGGACAGAAAGAAAATAAACATATTTATTTAACATCATAAACATACATATTCACTTACATGAACAGACACAAATACATACGAAACCTTTCAAAACGAGCATCTGTAACAAACTTATCCTTTGTAACAACCGATGACCACAGCACACATTTTTCTGGTTCATTTACAATATAAAAGCTTTACTAGCTGCTGCTGTGACTTTTCCCATTTACTTCCCACCAAAATCTACAAGATATAATGGTTTCTCTGATAAAAAAGTCATTTTTAAAATAATTTTTTTGCCAAAACGCAATGCGGAACAATACAATTGAATGGGCGGGATAACATTGTTTTGCCGACACCAGCTGATTCAGAGGTTTTCTTCTTCTCGACGTGAAAGGACCCCATTTCGCTCGAGCACGGTTTTTGTGTAGACACGATTTTCCTACAGTTAGTGCGTTTTATCACTTTTCAAGTATGTTACGAATCCTGGGGTACGTTTACGAATGCGGCCATTGTTATCCATTCCTGGATACTTTTAGCTTTGATTTTAGGCATAATTTCTCCGGCAGAGTTGGCAACAGTGATTCGTTGGGTAAAAGCGACAAATCGGCGAAGCGGCGAAAATTTACTCGTACGGAAAATCCCATAGGAGAAACTGGTTTCCGGACAGCCTGTACTTATCCCAGTGGGCCATGCTTGCACGCAGCGACAGGAACCCGTGTAAAAAGGGAGACTGTTACCAAAAGACTTCATGAGAGAGGATTGTTTGCAAGAAAACCTACTGTTTGCGTCCCGCTTACTTCTACGAACAGAAGAATCCGTTGACAATGGTGCAGAGAGCATTGAGATTGGAATATGGATCAACGGGCAACCGTTCTCTTCACTGATGAAACCCGGTTCAGCCTAAACACCGATTCTCGCCGTACGTTCACGTGGAGCGAACCAGGAACCCGCTACCCTACCCTCCAATGTTCGCGAAATCAAACATTATGGCAGAGGAAGTTTAATGGTCTGGGCAGGCATCATGTTGTGTGGTCGCACCACACAACACCACCTCCATGTCTTTGAAAGGAGCACTGGTACTGGTGTTAGGTATTGGGATGAGGTCTTGGAGCCCTATGTTTGCCTTTTCAGGGTGCTGTTGTCCCTGAGTTCATCTTAATGGTCGATAACGCGAGGCCACATAGAGCTCTTCCGGTCGACGAATTTCTAGAGAGTGAGGATATTAGCCGGATGGATTGGCCAGCCAGATCTCCAGACCTTAACCCTATAGAGAATGTCAGGGACGCTCTGGGGAGGGCAATTGCAACTCGTAACCCCCCCCTACCACTCCGACAACCATCCAGTGAATGAAAACAGCGTTGCTGAATGAGTGGAACCAATTGCCACAGGAAATGATAAACTGCCTTATTTCAAATATAAAATCACGCTGCGAGACCTGTATATCTGTAAGAGGGGTTCATACCCCCTATTAGCCCATCTATTAACCAATAATTTTGGTTATTCTGCAACCGCTGTTTCATACCTTCTGACTTCTACGTGTGTCACGCACGATCATGCATGTGTATTATAATTATTGAATGGTTATTTAATTTGAATTGTATCAATGTATGTACAGCTGCGGGGAAAAAAGTCCCACTTGTACTTTTTTCGGCCGTCGTTCGTCGTACAGCAAAGTTACAGATACCAATCGTTTACGATTGACGTACACTTTAATTTGCTATGCACAAAAGTTGCATAAGGGGCCATCTACATATTAAAATTCGCACCGACTTTTTTTTTTCTCAATAGTAACCCCTAGTTTTCACTTCATATTTCAAAAATTTAGCTCATTTTAACCCCGGATACCCATTTTCAAGATATTTAAACTGAAATTGGGTGAGTTATGAGCTTCCAAAATCCCCCTCCCCATATGTTAAAATATTTTTTCATACTTCAATTCATATCTCATATAATATTGATAATAAGAAGCTGATTTTTATTCGTACTATTAGAACTAAACGACCCAAACATATTTTAATGTTATTATGATTTTTAATAAAATATTAATATTAATTACGAATTATTAAATTAATATTCAAAAAAATTATGAATAGCGACCTAGCCAAATTTCGATGGAAATAGATGCAGAAAATAATATTACATGGCTGTGCAAAATTTCAAATTTTTACGTTTAGTAGTTTAATTTATGTTAAATAAAATATGGTATTTTCACGAGTTAAGGGACCATATATAAATTTACTAAGTGACAATTTTTTTGAAAATTGCATAAAATAAACGTAAATTAGATTTATTTTGTGCAAAAACACAGTAAAAGACACCGGTGATAAAAAATATCAAATTTTGAAGCAACTAAATTAGAGGATTTTACAGTTTGATGGTGATTCTATAAAGCGTCTATTGTTGCGTCCGCTACCATATTCCCACAAATAAAATATTTTCCAGCTATAGAATTAGATTCAGTAGATGCATGTCTTCCAATACAACATCCTATTTCTGAAAAACTAACATCCTCAACTTTCGAGGCATGAATGTGACCTTTTTTAATATCGGAAACATTAGGTCTTTGGACTTCCCCATACTTTATCAAACTTTCAAAAAAAAAACATCCAAAATCACGTTTTTTTGTCTAAATTTTCATCTGACTATAAATTAAAATACCACAAAAAGTCTTAAGAATATTGCACATTGCAGACGATAGTATTAAATCAAGAAAGTGAAGTAACAAACACAGTGATAATATTGGGTTGGCAAAAAAGTAATTGCGTTTTTTACATAGGAAATTCAAACAAATAAATTTTCAATCATGAAACCATTCTTTAAGTTCGACCATAGCTGAGTAATATTCATGCTTCTAGCCAGAATAGCAGAGAGCAGCCTCTCACTCCTGCCAACATTTCAGCTGTCTAAGAGAAACATCAAGGGAAATACTGAATAACAATTTCAAAATGAGAAAGATTTTCAAAATCGTAAGCAGTCGTTTGCATTTTCCCCTTAAATCATGTGTACGGACCAAGGAAGTTATGAACTCACGGGTCATTTGGACCACAGACTAAACATTCTAATTTCTACCCTTGATATTCTCAGTACAAAAAACGTTGACAGATAGAAACAATATTTTCCTTGAAAATAATGTTTATTTCTTTTATCTCTCGCGAGCGAAATGAATGAAAGGCGAAAAGCTCGGAACCTACAAATAGAGTTATTCAATTTGCAGAAAGTCCCTTAAAAACACGCAAAAATTAATTCGCAATATCTCCGAAAATTATTGTAGAAAATTGATGAAAATTTATATTTAGGGTAATTTGAAGGTTTTCTTTCGTTTAATAAAGTCAAAATACGCTGTTGCCATTGAGAAAAGCGAAGCTGATGCAAAATTAAATATGGAGGCGGCCCCTTATGCAAATTAAATTAATAGTAAATTAAAGTATGCGTTATTTGCAAACGAATGGTATATATAACTTTGCTGTACGACGAACGACGGCGAAATAAAGACCAAGTGGGACTTTTTTTTTCCGCGGCTGTACATATCAAATTTCATTAAAATCTGTCAGTAGTTCTAGAGATAATGGACAAAGTCTGCAAATTCTCTTATTTTCTTATACCAGTGTGCATATATATATAATCCATCCAGTAAGAAAAATATTTTTTTTTCTCATTGGAATACTTCTGATATACAAATACGCTATCGGACTACAATATACAGGCTGTCCCCCCAAAAAACGGTAACATGCATTAATTCTTAATCTTTTACCGATAGGTGGGCAATAAAAATTGAAAAAAAAATGTTCAAAATATGGTAGAAAATACTGCAATAGAAAAAAAATAGCATCTCGTAAATTTTTCAAAAAGTTACGCTTTTTAAATTTGTACAAAAAATTGTTGGATTAGTAAAATGTGTCCCATACATCCATCAGGTGATGGAAGGCATTTCAGCATAGCTTTTCACTATAAAAATCTGAGGGATATGAAGATAAATATATGCTGACTTAGACCCTTTTTCAATGGCTCTGGAAAGGAAAATTCAGGTCGAATGATCGTATTTCAGGTTTCGTCCAGAAATTACAAAGGAAAATCATTTTCTGCATATCCATATTCATGCAGCCCCTAATCATTTTTAAAGGCATATCTGAGTCTTTTTACGATGAAAGGCTGAAACTTTGTACATCACCTGAGTGTGTGGGGGTGCATTTTACTAATTGGAAATATTTTTTCACGGGAAAGTGAATTTTTAAAATTAACGAGAGAAATTTTTCAAACCTCATTTTGAACATTTTTTTTTCAATTTATATTAGCCACTTATCTCTAATGGATATAGAATTAAATCTTGTTTTCAGACAACCAGTGTATATGGCCATGGTGAGGAAAAATAGGTAGTAGAATAAAATGATCAAGCATTTTTTTTCGTTTTCACCAAAAATAAAAAAATATTTTAAATTATATTTATTTTGGTCTATATTTTCAGGTACGTAGTTGAAAAGTCTCATACTCACTAAAGATTTTATTATTTGTATTTTGCAACAAAATATTAGTTTTCACCTGCTTACTAAATCATGGTCTTTTTTAATGTCTCAAAAAATTTTCATTAAACTAATGTATTTCTGAAAATTAGAAAATGTTGAACAGAATGTTTTTTTCTTTCAATTTAGAGTAGGTCTATAAATTGACGTTAAAATGACGAGGTATGCCTCGTCATTTAACTTTTTTACACTGCAACAATGAGGTGTCTAAATACGGTGATTATCTCGAACCTTTGTCTGACAGCCCTAGTTATAGTATTTTTAATTTGATTAATTTTTAAAACAAAAGAATAAATATCTAAAATTTCATAATGTTTGAATTTCTTTTTTTAATCCATTTCCCATTTTATATCATTTTTATGAAAAAAGGGCTATTTATAATATTTAATATCTTCGCATTTAAAGCTAATATAGCAATATGAATTATTTTCAGGTGCAATGTGGATTTAAAGTTAACTATACATGAAAAGCAAGTGCAATGCAAAAGAATTTTGACTACTTTTTAATTAAAATTTTAAATACATTATAATAAATAGGGGATGTGCATGTAACATAAAAATATTGCTCAATTACTTATTAATTACAAAAATACATTTATCACGAATGAAACTACATTACATTTAATTAAAAAATTAACGTTTCGAAACATAAAAATATAGTGTTTCCAGAATGAAATCAATTTATATTACAGTAATCTTATTTGAGCAAGAGCCTTTCTACATTTAATTTTTGTTTTTTTAAAGCAATATCTTTAATTTATTTCTGTTATTGTATATTTTATTTTACCGTCTGTATAAAAATAACATGGGTATCATCAATTATTTTCTTTAAAACTGTGATAAATTTACTATTCTGACATTTTCACTATTCCATGCTAAGTAATTAATTAACAACTTTATATCGCAATCAATATTTCTGATATTATAGTTCAATAAATTTATGAGGATTAAATGTTAGTTTTAATAAATAAATGTTATATTTAATAATAAATATATGCATGCGCTATATATATATTTATGAGAAACATTTATTTATCTAAATCTCCATTTATTATATAAATTGATCTTAAAAAACCAAATTAATTACATCACATCAATATGGAACATTTTCTTAAAAAATATGCAAAATTTAATAGGCAAACTGTTAATGGTTTATGCAAGTTACGGGTGATATATTAGATGACAGAGTAGCATAATACATGCATATTAGACGAGGTTACATGCCTTTGAAATATTAGCGTATGTGCTTTAAGATATTCAAATGATGGTGTCTGTAGATTTCATGCGGAAATGCATATTTGGGGCTTCGAATTCGAGGTGTTTATTACTTATGAAACCATACCAATCTATAAGGTAGAATAATATTCATAGAATGCCATGTATTTGCACTCATGGTTATATATTACGTCCTAGTAATTTACATGCAATATACATTCGGTTATATTCTATACGTAACTGCTCGTAATTAAACACGTTTAATAATTAGCAAATTGCTATTTTGAGGAATTAGTATTCCAATTAAGAAAAGAATTAATATTGCAGTAAAATATATTGTAAAAGTGATTATATTTAAATATTTGTAAATAATATTTGTAAATATTTGAATTGTAAATATTTGTATAATTGAAAAAAAAAAGATTTATTAAACTTTACATAAATAATGTGTATGCTCCTTTTCATTATTCATAATTTTATTTTAATTCCATGAAAAATACTCAGTTATCATATAAAATCACGCCAGTTACACATACACTAACGCATACAGGAAACAAGCATACCGACATATAAAACAGGGTTCTTTGTTTGTTTTGTGTATCGCAAGCCTACACAAGAGGCATCTGCCTACGGTGGCAGCCTTGGTCGAAGGACTTTTGAAAAGATTATAACAAAGTATGGGAATACATCTGGAGAAAAGCAACTGAAACTCCAGATGACTAATCAGATCGTCAGCTGCTCGGTAACCGAACGCGGGACCGCCCTACTTCAGCTGTCTTATCCACTCGGCCATGGTGGAGCCAGTAATGGTATTTTATTTATTAATTTATTATGTGTGTAGTTAATAAATTATGTTAATCAGCGTTTCTCAACTTGTGGGGCGCGGGGGACGCAGAGAGTTTGCAAGGAGGGAGCGAGAAAAACCAAAGAGCAAGTAGTGATGAATGTTTTTTTTTTTTTTTTTT
The DNA here is from genome assembly GCA_038373885.1 of Cheiracanthium punctorium. Taxonomy (NCBI): domain Eukaryota; kingdom Metazoa; phylum Arthropoda; class Arachnida; order Araneae; family Cheiracanthiidae; genus Cheiracanthium; species Cheiracanthium punctorium. Next base: position 166,612 of record JAWZYV010011842.1, read on the forward strand.
TAAATCTGATTTATTCTCATTTTTACTCAAAAATATATCCATTTTCGCTTAAAATGTTCATTCAAACTTTACTGATAGTATTATTTTGTAGAAAATTCGACTAAATGCTCATTGTTGAAGATTAAAAAACTGAATGTATGCTGAAAAGTGCGAGGGGGGGAGGCTACATTATGTTAGCCTTTGTTGGTGGGGGGCACAGCGTTTAAAGGTTGAGAACCGCTGCCGTAAATTTAAAAAAATCTTCTTCCTAATGCTTTAAAATTATAATGTGAGGACAAATTTGTGTACATGATAATGGAACGCCAAGTTTTCGATATCCCGCTAAAGCTCTTCTTCAATATGTATTGAATCACAAAAATTCTTACCCATGTTACTTAATGTAGTGTCAAAGCCTAAGGATGCATTTTGGAACCTTCCGTGTTTTTATTTTTACGTCGTCATAATTCATTTTTATTTTAGTATTTGTCATGAAGTAAATAAATGCATCGGATGAGTGACGAACAGAAAATAACGGAATTTAGCCACAAAACGGCTAAAGATTAATTTTTGCATGTGCAAGAAATCAGATGCTTTATTTATGGCAAGGTAAATCAGATAAAAACTATGGAAAGTTCTAAAATGGTGCACTTCTTAAAGCTTTCCTGGGTATTAAATACCTCTAAATACTTTCAAATATTTTGAAAACACAATTCACTATACAGTAGACCCCCCCTATAACACGGGTAAATAAGACAGATTCGCACAACACGGCGAAAAATTTGCCATCGTGTTCGTATTTATTACACGTTAAAAGAGGCTCGTATAGCACTGTAAAATGAGACAGATGTTCTGATTTTATTACGCTTAAGCTCCAATAAATATTATAACTTTTGAATGGCAACGCTAAAAGAAATCACTGCTTATCTCCGAGTAATAGAGGAATACAATCTGCTGATTCGCGAGCAGCAACATACGCCTCAAAATTCGCACGACTTTGGACCGCGCAGTTTACCTCCATGGGGAGTATAGCTCAGGCTTCTTTCAACACGGATTCATACACCACGGAACGTATCTGCCATGTTATAGGAGGTCAGCTGTAATTTACCAACGAAATGCGTCTACATAACACCCATCCACAACATATGCATTACAAATTTCTCTTTTGTTTGCAAACACCCTACTACAGATAAATAGGTAGACAAATAAATAAGTAAAAAATCTTAACTTAAAATCAATAACAGACCGTAATAATATACCGCTGAAAATATTCAGTTATGATTGCCAGAAATTTTCTTATTCGAACGACTTTTGAAATACCTTTAAAACTAAGTTATTTAGTTTCACTTTTATGTTTTCTATATCTGTTCATTCTTTAAACAGACAGTTTTGTAATTTAATATTTTAAGTATATTTTTCCTATTCTTTGTATTTCTTACTACATTGCATCAAGAATTTTTAAATCATTTTTTAGGTTTTTCTGGATATTGTATCTTTTCTACTGGATTCCCCTCGACTCATTCAGAAGCAGTCCGTAAGTAAGGAGAATTTTCTGTTGTGTTTCTGTTCTATTTAATCGAGATAATACATTTTTCCAAATTACATAAATTCACCTTCGCATTTCGTACTTGTGCATGACACACAATACTAGAATACGGGATCTTCTCTGTGTTGTAAACGTATAAGTGACAAAAATTTTCCCAGAATAAATAGCAAAATCATTTTTTTATAAGTTAAACTAAAGCAAGTACTGTTAAGCGTTGATAAAGAAAAATAAATTGATTGAAAAAGTACTTAGTACTGCTTCGGGAAAGCATAAAATGTTTGAGGATGCCCCAAATAATTGTGAATAGCTTTCGTATATCCATACAATGATGGAAGACCTGGCAAGATGGGTGCCTTATCTAAGGTTAATATCTATTAATGTGGCAGACTGCGATTTAGCTTAAGTCAGAAATCGTTGGTGCTATTCACATTTAAATAAAGTAAGAAATACATATATTTAACCATCAATATATATTCTGCGAATAATCTTGAAATAATTTACTTTCATTACATTTATGCTATTTCTCAAAATACTAGCTTTGAGACACAGGAGTGAAGTATTTTTATTTGTAGGTACAGCATTTTTTAATCGTTTTTTCTAAAGTCGTTTAATTGCACATTTTGGAGCTAGCAAAACCTAAAATTGTTTAAACGAATGTGACCAACAGTTGGTATTTAAAACATCCTATTTTGATCGAAGACACTTTTATACTTGTTCGTCGCAGTTAACGTTAAACATGCTAAAAATCCATTAGAAGTGTTGGTTCTTTAATGTAATGACTAAATGCACACATATGTTATTGCTAGTTTATGCAGCTGCACTGCTTAACAATATGTTTAAAAACGAAAAATGCATTCATATTAATGAACAAAATAAACTATTAAACTTAAGTTGGACAATAACTTCGAGATACTACCGGTCTGAAGGAAGAAACTAATCGCCAAATATGTCGAACAGTTAAATGAATGTTTCTAAGAAATATTTTCTAAATATTCAAATTGGGTTAATATTTAAGTTTTAGAAAAAGAAAATAATAATATTATTATAAATATTTCAGTGTACAGTAGAAATAGGTAATTTTAAGGCCTGAGCTGAGTAAGATATTTTCGTTTCTAACGACGCCACAGTGGAGTATTCGTATCAAAATCCTGGCCAAAAGTCGAAAATTTTAAATTTGTTTAAAAACAGTAATATATATGTTTTTGGATAGCGTAGTAACTGATGCATCATGTAATGCATGTTTTTCGACCATAATTCATATCCAAAAGATGCAACACTCGGTTTAAAAGCAAGTTTCTTCATTTACGGCAAGAGATTTCAGCGTTTCCTATTACTTCGTCTTGCATTTTTTACGAGCTCTTTAAATTAATTTACTGATTTGATACTAAGTATAATTGTAGTAAAATATATGTATTTTAATTATATGTATCTATTAGCTTGAAAAAATAATATGACTTTATTTAAAAAAATTGTAATTTTTTTTTATTTTTTTTCGAAGATCCACATTTCAAAAAGCTTTTTGAAAGGGTGTCGCGGCTTGTCGCGCCTAATTTCAACTATAATCGTAATTATTACAGTATTGAGTGTCTATTCCAAGAAAAAAATGTTCCCCCAACATCCACCATTTCTTTAAAAAAAATTATTTATATAGCGCCATTTTTATTTTTTCGATAATTTTTCGACGGGTGATCGCAAAAGGGATACAAACATACGCGCTTGTACTTCTCATAAACTATAAATTATGTGCAAGTGCTTGGATAAAGGTATATAAAATTTCATTTCAGTTAAAATTAACATCGGTATTTTAAATTCAGTATGTAATTTCTTATTTTTCTGATGTAAATTTGTTATAAGAAGAAAATTTCTACGTATTCCAAAATTGCCCTTTCTTAGTCCTGTAAATAATCCCATCTATTTACAGCTTAGTTTTCCATTTATGACGTAAATTGTGTCCAAAGCAAAAGCTCCCCATTTTTAGATCTCAAAGGTTGGCAACTGTGACTTCGGGTCATTGGAGTGTGAGTGTGTAAACGGAAACACGTGCTAGTCATTTTGAAGTGCTGGCTTGAAATAAATTACTTTCTCCTCCAGCTTGGAATGAGATTTTAAGGATTTCAAGTAGGCTTCTTTTAAGCAGTGTCCTTTTAGCTGCTCTAGACAAAGGCCAACGAAATAGGGCAAGCCTTATTACAGCGAGACCCTACAACTTCTCTACAGCTAGACCCTACAACAGAGGGGCCCGATGGTGCCCCCCGCCTCTCTCTCTCTCTAAAAAAAGAAAAAAAAAAGGAAAAAAAGAAAAAAGTGATTCTGAGTGAAGATGAATATCAGAGTTCAAATGAATCAGAATGAAAAAGTTAATCTTCAGAAGTCATTAGAAAACTAAGATCCCTATAGTAACTACATTTAGATAAGTAAAAAATCTAAAAAATTTGTATGATAAAAATTGATTTATAGATAAGTAGTGTTATATTTATAAGTATAATTAAAGTATTACATTTATATATTTTTATTATGGTTAAAGCACAGCTACACGGCTATTTGCCTAACGGGAAGGTTGCCTTGGGCGGTGGGCTTTTTAAGAGGCTCTAATGCGTATTCACGTGACATCTGGAGAAAATCGCCCCAAACTCCAGACCGTTAGATCGACAGCCGCGTGGTATTACATTTATAAGTGGTATTATACAATAGCAGTAGTTCCCAGTAAGGGACACTCCCCGGAGAAGACATTTGTTAGAAACCAACTTCGTGTCGTTTGGCGATATATCGCCAAATTTCGCGACAACACGCTTTTTTATATAATTTAAGAAATACATAATACTAAAAAGTAAGTCAAAAGTCAACAGTAATGATTTTAACGTTGAAACACATGAAAAATATTTTTGGCCAGGATTTTGACACAAATACTCCACTGTGAGACGTAGTGTTTCAGTCAGTTTCTCCGTTCCGTCTGGAAAACATTCAAATTAATGTTTGTTTAACAAATTTGCATTCTTTGTAAGTATAACACTTTTTATGAGTTCATTGAGCCTATATACATCGTCAGGTCCCGATAAGAATTCATGAAATGGAACCGAAAATTTTCGCTAAATATAAATAAATTCTACCATCTTAGGTAGTTATTAGTAAATCTGATTGCAGTATCCGTACATATAACCTGAGAACTGATGAGAAACAAACGATTAACTGTGAACTGTCTTTTCTTGACGAAACAAAGCAGGTATTAGGGGAAGTTAGAGTATGACAATTTATTCGCAAAGCATAAATCACAAGTGCCAAACAACGGTGGGGAGAAGTTCAAGCTTACAAACTTCGTCCTTTTTTAAACATTGAATATAGGTGTATTAAAAAAATCTTTGAGATGCTTTTGAAATTGCCTTCCTGTATATTAGGAAACACCGAAAATATTAGTATGTGAGAAATTGATTTATTAGTTGGTTTAAGCAAACGTGTTACTTTTTTTAAATTCAAAAAGTATTTTCTACAATTTCTGGGGGACTTTTAAACTCTAATTAACGTACAATGACCTGAGTTTTTTAAACCCACCTGCAAAAAAAGAAAATTGAACAAAATGAATTCCACAAAAATACTTTCTACACATTTTTTTAACATTCTTATTACTTTTTTTTTGTATGACATGCAGTGTCTATTAATTATTTAGACACTTTTATATGTTTGAACTCAATATCTTAATTAAAATAGATAAAAAATGAAGAAGTTAAGTGATATATTCCATTTTTATCGGTTTTTAATATATGGTGCATAAATTAATAAATTTTGATTCTTTTATAAAATGTTATTGATACATTAATGGAAACTTTACAAAATAAATTTTCATTAGAAGTTCAATTTCACAAAATGCCAAATAGTTTTTAACAATAATATCTATTTTTTCTTTTACCTTTCGTTGCAGCATGTTATCAAACTCCATCAACAAATTTTAAGCTACGGCCTGTTACACGGATCAGCTGTGACAGGTGATTCCTTTCACATCTTTCAAAGATCGTCATTAGGTAAGCTATGAAAACGGCTTATCTATCAGTGTTTATACATCAGTAGCAAATACTAATTGCTTGTTACATATGTACTATATATACACCCTACTACAGATACTACATACATACATGCATACATACAAACGTACGCGTACAGACATAATATGTATATATATATATATATATATATATATATATATATATATATATATATATATATATTCATAGAAAGAAGTAAAGTAGTAAAGATTATCACGAAAATTATGAGCGCAGCAACTGCAGCTCTAATATAACTTCTCGCGCCTATAGTGACATTGTATTATAAAACCCGAAAAACCCCCAGTCTTTGTCAAAAAACATACAAAAACAAGACAATAAACATAAAAATACTATAACCAGCTAATTCATCAGAGGGAGACTGGTGTGCTTGTTAGTTACAGGTTTCTGGACTGGTGTCAGGAGATTGTGAACTATTGTATTAACAGAATTATAGACTATTGTATTGACAGAATTATTGAAGCTTAAATATCTTGAAATATTGCCTGTTTAATATAATTTTAGTTTAAATCAACGGACACCAGTTCTCCCTGACCTGCAAAAAAGATTTTCAAACATTGTTAAAATTGAAAATTAAAAAAACATACTTAAAATGTGGCTGCACCTAACTTCCAGCCGTAACTCAAAAAAATTAAAGAAAATTAATCCGTGTATCTTGCAATCTTGGCCATATTCCGTTCCAGTCAGCGTCCGACAGTCTCGTTGCCACATCCATCTGTGCGCGTCCGAAAACTAGGCTTTAGCGTGCAGATATCATTCGCAAACCGCAGCGGACGCAAAAATATATTTTAAGTATGTTTTTTTAATTTTCAATTTTAACAATGTTTGAAAATCTTTTTTGCAGGTCAGGGAGAACTGGTGTCCGTTGATTTAAACTAAAATTATATTAAACAGGCAATATTTCAAGATATTTAAGCTTCAATAATTCTGTCAATACAATAGTCTATAATTCTGTTAATACAATAGTTCACAATCTCCTGACACCAGTCCAGAAACCTGTAACTAACAAGCACACCAGTCTCCCTCTGATGAATTAGCTGGTTATAGTATTTTTATGTTTATTGTCTTGTTTTTGTATGTTTTTTGACAAAGACTGGGGGTTTTTCGGGTTTTATAATACAATGTCACTATATATATATATATATATATATATATATATATATGTATATGCATATATATGTATATATATATATATATATATATATGTATATGCATGTATATTTTTTATCGCCGTATTCATTTGGCTTAAAGACAATATATGGCGCTGCCCCGTATCATCTTCTACAGCATTCAAACAATAGTCATGAAATTTGGTATTCATGACTATTGAACACGGATAATATTTACTTGATAACCTTCTTGCTATATCTATTTATTACAATAAATAATAACTACAACAAACCGTAATATAAAAAAATAATTAAAGGTGATTGTGACTGGGACCAGCTGCTTAGACGCCGGTATGTAAATATTTGAAAACGAATAATACTCACGCGATATCTACCATATTGGACCGGATATAACGCGGCATTTTCTGGCTCATCATTTCCCGTTAAAAGCCTGACTCGTGCTAAATTCGAGGCCTAAAAATAGGATTATTCTAATTATCTTTATGAAAAATTTCAAGGCCGCGTTATATTTGGTCCAATACAATATTATGCTATAACTCAACTATTGAGTTGTTCGGAAAGTCATTTCGTATTTTCGTATGTCAACATTTTGCCTAGACAAAACTATTGAAAATAAGAATACGAATTTCGCACGTGTGTGAGTTTTTTAGCGTAGGTGCTAGATTGGAAGCCATTTTACGAAATTCGCAACTTATGGGGATATGTAAGTTTGTTTTGGCCAAAAAGCATTCTTTTCACATATGCTGCGTTATCTCAAAGATAAAAAGAGCAATCCATAAAATTCTCGTTGTAAAATACAGCCCTCACAAATACCTAAAAATCGATTTCAGAACATTTCGAATATGATTCTTCAAGTAGGGTATGCAATTAAAAAAATATATATTATTTAAAAAATTGAAAGTTCGAATTACTTTCCGAACAACCCAATATTTATGACGGTTAATAGTAAGTAATTCCTGTTATACAATTGTACGATAATGGTGTCATGATCCCTTGTATTGATCACAAGCAAGATGCCGCCAAATAAATATTACTCGATAATAAATTCTAATATACATATCTGAAAAGTTAAACTTTAAATGGACAAAATTTTTGTCAGAGATTTTTTGAACTAGCGGTTTACGTAAAAAGCGCGCATAATAAAATGTTTTTTGTGTTGTATTCTATAATTATCAGGTAACATTCTTGCATGTGTTTCTAATGAAAACATGCTACATTCAAGTTCGAATAACGAGTACTTTACCAGTCGCAGAACGCATAGCGCTCACGACTGAGAGACGCCTGGTTCAAACCCAGGTAGCGTCCGTTGACCTAGCTAATCGAAGTTTTCCGTGGTTTTCACGGAAATCTTGAGTAAATATGGGTTAAAGTTCCTTAGAAAGACCATCACAGAGCTTCCCTTGGCCTAAATCTTTCGAGTAGATAATAAGCTGCATTCCCACAAATAATTGTATGATATAATGATGTGCTTCGATTAAGAGTTTTTCTATTCTCGTGGATTTAATGTCATTTCATGGTTCAACAGCAGATAATTCACTCTTTTTGCTAAAAACCGCCGATCAATTATATGTAATTAGTAACGTACTTAAAGCTATTTAAAAAAAATATACTTTATGTGTTTTATCAATATTTTAAGGATTTTTAACTCAGAAAATCCGTAGGTTATCTATATTTATGAGACAAAAAGTGAAAACATAAATTATCTGCTGGGCTGAAATAGGTTTACATCCTTTACATGCTTAAATTAAAATGTACATTTAAACATTTTAGGATAGTAAAAATAAATGAATATTCTATATTTTTAACGAACGATATGCGCTTATTCGCTATGAAAACTATGTTTAAGCACTTTTGTTTTTTATATTGCCATTATTAGTTCTTGAAGTCGGGCAAGTGCAAAATGAAGGACCAAGATCTTTAAAGTTTCCATCACAGAAGATAACAGAAGACGTAAAAGATTACAACAAACCAATATGGCTGACAGATTCTGTAGAGCTCGATTTTAACAGCTGGATTATTGAAAACATCCAAGAATGTGAGTAACGTACATATATATATATATTATTTATATATATGTGAACTGTGCTGTCTTGTTCTCATAATTATCTTAATTATAACGAATGTACATTTTGTTGAAAACTAAAACTATATGTTATAAATTTTCTGGTGAATAATATTTTTATTGAAAGTACTAGCTCTTCAAATTTTATCTTCCCCAACTCCCTATTCGTTAATTTTAAAATGCTTCCTTTGATAATGAAATTGTCTTGGTCAAATTAAGCAAATTAAATTCAACTAGTTAAAATATAAAACGAAGAAACGTTTATAATAGTCAAACGAAAAAGCAATACGATAGTCATATCTTCTGAGAAGCGATGGATCAAAACACGTTAATATTGTTCATACGCATTCCCCAATTATGAGCAAATTATACAGCTAAACAACACATACGAGTATTAGATTACTTATAAGCTCCATATTAGTCAAGACAATGGAACTACTTCTTTCGATTAATTTAATTAATCCTAGACGTACACTTTCCAATAGCCGCCGAAAGAAAAAATTAGGAAGATAAGATAACAGTACTTACTTAAATGATGAAACGTAATAACGTGCATTCTAATAGACAAACTCTTGACTAGACGCTCTTTTAAGAATTTATTTATTTACTTTTTGAGCTTAATGAGAATGTTATATGATGACAAAACTCCATTTTTAAGAAAGAGAATCGCTGTGCTGAAAATAATTTACTCTGGATCTCTTTTTTTAAAATGTAATCAAGATTCTTTGTTTAATTATTTTAAATAAATAGAAATGATCTTAATTCTGCTTACATTATGCGAAACATCGATGATGTTATCTTTAAATTACTTTTCTATGTATATACTTTAATTTTTAGAATGTGTGTTTAAGTAGTGCAGTTGTGAATTAGAATAGTAGTCAGATAATATTAAATGTGTGTGCAATATTTTATCATTCACAAGGTAAGATTATTGACTGAATAAAAAGTCCTATAGACCCCCTAATAGCAGGGTAGATTACTTTTCTTGTGAAATAAATCCGTGCTGTTTGAGTCACTTGGATTATAACAAACAAATGAGCATCATCATCAGGACTACCTGGCAATACAGAAACATTTGTCTCATTCATTGACCGTGTTATAAGAGTCTTTTTTAGCGTTTTATAGGGAAATAATCGGATATTTTCCCTAGTGTTGTAGGAAACTGTTGTATATAAACCCGTGTTATAAGCGTTCTACAGTACTTCCTAAAGTTTGCCATTTATCCTCAAATTAACTTAAAGTATATGAAATTCATAGTTTCTTATTGTGCGTTCACAAATGAAATTCTATTTTATTCATATAAAATACTATGATAAAGCGAGAGAAAAAATGCATCATAATTATCAGAAGTATTTAAAAATTATTGTCTTTCTCAGTCATTTGTAAAAACTGGTGTTAAATAAATTGAAAAATAATTTCTTCATTGTTTATAAAAATCATTATATCAAAAAAGGCCACCAATTTTGTGTTTTCTGCAAGTTTCATTTCACTAGTAAGTTCAGCATAGGCCATTTTGTTATTCAAATATCAGGATTACTATACATTTGGACGAGATAAAATCTTTAATTTTTCTCTCAAACTTTACTTACTATAAAATGAATTACAAAATTATTTAAAATTATTTCATCTTAACATTGGAAAAATACTGGTCTCATTAAATAAGCATGCAATTTAAAGAATAATTTGAGCATCAGACATACAATCATTTTGTAGTATTGTGTTCCTAAAGGCACAATTAAAGTTTCCTCTCCGAAGAGTACTTAAACATTCTGATAATGGTGTAGTAATTCAATTCCTTTCATTTAAAAGCAATTTACATTGTGATTGTTCCTGAAGGTTTTATTCTACTTCTTATTAGATTCTAAGAAAATATATATTTGAGCTTAAAGCTTATTTAGAAATGCTTATGAATATTGGGATTTGGAAATGTTTAAAAATGTCCTATTCACATTATGCTTAAGGATTGGGATTAAAAATAAAAATTGTAAAATTAAAACATCATTTTTTGATTTATGTACAAGAAAACTACGCAATAAGCGTGCATTGCATAATATGCAATATTATTACACTTTTTTTTAGAGGAATATTTATTTTATTTTAATAAATGGATAAAATTCTAAAAAAATAATCAATGCGACTTTCAATACTTTAGGATATTTTACCCGGAACGCCTGGAATAAATTTTACTTTTTCCTTACAGTAAATGACAGCATCAGCATAGCCGTTGTTTTCTACAAAAACTTCTCTGCGTTTTTTCCTCAAAGATTCCTTGCTCGCTATGGGTAAGTTATTTGCATTGATTCTATAAAATTACTATAGGTGTTTTAACAGCGGAAAACGTGTTCTATTTTTATCTATTTCATTTTATCTTAAAAAAAAACTTTATTTTTATTGCGAATCGGCAAGAAGGATAAAATTCTAAAGCTGTTTTCACAATGCGTATCTTCATGTAGTTTTACCAGGAAAGAATAATAATTTGAATAATAATTACTGTAAGGAAAGAATAATAATTTGAACATATTATCATTCTGGATACTGAAAATGCATTTAATGGTATTTATGAGTGTTTGTGTGCATGAGACACAGTTATGTTGCAGTAAACGGTAAAATATATATCAACTGGCGTGATGGCTATACTACTGCCATTTCATTTTAAATAAGCGAAAGTTATTAAGTATTCTATGAACGATTAAAGAGTTAATAATACTGTTTAAAATATACAGTACTTAAAGTACTCAGCGCACATTTGAGATACAAAAATACAACCACGTGTTTCAGATGAAAACTTGTGCATGATTTCCGTGCAATCACAATTTAAAGAATTGCATGAAAAAGAGAAATATTTTATATTTAAATAGATTATATTTTAACGTATTCAATTTATGTCTTATTCCATCTTCAAACATCTTCTAAAGAATTTTATTCTTAAAAGCTGGAAGAATAATATTTTTTATTTTTAGAAAAATGTCGGTTTTTAATCATTGCTTTTATATAAGAGTGACTGCTGTAGCTATCCAAATAAAATGGGGACGATTGATAAATTTATAGAACTTTATAGATAAATAATTTGAACATAAAATAATTTTTTCAAATTGGCACAACTTGCATTGTTAAAAGGAACTTGTATTGACTAAAAACTGCAAACTTTTGATAAATATTCAGTTGAATTTGATGTTTTATCCTTCAAATTAAGCAGTAAAGTGTTATTTGTGCTATTTGACAATAATTGGGATTTTAGTACTACAAAGTGTCAAAAGTCATGGGATATCAATACACAAATATCCATTTGACGGCAGTATCATTAAGAAAAGTATAAATAGATAAATCATTCTCAGGTCTTCATTTGCACTGAAGTGATTTGTATTACAACGTTTTCTGAATGCTTTACGAACGCAAAGGAATTATCATTAAACTCTGAATGCTAGTGAAACTAATCGCATGGACATTCAATTTCTAGAATTCGGATTTAAAATTTTTTTGTTCCTATCCACTGCGTCAAAAGTGCCTCTGCTTAAAAAAGTGTTTGTCAGATGAGCCAGTGTTGAAATTGTTAAGAATTTGTTGTTGAAATGAGCCAGTTAGAATTGAGTTCCTTTGTCAAACTAGACTCACATTGACTGGAAATAGTTATGTTCTGCTACATGGAGACCATTTGATGCAATTTTAGGCTTCATCTATCCAAATAACAATGGGATTTTCTTGAAGTCCATGGATTATGTCAGAGGGCCAAGACTTTCCTCCATTGGCTTGGAGAACATTTTAGTAAATTCTAACAAATTATTTGGTCATCTAGATTGAAAGGCATATGTTCCTTGATACATGTATTTAAAGATCAATTCCGCGAAAGATCCTTAAACGGTAACAATCTGCATTTTTAGGCCTTTTCAAAGGACTTCTCTTCAAGGAGTTCCAACGAGTAGTTGAGTCTGTTAAAGAAAAGATCTAAAGAATTTCAGAAGATACGTCATTACTTTTGGCACTTAATTGCACAATTAAAATTGTAAGAAGCATATCATTATTTTGGCACTTAAATGTACAATTAATAATGTAAGAAGCATATCATTTGAAAAAACAGAAAACAGATGCTAATTCCAATAAGTTTAATAAGGATATTTTCTAACCGTTACTAAAGCCATGAATCAGCAGAACATAATTATGCTGCATTTAATTATTCTTTAAAGTTTTAAATCTAAATTTAGAATGTACATTACCCGATTTGGCTCTTTTCTTCTTTTTCACCGATTCAGCTATCGCTCTGGCTCTTTTTTGCACAGTGGTTTAGATATGGAATACCAGTTGCACTCTCGACTAGTGGCTGTGGCAATGCAGACAGGTCAAAGAAGAATCGGTTCAAGGTCTTCCCGTCTGAAAGTGAAAGCCAGACTCGCGCACCTGAATCATACCGTAGTAAGTAACAATTTTAGAGCCGGTCTTTAGACTGTAGTTTTCAACACATACGTTTTATTTTATATTTGTAAGTCACCTTGAGGAAAAAAGTATATATATTATAATGCAAATGAACTACAGTAATAAAGCGAATATTTTATTCCATCCGACTTCTAACGTAGGAATATATCCAATTTATTTTTTTTTTAGCTCACAGGATGTACATACTTTTTCCATTACTAAAATAGCTTGAATTTTCTAGTAAATAATATGCTTTCTTTCCTGTAGAACTGGGCATTGTGATGCGTCTTTAAGCTTTCAAACAAACACATCACATTTAGTCGACAGATTTTGTGTTGCAAACACTTACAAAGCTATAGAGTCTTTTCTGTTCAACAAAATCTAGCTTAAACGGCAGGTATTTAGGACTTTAGAAGCATTCTGCATTTTTTTCGGAATATTCGTATAAATAACTAAACTTGTTATAATTAATCCTGCTCATTAGAAAATTATTCATTTAGTTAATAATATTTAATATTTGCATGATTTGTAAATATTTTAAAAAATATATCCTGGTTTAAAAGTCCAAACTAACAACATGAAATATTATTTTGTGTGCGTACATACACAACATATTTGAACAAGAGATAAATCATGAAGTTTAAACGGCTAGATTGCCTCAAAATTGAGAAAGCTCCGTGACTGAGATTCCACAAGAAAAAAAAAGCATTTATATATTTCTCTATCCTATTAATTCTAGCACTGGGCGCAGCTACATCTTGAAGAAAGTACTATAAAGTTAACAGAATGTGATATTAGCTAGTTTTTTTTTTCCCTCGAACTGTAATACTTATTCAATAAATTATTTTTAGACGTTTTATATTTCCGTGTTATTGAATCTAAAACTCTTGTTTCAGAATCGACATATTATGTGGAATATTTCTTGTGGCTTAGCAGATTTCTCTCAGGGGTGAGTTATGTTATGAAATACACAAATTTACAAATTAAGGTTTTCATCTTATTTTACATCTAAATATATTTAAGTGTCGTAGTTTTTTATTAATGCAATTCATTTTATTATTATTTTTTATTATTTATTTTTTCTTCATGTACCACAAATTAGTAACTATTACTTGGACATGCTTTTGCTAACATAAATGAAGGTAGTTATGTAGTTACAACTAATATTAAAATATGATAATAAATCAACGTGTATTAACGCCATTAAACTAGTTTTTAAAATATACAAGCATATCTCAATGACTGTCAATGTAATTGATTTTTCTTTTTCATTTCCATTACACTTGACAAAACATTTTATCAGAGGATTCAGGTCCTAATTTAATTTGAACACAATAATAATTCAGTATTTTGACTATTCCATTTACTTTGAAGAAACCTCCAATTTTCCATGGAAGGATGTGAGCCTGTACAGACTGGAAATTATTCACTTTGTCAATGCAGTCATGTTGGAACCTATGCTGTTCTGCTAACCTCATATGCTCAATCGGTGAGTACAATGCTTAAATATTTTATCATTTATCGATTTCTGAATTATCAACCGCATTCATGTCAGCATGGTAGCACTTTAAAGTATGATTACGAACTTAGTAATAATCAATTTTACTTGTACAATTGATACATTTGGATATGGACTTTATTTTACCGAAGCATAATTAAGCTTCCTCACAAATAAACCTACTTAAAGTAGTTAGTATAGGTATTTAAAATCATATAATATACACAAAATGACGAATATGAAATAACTGATTATACAGGGTTTCTCGTAAATATTGTTACAAAATTTAAGGAGAGGCAGAGCACAGAATAAGGAATAAGGACAACATAGTTATGTGAGGTTGGAAACGTCGGCTTCATGTAGCTGTTAAAAATCACTTCAGAACAAATAATGAAATAATAGTGAACTTTCCGACTATTGTTCTTCAAAATCTAATGTATTTTTCCCAGAAGGCCCGTGACTAAAATTTACAGTTTAAAAATTCTATTGCATTTCGTGGATGAAATTTTTGGAGTCAAGCCCATTGTTTATGAAACTTGGTTAAGAAATTAGACGAACACTTCAACACTTTTCCCAAAATGGTTAATAACAGGTAAGTAAAAACAGCATTTTTAAACCTTCCACAGCTATGTGATTCTGATTCCATGTTATGTGCTCTATCTGTCCTTAAAATATATATCAAAAGTTCTGGGTCACCCTCTACAAGAGCAAAAAAATATTTCTTTGGTTGCAAGTTAAAACTTGTGAATAGCTAAAGTCTGTTTTGATGAATTGTTCGAGAAAATAAAACTTAGTCAAAAGAAAAAATGTTTAATTTAGTTGAAGAAATACTTTAAATAAATCAAAATCATAAATACATATTGGGCTTTATTGTAAAAAAAAAACATATGCATAACATTTTTCTGCTTCTAGAGGTTTAAACAGAAATCCTAAAGACTTATCTATGAATGAAACACATAATAAACAAATTAAGCTTGTTGAACAATTGTATTTGAAAAACTTCTTCAGCAATTTAAAGCCCGAAAGCACAAAAATACATTGCTAACGAAGTAGGTGGATTGTAGAGAAAAAAATTCCTAAAACACTAGAAATAATCCTTTACTAGACAGAAAGAATAAAGCATTTTCTTTATCTAGCAAATGCATTTGAAAGCTTCCTTTTTTAGAGTATATACAACGTCGATGCTATTACAACATTTTCCATTTAGGAAGAATTGCATTTTCAAGATGGGTTTGAAGTGATAGCCGGAATTGGCTGCGCTTTTTGTGCCTTCTTTGTTTGCCTGACATTTCTGATACTGGTGGTGCTATGGAGGTAAGCTATATTCTTAATAGATGAAGAGTCTTCATGCTGATTATTTCCATTTACTTATCATTTATTTCAGAGTGTCATCAGTGCAAAGGTCTGTTGTGTTAATGATATTTATATAGTGATGAAGAAACCAAATTAAAATTTATAAGTATCTTAATGATATTATTAATAAATATATCTACAGATATAGATAGTTAGTTGTTAGGTGTAGTTATAGTTAGATAATATACATATAAATTTATAAATAACTATACATACATTCTAATCAAACTCAATTTAATGGTTAAAATATATTATGTATTGATATTCATATAAAGATTCATGCCAATCAAGATTAAAATTTTTGTAAAATCATTTCATTATTAATACAAGGGGTGATCAAGTGAAAAGGTACGAAACGTAGTAAAAACTTAACCGTTTACATATTTGCCTATGCCGCCATGAGGTAACGTAGCGAGACATCTAGGAATGCGATTGGAGTCTTCGGCGCAGATAGGGGCATGCGGGGGCCTGCAGGAGAGGGCAGAAACTCTCATAAAAAGCACCCTCCTACGTCCAATTGACGCGGCAGTGCGTGTGAGGACAGGATGGCGTTCACATTGCAAAATTCGACGATTTAGGGGCAGCGAGGCGTTATCCGATTTCTGACAGCGGAAGGTGCTAAACCAGCCACTATTCATCGCACGGTGAAAACCGTATACTGGGAAGACTATGCGTCCCACAAGTCAATGAGAAAATGGAATCTGAGTTTTCGCCAAGGAAGTGGCCACGTTCAAGTGAGAACGGCTTCTTCATCCGCCCTACAGTCTGGACATGTCGCCCTGCGATTTCCATGTGTTTGGACCACTGAAGAAACACATGAAAGGGAAGCGCTTCAACTCGGACGACGTACTCAAGGACGCTGTGACGGACTGGGTCACGTCACGGCCACAGGAATTCTGGGAACAAGGAATCCTGCGGCTTCTTCATCAGTGGGATTGTTGTGCTCAGGTCTAAAGGTATATTTTTTGAATAAAGTCTACATTTGTACCCACCGTGTCGTTTCGTACCTTTTCATTTGATCACCCCTTGTACCATTTGCAATTTATTTAGTTTTCATAAATTTCCAAATCTTAACGGTTGCTAGTTGCAAATTAAAGAACATCTCAAAGCTTGATTTGAAAGATAATGAATACTTGACTAGGTGCACAGTATACTGTCTGAAAGAAATTTTTTTCACAGCCATATCAGAACTTTTTGCGCATTGTCGAGTTCCAGAGATTTCCAACTCAAAAAGTACTTACAAACGCTGTTTTGGTGCCCTTAGGTTATAACCATTTGAAAGATGGCGTGCTTCTTGGTGGAAAAAATAAACCGTGTAACAATTTTCATAGTACGGAATGTTATTTACGACTCTGTCTAGCAGATGGTAAAGTGATTTCTATGCGACGTATTAGTTTAATACTGTTATTTATTTTCTTTGAATTTTAAGTCTGCCATAGTTATTAAACTTAAATACAGCAGAAAATATTTTACAAAAAAGAAAATACTTCATATTAAAATATATTTCTGAAACACAGGGTGGTTCAGGAAGAACACCCCAATTATTGACATAAAATGAATAATGATATAACTGCTAAAGAGTGAGAGGCAGAAAGGTAAAACAAATGGTCGGTTAGACAGTAATTCTAGGCATTTGTTATACTCCGTTTCTCAGAAGTAGATTCAGTATTTACTAACAGGTGGCGCCATAAGCACTTGAAGCTTTAAATAGTAATCAGCAGTAGAGAAAGTTCATTTGTGAGTCTGTTTCATTGCTGACACGTGTTAGGCAAAGATCCTTGAGGAATACTTTAGAGACTGAATCATCATTCAGAGTTATTCCCTAGTGAAAGACATTGGAATGGCTGGGCGTAAATATTCCCATGATCTCAATCCAGTTGACTTCTTTTTACAAGGATACTTCAAACGTACTCTGTAGTCTAATAATTCTCAAACGATTAACAGCTTTAACAATTCATTTGTGAAGCACGCGGATCGGTTTCAGTACAGACATTATAACAAGTGACATAATTGCAACAAATGAACTATATATTTCGGTTGCGTCATGTTATTACTGTGAAAGGTGGTCATGTCAAAAGCATTTGATCTCTGCTCACAAGGCATACTTCCATACACTATTTAACAGGCACTGCCCTGTGGCTGCAGTGCCCTCTGATCTACAGTCTTGGAACTATTTCTGAAAACAGGAGTACAATAAGTTCCAGATCTGTCTGTCCAATACACTTCCTGATCAGCTTTCTGTGATATCTCACTGTTTAGAAGTTATGCCATTACAAAATTGGGGAATCCTTTATTAAACATCCTGTATATCCCTTACTTCAAATGGAATTTGTCAAAAGAATTGATTGCTGTTTAGAAATCATTGAGGAGCTTCTTTACATCAGCTGAAAGAAATTTTTCAGATTATGACGTTCCGTCAGATCTTCGGCTCATAATGAGTTTCCAATAATTAATCGTGGTAAAACAAAAGTAACTATAGGGTACAGAAAATCTGGTAGAACGGAATGGAATTTCTGCTCTTTGTTCTGAAAGTATTTAACCATCTACCTCTGTCCAAAATGAACACGGTGTGTTTCCCAAATGCGGAAATCTACGTAAAATATAGAAAAATTAAAATGACGAATCGACTGTTTGAAAGCTAGAAAAGAAGAAAAATCCACCACTAAAGCACCGTTTATTTATTTATTTATTTTGAAGAAATAAGAATTTTAAATACTTTCATCAAGATATCCTAACTGTTGTTTTTCCCTTCGTATTCTTAAGAAGTGTTTTAAGCATCCAATAATGAGCAGGTCACGAAGCTATTCTAATAGTTATATCCGATACTGGTATTCTAATGGTGATATGTGTTTAATGAGTTTATATTTCACTTCTGTGTTTTACATTAAATGTTTTCAGTGCAATTTAATAACATAAATTACATAATTTAAAAGTAGCAAACACATAATTAACGAGATTAGGCAAGCAATGCTTGAAAATATTAATTTAATAGACCCATTGCTTTTCAGAAATTGGGTCTACTAAATGATGATTTTCGCCAAGATCACTTAGATGACTTTAATAGTATTTAATTGAGAATTCATTTTTTATCACAAAGGTATAGCATTAGTAATTTCACGAATCTAGGCGTTTTCTTTTTAAGTTCTAAATTAAAAAGAAAACTTAAAAATTTAGATATGGAGCACTTTTCTAATATGACAGTTGAGAACAGAATGTTTTTTTCATAGACTACTGTATAAACTCTAATGCTTTTACTGGAACTTATAGCATCTGGATACAAAACAAATGCGTCACTAAAATATAGAAAATATTTATAGTACTTTAAGCTAATATCTTTATATACGTAGTTTAGAATATCTCCTCTTTAAGTTGGAAAAAAATACATAAAAGATAAAAAAGGAAACGAAGCTTTAAAACTGTTTTTTTTTTTCACTTAATTTACTTTTAAGTTCAGTTTTATTAGAAAATAAAATGTTAAAAATTATTAATTTCCTTACTTGAATTTTAAAAATTCGTAAATTGATATTAAAAAAAAGTTACTTCTTAGCCTAGATTAATAAGATGTCTACACTTAGAAAATAAATTAAAACGAAAGCCTATAACGATGTTGGGTAAATATACTAAACAGAAAGTATAGGGTTTTTTTTAGCTCTGAAGCGATGGACTCGTTTTTGTATAATCATTACCAAGTCATCAAGCAAAGATAATTCGGTTTCTAACAGCATATTAGGATGAGTAGTTTGTTATTTGCCTAGGAAAGAAGAAATAGAATAATTGAACTAACAAAGTTATTCCAGTGATTACATCGCATTTTAATGGCGTACAAAGAGTGCTAATTTTGTTGAGTAATTAGCTAGGATTCATGAAGTTAAACATGTTATTTCAAAGCGGGAAAATCTAATCAGTTTTACGCCCATACAACACAATTTTGTGTATACGAAATTGCAAAAGTAATGCAGTTTAAAAAGAAATAAATAAAATTTCGGATAATGAGCATAGAAAACTAATTGCAATAATTTCAGAAAAGGGATTTTTTATGAGAATAAGGCATTTGTTGAAATTTAAACGTAAAATAAGGATGTTATTTTCGTTAGTATTTTGTAGTGAAACATTTTAAACAAAAAATATTACTATAATTAGTTGACGTAAATTATACATTAGTAAATTGCTACTTTGAATTTTAAAATAATGCATATTAAAACACGGATTCTAGAAAAATATACTAGTTTCTATGGCTTGAGTCGATAAAACAATGAACCTAGTAGATGAAATGTGAAGGTTCAGGTTTCTGGCCTACCGTGCGGCCGTCGATCTAACGGTGTAGAGTTTTGGGAGGTTTTATCCAGATATAACATGAATATGTTTTAGAACACCTTAAAATATTCTCTGCCTAAGACGATCTCTCCTTAGGTGGATAGCCCACTTGTAATTAGCTTTGCCTTAACCACAAAATCAAGTACACTCGTTACAGTTCATGGAAAGGAATTTATGTATAAAAACAGTTTTACCTTTAAGAAATTAAATTTAGCAATTTAAAAGACATGTTTATGTCATTTTAGGCATTTAACAACATATCTTATAAATAAGAAAGTTGTCTAAATATTTTTAAAATCAAAATTGCACTATGCTTTAAAATTAGGAATTGAGAAATATTGCTTGTGTTCATAATTTCGGATTGTTTGAATTTTTTTCAACGTTTTAAGTAACGAGACGAATTCTTATTATAACTTTCTAAATTAAAACAATTGTTTTACATTTATTAAAGGTTTTATAGTATCTATATGATTCATAAAATACTATTATTTTAATTTGGCAAGAAGTTCCTTAAAATATCCATTTTAGCAAAATAAGTTTAGTTGACTTGAGCAGTTATTGATACTAAAATATACTTTTACTACATACTCTATGAAAAAAATCTGCAAGAGACAACAATTTTATAAAACATGTAACTATTCGTAATGCATACTAATATTTAATTTAAAAATCACGCGTTATTAAAACTATGATACATTTGCAATTTCTTTAAAATGCTTTCATTTCAAAGATGACAGAATTCCCTTAGAATATAAGAAAATTAAAAAATATTTTAAAACTATAATTCTTTTTTTCACATGAACGTACTTCATAAACACATTATCTTTATAAACTTTTTCTTCAAATTTTAATGGCCAAGGTATAAGGATTATGTTTCGAAAATTCCAAGGTATATAGATTATATTTCAATTTTTGCAACGTTTGTAAAATGTATATGAAAAATCTAAAATAAAAGCGAATGGACAAAAATCTATTCAATGAATACTTTCCTGTAATACAAACAAAATACGTTATAAAAATTGGTTCAAAAGATTTTAATTAGAAAACATAATATAATATTTATCATTTTAATATGATTTTTTTTCCGTTTGTTAAAATACATCGATCAATAATAGTATCCTACTTGAATTTTTTGAAAAATTCATTACACATTAAAAAATAAATATTAAGAACATATTTCTAATGAATTCTTAAAATATTTCAGTTTTTAAAAGAATTAATAAAAATGTTACATTATCATCAAAAAATTTTCTTTGTTATGTTTATTTTTCAAACGACAAAAATAAATTGTTTTGGAGAAAAAAAAGGAAAGTAAATATGTTACGTTAAAGTAGCAAAAATATATTTTTTCGTTTCTTTCATAACCACTTAATACCAGTTAATAAATTGCACATTTGTTTTAAGACCATTAGAATGTGAAAAGGGCTTAGAGCAGTTTTGATATTTTAAATTTGTTGTAAAAAGTAGTCATCTAGAAATTAATAACGAAAATTTTACATTTTTAATGATACAAGAGTCATTAATTAATGCATGAAAAAATTCCCGAAAACATACTCTTAAGTAATAGGCTTAAGAGATCATATAGCTCCAAGCATAAAATATATTTAAGCTTTACATAATATATTTTTAATGAACGAAATCATTAATGAGCTACTTTGTAAAGAATGCAAACCATCATTGCTTAGTTTTGTCAGACTAAAATTTGTTTTTATGCTAACAACTTGTCATGCCGATTTATATTTTTAAAACTACATAACAGACGTATTTCAGATTATAAATTCATTTTTTCAATTGATTTATAATAAATATCTGTATGGGTTGTATTTTACAAAGTGTCACGACTTCATTATTACAAACTAGCTCAGGCCTATATGTTGTCAAAATGTGACTGCGGCACCTAACAACGTCCCCCTCAGCGTTACATTTGTTCCTTAAGGAAGTTACCAGTGAAAGAAATTATAGTTTACTTGTGCATTAAATTGGCAAGGAACTGATATTTTCTTGACGAACTTTATTCATTTGTTAAAATAATAACTAGTGTCTTTTATGCACTGCTGTTTGAGTTGCGTTCTAGAATGTAGGGAACCCGCTATAGCCACGACAGTTCTTCCATATGTTTGAAGTGTAAAATCAACGTGAAACATCACCATGAAATTTGACGTAAAGAAAGAACCAAGCCATCAGAATGAGGTTAGTATGTGAAACATAACTCTTCCCAATATCCTGCAACTTTCCACCAGCTCCGGAATATTTACTCAATATCATACGACGCGACGTTCCTACACAAAATTATGTGCTACATCAAGGTTCAAATGCAAGCATAATGGCTACTCTGTTTAACACCATTTGGAAATTCCATATCAGTGGATCTGAAATTAACCACCACTATAAATGAAATAACAGTGGTGAAAGAAATTAAAGTTCTTCCTTTTCAAAAACGTTTCTGAGATTGGACGAACTTTTAATCAATAATTTAAATACTGTTTATTTGGTTTGGTTTTTGCTTTAGGCAAAGGTTTTTTACTCATATTTATTCTACATCTGGGGAAAATAAAACTCTTTAACGTTAGTGTGACAGCCGCAAAAGAGGATAGAGCTCTGTTCCTTCACACTTCACTGATCTTCCACTGTGCAGTGCCTTATCCACTTGGACACTGGTCGCCCGTAGTAGACTCAGGGACAAAGCAGGGTTTAGTCCAAGGGGACCTGGGCCCCTCTCGAAAGTTTTATTTTTGTAAATTGGTTCGTATAGCTCGCTAATCAAGCATTTGTGTGAGAATTTGCCCTTCCCACCCCTAAGTTTTTCAGGTTATGTTGCCTGTGTATACTGCGTAAGATATGCCCTGTATGCGTTGTGCATTTTCTAAAATGTACTGTTTGATTTGAGCACTGTTTAAATTCGTTTAAAATACTGTGAAACTCACCCCCCCACACACACACACAAAGGCGTGCATTATATTAACTTTTCCTGAATTTGAGAAAAACAACTCAGCCATCTTGAAGTCCTGTTTTCGGAGTGTTTTCTTGGTCGGATATTGTCAGAGTTTGGATACGTTGTTCATCAATCCTTACCGATTAAAAATCAACTCAAAAAGTTTTTTGTACAATTTTGACCACCTCTTTCCACATATTGCCTGGATTATGTAGGAAATTCAGAAAAAGTCATCTATTGCATGGATGTTGCTTTAAAGTGTAATCTCAAGTGGTTCTGCTAGTAGAATTCATTCGAAGATTACAGTCAACGGGACCTTAGTAATGACTCCCATAAGTACTGCCGTAAGTACTGATGTTTGAATTTAGCGTGAGCTGTAGGATGTATTTCATTAACTCTCAACCTGTATTTACTAGATCGTATCAAATTGTTGATCGTGGTAGCTTTCAACATGATTTTATTAGTTTTAAAAATAGGAATTATTTATTAACAGTTTCAAAAGAATGTTTATTTATTTTTTGTGTGTACTGTACGTCTTTTTTAAGTTTATAATATCTAAATTTCAGAAAAATAAGGGGAGCCATAACAGCCTTGAAAATTCAAGTTTGCATCGCCTTGATAGGAGCTTACGCAGCTATACTTAAAGCACTTCATGAATCGCTCAATAAAGTAAGCATTGTTTTAGTACACGGCCATCAATTTTTTCTTATATAGAGACTGTCGGTATAGACAGTTCTGATTAAAACTTGTGAAATGAAAGTTGAACCATTGTTTTGGCCAGCCTGTGAGAGTTAAATCCCAAAAATACCGTGGAGATGCGGCATTCTTATAAAAGATAAAAGCTATTTTATGTAATTGATGAACCAATGCTTCAGTTTCGTTTATGGGGAAAAAATAGTTGTTTTATGAATGAAATCCTGTAGTAAAATAGTTAAAATTTTCAGCGTTACATACTTTTGCATAGCGTAAACCAGTACGCATTTTAGGCACTATGTTGTCAAGAAATACAAAATAGTATAACTTATTTCAATATGAAAACTTTCTTTTGCGGTTAACCCCAACAAATTCATTAATATCAGCAAATAGCCCTTTCTCTGGAGGGAATAGGGCTATAAATGACATACTTATTTAAGTATTTATTAAAAGATAAAAAGTTTTGTTATAAAAATAGTTCAACAGAGAGTAACATAAGAAACTTAAAGTTCATTAATCAGTAGTTTCTTATGATTTAAAAAATAAGACTTATTTTTTTATTTTGTGATTGCGGTGAAAATTTAGAGCAAGATATACTGTATAGCTGGAACCGGTGGCGTAGCCACGGGGTCGACCGTTTTCATGGGGGGGGGTTACGACTACTGCAACTCACATATATGCATACATGCGTGTGATTAGGGAGTGAAGAATATATATTTTGTATGGCAAAAAGTTCCTCATGGGGGGTTATGAACCCCTAACCCCCCCCCCTTGGCTATGCCCCTGGCTGGAGCTAATCATCAAATAATGGATAGGAATTTTTTTATTTTTTTTTAAACAGGGGTTTTCAAAGACTACTGACCATTAAACTGCTACACCAGGAAAAAAGGCAAAATAACAAAATGATATTTAATTGGAAAAATTTAATAAACTGAAAGTAACGAGTCATTAAATTTTCAAGAAATCTTAAAGCCGAGTCATTGAAAAACTAGCACCGAGAACAATCACTTTTGACAACTATAAAAACTCTTATACGCCGGCGGGTTGTGTCAGAGATTTGATGACATGTATAGGTACAGCGGCTTATGCAGCCATAACACGATGCGATATTTCATCGACCGTGCTGACTAGCATATGATGAAGAACTAGTCACTTGGAAACCACTGACCAGACGTTTTCTTATGAAGGAGAACGTTTTCTACATCAAGAAAAATGCTTACAATATCGTCATCATGGGATCGTGTATTATTCTACTAAAACATAGCGTTTTGCACCCCATACCATCATTCTTGGTGATTACCCAATTTGACGCTGTTGAATGCGTTCTGGCAGTGCTCATTATCCATGATGCCACCAAAGAATAATGGGACAATGATGATGCTGCAAACCAAAGCTGGATTCTGGATTCATCTGAAAAGATGCCGTCATGCCGCTATTGCGTCCAGGTTCTATGTAGATCACACCATTGAAGGCGCTCTTATTTGTGTATTTTGGGTCAAGAGTAGACGATGTCATGATCCCCGAGCTCACAGTCAATGTTTCTGCTAACATCGTCGAACTGTTCGCGTAGAGAATTGTTGTCTTCCAAACGACCACATTTCTTGACTCAGGGCTCGTGACGTGTCTGAGCGATCCATAAAGATCATACAGGTAACATGTTTGTTTTCTTGGCTGTTATTGATAATCCGCCGTTGAGATCTAGGACGCTGTTCTATATGACCCTGACCATCCTGAACCCATCGATTCCATATTCTGCTGACATCATGAGATCGAGGCGAGTGGCAATTGGGCGATACGATAAACCGCAATCCCAGTTGTCTACAGTTCTTCCTCTATCAAGTCAGACACGTGACGGTAAGCATTTATCTTTCTTACACGAGAGATTACGGCAACTTTTCACCAGAAAACAACGTTGAAATGCAATTTCTGTATGACAAACCCACTTTCTGTGCATATTTTTCAATTAAATACATTATAGGCATACCTACGCTTGCCTGGTTTTCATGAGAGCATTGAAAAGTTAACCATTTGCATATCACACCATCTTCTTCCTCATGTTGATTAAATTTCACATACGTAGCGCATCGCCTTCTTGGTTTAGAAATTGTAACGCTCAGTAGTGTATTAATAGGTTTAAATGAAGATTATTTTATTTTATACTTCAACTATTAATATACAATATCATTTATGCTTTTAGGAATATTACCCCTACGTAATATCCATAATACAGTTTTTCCTACTGGCTGCCTTTTCTATGCAGTTATGCATGGGTCTTACGGTTTACATGGAGTTCGTGGAAATGAAGGGTGTTAGGTATCCGGAGCTCAAACTAGCGACAATGGGCTGGGGTAAGCTCTGGTGCTATATAACTAATTACTGATTTTCTTAGCCATAATAAGTATACATGCATAAGTGTACGTATTTGTTATTTTTAGCAATCCCAATGATAGTTGTCGGCGCAACATTAGCTGCTCAAGTACCAGAAGGTTTTAAATTAAATAGGTAAGAGTATCGCTTTAAAAATGTTATTTATATGCATCCTATCTATTCACTGTTCTATTCTTATTTTTTGTTACATTTACAGCTGGTGGATTCAGATGCAAACAAATTATTTTTATGCATTTTCTGCATCTGTGGTCATTGTTACAGTGGTAAGTGAACTTAATTTTACATTACATGAAATCAAATATTTCATTATTGTTTTAATAACTTACTTAAAAATAAAGAAACACGTTTAAGTAAAAATGCTACTTGATTCAAATAGTTCGCGGAATTTCTAAGTAAAAATTAATTTATGTTATTTATAAAAATTTAAGCTACATGACATTCAAAATCTTCACTCAACTGTTCCAACTTTCGTACTATTGTTCAAAACACTCCTTGAACACGTATTCAGAAAATTCTTTTAACCTTTTCAGACTTGCCATGCAGAAATGAGGACTCAAAAATTACTTATCCTATCGTACAGTACGGATCTTTCAATCGAAGCACAAAAATAAAAACAAATTACCCTCAAATTTTAATAATCAGTATTTTTAATTGCATTTTTAATTGCATACTTAATCTCTAAAAAAGAAATTAATTTAAAGAGAAATTATTTAATCAGGTCTGAAAGCATTAAGAAACTGGACGCATTCTCCATAATTTCCTCTGAATTTCCGAAACGTTGCCTATTCAGTATCATTTTTAATGGTCAGCAGGAACCAAATCAGGCCATTAAGTTGTTTGATGTATTGACTTGAGATATGCAACTTCATTTATTATTAGTTGGTTTTAAGTGTAACGATCGGTAAAGTTTTATTGGAACTTCTTAGGATGTAGTAATCTATTAAATACTGTAGAACTATGCATTAACTTTTTAAGAAGATTTTTGCAAGTTTCGTGTAAATTCATTCGGAAATTCCCGTGAATATTTGAATTCTGTGAATAATTTTAAATTAAATATGCTGAGCTTTATTAGAATTTAGATAAAATACATACAGATTGGTGTCTTCATTTTCTGTGATATTTCTCACAATACATGCATATACTCAAAAATCTCTTTTTGTAGTGTGCTTTTCATGAGAATAGATGCTGCAGATTTTCAACTGGTAACGAATTTTTATTTGTTTACCATTTTCAGTCAAGCATATTTGCTTTCTTCTGACCGTCAATATATTCTTGTTGATTTCCCGCAGTTTATATAAAGTTTGATCTTTTATCAAGTTTCCCTTCTTCTGTAGAGGTACTGGGTTAACATTGATTTTTCATCAACGCTTTTAAGGATGGAAAAAAGTGTAACATTTCGCAATTTATAGAAAAATATAGTAGTTCGAAAAATATAGTAGTTAATAACCGTGAAATTGGTTTAAATACTTAAATAAGAGCAAAAAATATTCATTTTTCTTTACTTTAGCTCCAAATAATGCTTGTAATGACTGTGAAATCTGAGCTTCGAATGCATAAGAAACTTGAAACATCAAAGCACTCAAAAAGTGTTAACAGGTAAGTCTTGTCCCTTCAGTTCTAATCTAATCAAAATATTGCATTTTATTTATCTTTTGTTGAGATGCGTATTAAATGAAATCACATATGCCCGGTATAAAATGTAACCTATTGCATATTAAATCTGCACAAATTAAAATTTATCGGTTGTATTTTTTGCAAGTAGTTACTTATAATATTTATGCATAAACAGATTCAAAATACTTTCTAATCACACTAAGAAATTTTTAATTTCATGCTGTCATTAAACGTGGTGAATAAAAGAATACATATTTTCTTTCAAAATAATTTATATAATTTAAATAGATTTATTCACATTATAAAAAAGAAATATTACTCTTAGTTTCTTTCCTCTTAAATACTTAAATTTGTACTTTGTAAATCTAATAAAAAATTTTCCTTTACTGAAGCATTTATTTTTTTATTTAATATATTACATTGCAAGTATATGAAAAAGAAATATGTATTTTAATCCATTTAAAATATAACGATAACAGCAAAATATAAAAAAGTATTTTTACGATATAAAAAAGCATTTTTACGATATAAAAAGCCGTAAGCTTGATTTCACATCAAAGAAAGAAAGAGGCTCAAAAGAAATGTTTCAATTCAATATTATTAGTTACAGTTACTTCAAACTCGCTCAAGAGTGTACTCTTTTCTAACTTACGAAAGAAAAATTTATTGATTTCAGTTTCATAGAGATACCTAAAAAGCGACCTGTATTTTATATATATTTACTGTATAACAGAATTTTTTTTTGACTAGCAACTTTTCTGCTTTTTATAAAACTTTTTTACCATATATATACTATTGAGAAAAATTGATTAGGTACATTTTACATTAAATATAATGTAACAAACAGACTATATAAGTTCTCTTAAAAGCTTAAAGAACAGAGAGAACATGTAGTTTATAAAAGTGTTGACATGTTAATGCAAGATGGAAACACTGGTAATACACGCTCAAGAGATACACGGTTTTATAAAAATGAGAATACAGAATATAAAATCTTAATAGAATTATTTACCTAATTAGCTAGATACTTAAGATTCAGAAAACATGTGATGATAAGATGTCTCTGGTGTGCTAAGGAATTCTGATAAAAATCCAAGAATTAAATCTCCAATTGGATTGCATTGCGTCTACACAATTCATTTGTGAAGATTCTATCAGAGGAGTATGTTTGCAAGTTCATTAAAAGGCGTTCAATTCTTAACGGGTGGATAAATGTTAATTATGATCTATGCTTCGTTTCTAGATAAACTTTTAAGAAACTGTGAATCACATAGCCTGCGATTGTGTTGCCAAATAAAGTTGCGTTAAACTCTGTTTGAATTTTTTTTTTTGAAGTGCCGCTATCAATCTGACTGTACTAGTGCCATTTTCTACTTTAATTTAAAGTAGTATTTAAGAACGCTTTTGCAACAAAGTGTGTCGTCCAACCATATATCATTCGAATGCCAATCGTAATTAAATAACAATAAACTTTTCTATTTTCAACTTTTCTAAACTATATATATAAATGATAGGACATATTTAAACTTAAAAAAAATATTTTACATTGGACTACCTGACAGTTTGAGAGTATCAACAAATTTGTATTGTTAAAAAATTATTTTCTATGGATTATTATGATCATTTTACCTCATAGTATGGGGTAAACTGATTATAGATGGCAAAAAGAAAACTCATAGAAAATGATTATGTAGTAATAAGATAAACTAGAAAGTTTTTAACGTATCTCTGAAAAATTTCAATAAAATAAATGACCGTTTAGGTTTGAAAAGCCCAGTTGAGGACATTTTTAACTAAACAAAGCTTACTGAAGCTAGTTATTTTTAACTACGTATTTATGAATAAAATTTATGTTTGTTTGGAAAACTATTCTATAGTGTTAACTGAGCCCTCACTATAATAAATGTGTATTTCAGATCGAGGTTATTAAACCGATCACTTGTGATGATTTTGTTCCTGTTGCTGGTTTCTATCTCAAGCATAATGTACATTAATTTTGATGATGAAATCTACAAATACTCTTTTTCTGCAAGCTCCGGAGTTTTGGTAAGTAGATTTTCATGTCAAACTTTGTATGAGAAAAATGAGTTCCTTCGCATTTTTTAAAAAAGAAAAAGAAAAAAATAGGAATAAGGAAAGCTACAAAACTTTTCATTACGATAGTTTAAATATTGGTTTCTCATATCATTTGTTTGTTATATATGTATTAATTTCTCATAACACTTATTTCAGCAATAAATTTGCTATGGTTTCATATAAATAATAAGATATGACCTAAGCGTTTAGAATTAAGTATTTACTTTAATTATTAGTTGAAGTCGTAGTTAGTGCATTCGATATTCAGAGAAATAAAATCCATCTTATTAAAGGATTGCAGTACACAGTTACTCATAAAACAGAAAATGTCAGAAAAATACCTTTCTTTATTTATCCTAATATAATACCTATCTTCATTTTAAAATGTTACATTTTCACATTATATTTCCAAAACAGTAGCTAAAAGATGTTGTTTCATCATAACCATTCTTCTTTTTCAGGGGTTTATAGTCTTCCTTTGCTATACTATTTGTAGTGAAAATGTAAGTATTTTATATGTAACATTTCTTTGAATATGCAATTAATATATGTTTAAAGTACATACTTCTTTTATGGATATTGTTTTACCAAATACATCTGCCAGAAACTCAAAAATATGACATTCTCGTTATTTAAGGCTCATTCTTTGTGTTCCTCTGGCCATCCGATTGAAGATGATGATGAGAAACAGGTAATTTGTATTTTTGATTTCTGTTTTTTCATCCCTGAAAAAATAGCATCTTAACGTTTTCCTCTATTTAAAAATTATATCTTAAACTAAACAGATGCAAACATTGCACGAATCTTAAAATTGTTGAACGGTTACATTTGGAAATATAGTTTTAAGATTCCAGAGGTGTTTTGATTATTTTATTAAATAATTTGATAAAGACTAGTCTAAACTGTTCTTTGGAACAAAAATAAGAGAACACTTCTTCACCATATTATTAATTTACTACAAAATATAAGGTTTCTCTTTAGCCAAAATGAATATTTCATTTATTTTTTCTCTAACCTTCCTGCATGATTATATCAATTCAAAGTGTAATTATTTTGAGAAAGGTTAGCTATTTATTACATATAACTACACACAAAAATACGAGTTGCAAACAATATAATTAAGCGAAATTTTAATCATGATTCTGAATTGATACGTTCTACATGGAAGCACTTCTCTCTGAAGCATCAAATTTGATACAGAGCGTAACATAAAATCACGTATCAATGATGATACACTAAGCATTTAAGAGTTAATATCTCTAAAGAAACATGAATTATGCCAGTCTGCTCTTAAATCTGAAATATGGTAAAACTGATCAGCAAAAGCAGTACACACTTCAGTGCTGTTACTCGCACGAGAAAGACGTCTCCTATTGAGCATAAACAGAAAGGGTGGACACCGACCGACAAAATTGGAAAGAGGAGCATCCGACCACATATACTTAACATGTACTTTCACTGCATGTACACGATAGCTTTGGGTCAGACGGGATAAGATCGCGATTGCTTTAACCCAGCAAAGCTACCACCATGACATCGAACATGAGTGTAAGCAAAATTTTATGGGAAGCTCTAATAATGTGAGAAAGGACATATTAATGAATCAGTAAGAATATACTTTTTTTAGGTTACCGAGGTATACACATACCATGAAAATTTTGTGACTCTATAAACTATATAATGTAAATTACAAAAAATACAGGTTCTATCTATATTTCGCTATTTTCAAAAGATAGAAAAACCTTGTAAACAAAGAGAGCCGGGACAGTTATTTGCACTTTAAGAACAATAATCAAGCTCTGAAATTTATGCCTTGTCTCTGTCTTATAATATTTCAGTATTCCAGTTAAACGGATTACTGCACTCAGAATAAGAATTACAAAAACTTAGAGTATTTCCAGCTAGTTAAATTTTAATTCTTCTAAAGCAGTTTAATTTTTTTTTCATTTAGTGCATCTTTATTATTATTTCTCAATGGATTTTATAAGTCAGAATAATGGTATTTTTTAATTTTAGTTTTTATTCCTTCATTATATAGACTGGCATATACCTTTAATAACATAATTTATAAACAGCTTTTATCTCCGTTATTTTATCAAAGTATATACTCAAAAATACAATTCATCCTAGTTGAGAATAAAATGGAATAAAATATGTTCCCGAACCCAATCTACAAATTTAATTTTTTTCATTGCTATAATTTGAGCATAAACTAGGTAATTTATTTCCATTGTTGACATCCAACCTACAACTACCCTTATTATCAATGCAGTTTGAAATAAGTAATAATAATAATAATGTTTCCACATAGTTTTCGTAGGTGTAAATTTCCAGACTTTTAGAGCGTATTAGAATTTATTGACAGCTGATAAAGGAGGTAGTTAATAAAAAAAATTACAAAATGGGAAATCATTTTTTTTAAATAAAAGTATAACATTAAAGTTACATTACTCAAAAAAAAAAAAAAAAAATGTAACGAGTGATGCAATTTAGAAAGTGTACCTGAAGAAGTATGACACAAGTTTTGTAATAATTAAAAAATATAATACTTAGTGATCAACAATTCTATTAATGTATATTTCAAGTTTCTCCATATCGATTAATACCATCTTCTAATTGTTAAAAAAATTTTAAATACTAAACAACATTATTAGTCCTTATTTTTAAAAATCTGGACCTAAACGATGTTTAAAGATATTTAAACTTAAGGATTTGTAAATAGAATGGAGTTTGAGCAAGACTGGCCGAAAACATAACTTTATTCAATACTTTCTATGCACAGCTGAGACAACAATATAAATTTAATTTCCAGTTCACCTGCAATTACAAGCAGATCACGCCACATTTATAATTAATTCTCAGCGTTGCCAAACACAATATTATCGTCACTGACGTACTTCTGTGCGTTTCAAATTCTAAAGAGAGGATAGCTCTAATTAAGATGTGAACGATTTTTTTACAATATCAGAGTCTTCTACAGATTTAATCTGTTAGAATTACAGCAGGTTTCCAATATTAACTAAACGATCAATCTATCACTTGATTTTGTGCAAACAGTTGTGTGTCAAAAATCTTGTAAAGAAGCCTGAATCTTTATTTGAAACAATGTCATTTTAACAATTTTTGAAATAAGTTCGTCTATACTTTCATATAAAGTTAGCTTTTCGAGGGATTTAATTACACACTTCTTCTTACTTAACTTTTCCAATACAAGCCATACTCAGCACAATGATTCAGCATCAATTACTATAGATAAAAATTCAAAATCTTTCTGCAAAAAATCAACATGTTTTCAAATAGGGCCAGCAAAAATATTTAGCTTCGCTTCTATAAACTTAAATATGACTTTATTCAGAATATCCAATCTAACATTCATTTCCATGAGAGTCCATTTCCCCCCTAACAATGATGCCACTCTTTATGATAGATGTGTCAATGCTTGACACTGACGTCATCTTGTGAAAAATATTAAGTAATCTCAGTTTTTTTTATAGGCATTCTTACTTCCATAGACTATGCATGGCCAATGAGATTCTGATTCATTTAGAATTCAATCCTTGAAAATGAGTATCTTTAATTCGTTTAAATTCAAAATTGAATGCACTTTGCCTGAAAGTGAATAATTGCAGTAAGCATGCATTTTAATGTGCAATGTTGAAGTTGGTTTATTATGTGCTCTTTTATCGCGGCTAATTAAGTTATAATCCTGACAAAAGGGTCATTCTAAAAATTACTATTAGGGTCTAGTAATTATGGATTTTATAAACCTTTTGATGCGTTAAAAGCCATTTAGATTATATGTGCGTGTGGTTTTGTTCTACCTAAAAATTTTTCGCTCTAATATCATTAATAATTAACTTTTGCATTCTTAGAATGACATTTTTTGGGGAATCTCAGCACCCTTGAAAAAATATTCAAGGGTCTAAAACCCCCTCATCCCTATGGAGTACGCGCTTTTGTTTAATAATCAATTTTTGTAAAAGGCGTTTAATCTTGCATCGCCTTATATGTCACAGCTTATTATACCTAAACAATTAAATTATTTTTATACAACACAATGGCTATCCTTTTTAAAGCTGCTGATTGAATCCAGTCCAATTATTAAAAGAATAAAAATACGACCTTTTAAGATTCTAATTCCTCCTCTTTTTAGATTTGCTGCTTTTAAAATATGTTCATCATCAAAACGCGATGGGAAAGATCTTATCTTCTCATGTTTTTATTCTATAATCAATTAGAATATAAAATTAGAATCACCCATGCATAAACTATTAAATTCAAATCATGAACAGATAAATTTGTACTTATGATTTCATTATATTTTTTAACTTGTAGAAAAAGCGATACTTTCTCCGCCAATTTTTTTCAGGAACCAAGATTGAAAGGGAGAACTGGATCATTTCAAAGTATGTACTTTAAATGCTAATTTCTAAACTATACATTCTCGAGACTTTTAAGTATTTTATTTTTGTATCGTGTTTTACTATAAATCGTTATTTTTTCATGGGAGGCACAAAAAATATGCTGAATCAAGAATTCATTGCCTTTATGTTTTTGAGAAATAAAATGATAAAAAACACGTACTTATAATTATGCATATGGATGCACATTTTTTTTCTAAGTCATTCAGATTTTTTCCTAAATATAAATTTTAATCACAAAATTATAAGCATAAAAGGAGTTAAAAATAATTGAAAAATACATTTCTCTCTAAGGGAGACAGTTCCATTATTTTCTGAAGTATGATTCTTACTTTTTAGGTTTCCTGAAGCCGGAAATAGTGAGTGATACGTACTGCAGCTCAAAAATGCCCGAAACGATTGAAGTTGACGTGCGGATGGAAAAACTTAGAAAATTACGTTTTCAAATGTGCCCTGATGACATTGAATGGAAAGAAGTGGACCACTTGCTCGTAGAAAAGTCTGCTGCTGCTGCTTCAATAGTACGAGATTTTACAGTTCATCATCAGAGATCTCCTTTAGTTGTTTCACGACCAAAAGAACTTGGAACCATCGGAGGTGAATCTGGAGAAACCATCCTCGACCCTGATGACCACCAATGGAGTTCCAACCAAAACTCAGACGATCCATTATCACCACCATTTGAGCTGCAGACTTTGGATGACAGTCCTAGGAGCAGTCAACTCCATATCAAAGACGTTCAAGAAATGATTCCCGATGGACAAGAAACTCGGACTGAGTTTTTCGAGCTGGGTGTCATGCAGGAAACGCCCCCAGATATTTTAGAACCCACAAAGCAGACATTTTTTGCCATAAACACCACTAGTCAACAAATTTTGACCAATCCAGTTCTCACCACGTTCGGAAGTGGTAATGAAATTGGTGAACAGTGTGTCATAACAACCAGAAAACCATCATCAACAGACCAATGTGCCTTAGTAAGTGATGGACTGAGGACAAGTAGTTATTCAACGTTCCGGCCACCTGCAAATCCTTCCCAGTGTACATTTCAAAGCCAGTTTATTGAGATTCGAGGCAAGGATGACGAAAGCACTGACACAGTAGCTTTTCTCCAGAAATCAGATCAAAAAGATAGCCAAAATTCTTCATCTCAAACTAGATCATCGTCTCCGTCACTTAAGTCTAGTACATGCGAGAAGCCAGTTGTTTTAAAAGACCCTGACATAGGAGACGAGTCTTTGACTATGGGGGAATCCGGGCTGAAAAAGAAAGAAGTTCTTGGACTTCAGGTTGCTACTCCCGTTGTACCTACAATGGAGAAAGATGCTTCAGCTAATGTGACGGAACAATCAAAAAAAGGCTGGAGTATAACAACTGTGTAGAGTTTTTAACTGACAAATTCATAAATTTATGGCAGTTTGATTGTAATAAAATTTGCTTTTTCACACATTAATTGTTGATCTCCTACTTCATTATTTTGATCTAAAACCGTAAAAAGGATATTTGTCTTTCGTAAAATTCTTTCAGTGTAGATCAAAATTTTATTTACTTTACAAAATTAGATTTTTCTACATAAAATTAGAAACATCTCAATGAAAGAAATTCTACTTATTGTTCTGCATTAAAATTAAATCAGTTATTAACGACACAAATCTGAATATTTGGCTTCGATTAAGTATATGAATAACTTGCATACATTATTAATAGGAAAGAATATATTCAATTTCGGCATTGAAATCCTTCAAGATAATTCCCGTGTCTGCAAATGACATCAAAATGATGAATTTCTCACTAATAAATCATCATTAATTAAAGTAGTGTGTAAAAAAATTTTGTCTTTTGGATCATAATTATTTCGATGGCCATAAATAGTATAAGCAAAAGTTACATATTCTATTAAATAATAGTTAATACTTTTCAAGTGAAATCTGATCTAGTACATTGTGAATGAAAAAAATTCATCAACTTAAAAAGCGGAAAGACATAGCTAAGGAATATCCAATTCGTGATACCGGTGGAAATTGCTGATTATTTGAATTGAAACCAATTTTATTTTTTTTTTTAAATAATCATACTTGTATAGTTAAAACAAACAAATTTTTCAACACTAGATCAATTTTAAACTTCTTAACTGTACACATATTTTTTATTGCAATCTAGGATATTCAGTAAACCCATAATAATTTAACACGTTTAAAATATAAATAGAATAAGTTTCATGAATAAAGATAGAGATTATTATGTGCTTTGAAAACTATTACACACAAATACACATATAAAATTTTAATGACGTTTCATATTTCAAGGCTTTTCGTCCAAAACGCATGGAAACCGGAAGAGCTGAAATGGTTTCGGAAGTAAACTCTTCACATTCTAAAACTTTTAGATATCGGATAACACTTTGCAGAATTGCATTTTACGGTTTAATTAAAGGTAAGTTGATAAATTTAACAAGCACTGTTTAAATAGACTTTTACCGTATATATGTATAACATATGAATAGGGTGCTCATAAATTTACCTAATCAGAGGTCTGTGCAGCAAAAAATACTGGTCAGAATGCAAAGAAATTTGCAGAAAATGAGACCGTGAAAGAGCGACCTGGGAAAAAAAATTTAAAATCACCCCCATTTTATAGTGTAATAATAGCTGATATGCAAACTCTTCCCAAAGCTCAGAACTACAAAACGTGCTTCATAAGCTCTACATTGTTTTGTTTGCTTGATAGTGCTTCGTCTGTTTTTTTTTTTTTTTGCATAAAACGTAATGAAGCGTTGTGAACTGGTGATTTTTTTAATTATGAACCCCCTGTAACTGATATAAATAGAAATCATATCATCGAGAAGGAGTGCTAAGAAGTTGTTAGATAAACGAAATTTAGTAGGCGTGTTTAGACAATTGAAAGATGACGTCTATTTACATTTTGCATGGATGGGGGGGGGGAATAAATGAGGGTGTAGCGCTAGTAGAGCCTTTAAGAAAATGCAAATCAGGTGAGCATGTAAGAAATATACTCTGCTGGAATATATATTAACTAGAGAGAATCTAGCCACAGCTACAGGACATGATATCCAAATAAGTTTAGGCAAACGCCAGAAATGATGAGACATTCACGATCACTAAACAGGCATTAAAACTCCGAAATGAACTGCGATGAATTGCAACCAAATCAAGAGGTCGGATAGATGATCTTAAATACGCCTTTCAGACCTAGACAATGGTTACGAGTAGTAGTGGAAAGTACTTTGGAAAAGATTTTATCATAGTTTTCATACAGGCCGTCTGCCTCAACAAAGAGATCCTCAGGTAATTTGGAGGTAGCAATTTAGTAGTTGCTCAGTGCTAGAACCAGAGGTTTAGAGAAGTCACAGTCAGCCATCAAGGTGTCTCTGGACGTTACCGAACCATAAATTTTTGAAAGGATCACCTAATGGGGAAATCAGCTATATATTTCAGAGTCTACAAAGGATTACCAGCAATTCAGCAGCATTTGCTAATTTGTGGGAATCTAGAGATACCGTTCGGAGCGATTAACTAAGAATGGAGGCTCTAGTTACGACGATCATTATGCCGATTGCTTCTGATGACTCACACTATCATAGCAAGTGTTTTATGTAATGGTGTCATTCACGATCACCTTGAACAGTGAGCGACTAGAGGAATGTCAATTTCAGTGATGATTTCACTCGGTGCTAATGATCTCCACATATTTGCACAGCAAGGACGGTTTAAGGGATTGAATCATTACTGTTGTAAATGGTGTGACAGTCTGAGGAGCAACCTCCAGGAGTAAAACCGATTATCTTTAACTGTACTGCAAGGTAATCTCATCAATAACAGATTATTTGAAGGTATTTTGAATTCTATGGCATATGCCGGTCATTTTTGCCAGCTAGAGAACGGCCATTTACATTCCGCTCGAGAATGTAATGCTGAGTGACTCGACAGTTTTTTACCAACCTTTTTGAAAACGGGCAAGTATCGAACATATTGGATAGCCAACATCAACCGTCACAGAATGTCTCAAGGTATATTCAGCATTTGTCGCAGAACATGGAATACCTTCAATTTTATTCGTCGTCAAGCATTTTCTTGTGTCGCCACCAGCAATGGTTTTACCAAACATTCAAAATAACATTATTTACCCTTAATGCTGATAAATCTGCTTATCCTTCTGATTTTTTAAATATTTGCTCGTCTACTCAAAATCGTTGTATATGCTTAATTTAGTCAATGTGGCTCGATTCTCTCTCTTAAGTCATTGTTTTTTATAAATAGTTTATTATGACAGAAATGAGATTGGTATTCATTCTTTAGCAGTGAGGAATTAATGATGATAATCACTAATTTTGGGAAGTCAGCACATTTATTCTTATCATCTTTAAAATTATGTATATATTTTCGCAATAAATTCTTATTCTTTTACCTGAGACAATTAATCTCCTCTCTGTTCTCGGATACATTCAATTATTTTTACGAATGACATTTCTCTCGATTACTTAGATTCAAGAAACTAAGTCATTTTATGGGCCCGAAAATCAGCAATCAAGGTCAATAATATGCGTTTTGCTTTTTTTTCGAATTTCTTATAAACTAATTCGATTTTCGAAATTCAAATCAGTTGCCTGACATCCCTGATTTTTTTTACCAACTTTTGTACCCATCGCCTTTTTCATCTGGTCTGGTTACTGAGTCAATCACTCATAATGGGGGGGGGGGTCCAAAGTAATCTTAAACGAACTTGAAAAGACAAAAAATAATTTTTCTTTAAATAAGACCGTAATGGGGAAGGGACGTAATCCTACGCGTTAAAACTCTCTTAAAACTGGAAATCAAACAATTTTATTATAAGAATCACAGATAATACGTGCATGCCGTAGTAATAAGAAATTTTGCATATGATGTGATGAAAACGATGGGATGTTTTTCGAGGTATCATTTGATTTTTGAGAAGGTAACTAAAATTTGTTTAATAATCTCTTTCTCTGCAATTTTAGTAATTGTTTTTCACTCCTGAAGAAATTAATTCTTTTTTCTTCTCAGAACATGAAGAATTTATGCAGAATTCTCCATAACTTTTATGATTATTTTAACTTAATAGTTGAACGAATAAAGTCTACATTTTGTAGGCTTAGTGATGCTCCAGTACAGTAGACACTATCAGTCTCTTCTGGTCTGCAACTCATCAACAGCGATCAACAAGTGTTCATTTTTCGAAACACCTATTTCATCAATATTTAATCAAGTTTTGATTTAATTTTGGGGACAAGTGCTGCGATAGTAATATACTCCCTTGAGAAAGGAAGTAACTGATAATATTCTGGGGACAAGCTTCAGTCACTGTATCAGTTTTAGTTGTCACGTGTGTCTTGACGGAAAGACAAGCATAACATAATCACAAGAGCAACACAATCAATCTTCGAAAATAAATGAAATTCTCCCTGTGACATGGTGTCATGCCCCCTTTGCTCCCTCAACGCCAAGTTTGATTTCAGATAAGTGTGGGTAACATTAATGAACGAATGTTTGGAAAATGACTTCTGTCTGAGATGTGCTCGAGCCCAGACATGTCTGGCGTGCATAAATAGTGCGCAGGCCCTTCTAAAAGACTTTTTAAGAGTTCATGTACCCGTTTTCATATCTGATCTATTGGGTGTTGTCTGTGGACATACATATGGGAAAACATTTTCCTGTATTAAGGTATTATAATTTTTTTATGCAAACATTGAATACAAAAGTATTAATGAAGGAAATTATACTTAAGTTCTTCCATTAACTTCGGTATAATTTTGCGTTTTTATTTGAGACTTGAGGTGTGACTTTACCATCGTATTTTCAATTTACGTCGAACCGTTTATTTGTTTTTGACATCAGTTTTGACTTCTTGCACGCTAAAGTCTCTAAATGTGCATGAAAACTTACAATATCTAAGCACATCATTAATATTTCTAGATGACATTTTCAATTGGGAATGTTTTGCTTAGAGAATACGGAAGTTCCTTCTTCAATAAAAGAACACAAAACAATTCCCACAGATTACAATGTGATGCGTGTGCAGTTTTTTTTCATGAAAAGTCTAACTAACGTTGATTATTTAGCTTTATTATCTCACAGAATTTGTAAAATGTGAAAATAACACATAATTTTGGAAAAATGACTTTCATAAATTATGTTTATTTTTCTTCTTGCAATTTATTTCCTTTACATTGTACTTTCATAAAACACGTTTATTTATAATATGTTAGATCAAGGTATTTAAATGTACTGACTGTGGAGCACAATATCTGTAGCGTACTACTATTTGAACTGATTTTTACTGGCAGATAGAAACTAGAAATGTAAGGAAAATAGAATTTTTTAATATGCTTGCATTTTTACACAACAAGCAAACTGAAATTTATTATTTATGGCCCTTTAACATCCTTCCCTCAACATCCACCTAAATGTTTGATGTACGATACCCCAACACATTTTCATCAATGGAATGTATCCCTTCCACACCTAAAATTTCCTATTTTA
The DNA here is from genome assembly GCA_038373885.1 of Cheiracanthium punctorium. Classification (NCBI taxonomy): domain Eukaryota; kingdom Metazoa; phylum Arthropoda; class Arachnida; order Araneae; family Cheiracanthiidae; genus Cheiracanthium; species Cheiracanthium punctorium. The sequence continues at coordinate 207,592 of JAWZYV010011842.1, forward strand.
GGCTATGAATGTACGACATCGCATATTAAATTTTATTCATCTCGTTCAGGTAATCTGAATTGGAAAATGTTGTAACCTGAAAAACCATACTAATTAAATATACATAATATGCATATGAGTACTATAATTTGTATGCATGGCGGTATTTTTTTATCCCTATCGTGGCTGAACTTAAGAAAAGAAGAAACATTGAATTAAATACTAAACACATTATGTGTGGGTTAGGTCGAAATTGTGTCCAGAAGAAACATTGAAACGCCTTTCATCCATGATCATTGAGGGTTAATAAAATACATTCTTTTAAACAAAGAAGTTACAGAAGTTAAAACAACATGGGAAAAGATTAACACAACAACAACTTTCAGCATCTGCAGTTGGCCTTTGCTAACAGCGTCGTTGTAGTCGTTCTACCCTGGACTTTTCTGTTGGCATTCATTGTTGTGTTTTGTCGTTGGTATTTGCCTTCTTCATTCGTCGTCTGCCTCCGGCTATCAGCGAGGGGCCTTTTGAAGGAAAGCTTGTCACTGGAATAACGTCACAAAGGAGTGGGAGTTGCCCTCTTCCCTCTGGCGTTGCCAGATACCTGCAACCGCAGTGTATGTATCATCGCTTTATAGTATCACAAAATTACAAAGTTCATTTGTTGAATCCTTTTATATGCTTTATTATATCTTTTTGACAAATTTAAATTTATAATTGTAATTCGAACTTCGTCCTGTGATACTTTCATTACAAAAATAAAATAAAACTGTATTTTTTTATCCTTTTTCATAGTTTAAAATTTTAATTTTAAAGAAAATATATTTCATTTACCCGCGCGCACCCACATGCACATATAGAAATGTAATTTTTAATTGGAATAGTTAAATTAATAGTATTATGTTCTCGATAAAATAAAGTTCGCATAGTTTTGAAGTTAGTTAAAACAAGTTATTATATTTCTATGTCATAAATTTAGTAATTTTCTTACATGAACTATTTACACATATTAAACCCGATATTTCAACTATGCTCTGAAGAAATCATCTAAAGTATTTCGATATTCATTTTCCTTAAAGTTTACACAATATGCATTCCACCAATCTCCCAATAAACGCCACAGTTATCCTTATGATTAATGTGCATACTTTCAGTTCTCTTTCAATAATTAATTTCATTTTATCTGTAAAGGCAGATTGTGTCATTTTCTTTGTGGATTCTCGAGAGCCATAATTATTGCTTCTGAAAAGAAATATGATAAATGCTGAAAGCGTAAAGGAATTTTTGGGAAACGTATAAAAAATAATAATATTTTAAACAGTGTAATGCATCGTAAAGTAAGAAAAATGAGCAAGAAAACTGATTGAATGTACTGAGAACTCAAGAATAATTCAGACGAAACAAAATATATGTGGATAGTAATAAATTACATTTACTGGTTTTGTATTTATACAGATTCCGAGAAATAACTATATTAATAGTAGGATACAAATGCTCATTTGTATCAGTTAAAACAATTAACTCAACATGGGTAATTTGTTTGAATGGGTGTTCACTGAAACACATTAATGCAACTACACTGCCGGAAGGAAAAATAGAAAAGTTCACATTTTAATTTAGCAGTACTTATGTTGACAGATAATAGTGCCTCAAAAGTTCGACTGAATGCTTTCATGAATACGTATGGCTGTAGATAATGATTATGCAATAAATTAAGGAGGCTGAGAGGTGTTTATTTTATGTACATAGTGTTTCACTGGTCAGGGAAAGCGTGGAATACTGAGGACATTTTAACGGAAACAGTCAGAGAAAATTTTAAATTTTGGCTATAAGCATGGAAAACCTCGAAATATGATCTGGAAAATTACATGAAGTCTGCATTAATAATTTTTCATTTGCCGTATTTCTGAAACGATCTAAGTATGTCTTGACATTGATGTGCAACAGTTGGTTGCGGTAAATGTTTCGGGAAAAGGGCCCATCTAAAAATCATTACTTTAGAGTAACATTTTTTACATTTTATTAGTGTTAAATAAGATATTTTTCTCTTTTCTTTTAACTATACATTCCAGAAATAATTACTTTATCCGCTCCTGGTACCTATGCGAAGTCCTATTTTGAAATTTTCAGACTTAAGGCAAAATTAAAATTAATTTCAAAATGCAGACTTCAGATTATTTTCCAGGTCACACTTCAAGCTTTTCTCAAGTTTTTAACCAACATTTGAATAGATAATTTACCGTGACAAGTCTGTTAAAGTTACATTTCCTAACTATGACAGGTTTTCAAATTAATATTTACCAGCGATAATCCTGTATACGGGAAAAAAACGTCTCTGCATTCGAAATAATCGCATAATCATTAACCACAGACATATTTAAATGAAAACATGCAACGGGATTTTTGGCGTACAATTTAACTGTCAACATAATTTCTGTTGTAAAGGTATAAATTGTTTAATTCGTGTAACAAGCAACCATATATATATACTATATTATTGCTCTTGCTTAGCTAAAAGAACATTCATGGAATACTTATACATTTTTTATCACCACACTAGCAATAAAATTAATTGATATGAATGAATATTAAATTATTAATTCTATAAAAAAGGGTCTAAAATGTTTGTGAAATCCTTACCAAAAAAATAAAAGAATATTTCATTATAAAGTTTAGGATTTTTATGATTTTATCTTATAAAATATTATTATTATTACTATTATTATTATTGTCATAGTAAATTTAAAAAAAAATAATAATTTTTGTAAAACACTTTGAAATTGCACTACGAAATTGCTGAAAAACAATGGCCACCTACCTTCGACGAAATATTTTAAAATAAGTTCATTGGTTTCAAGATGATAAATAAAATATGTTGCATTATTTTTAGTATAAATTATGTATGTATATAAGTAAATATGTAAATACATGCACTTAAAGTAAATTAGGAAATTTTCTTGTTAAATAAAAAATTAAAATAAAAAATGAAATACTTTAGACTTCATTTCAGATGCAGCCCAAGTGATAGTTTTCCTTTTATTTAAGATAAATAAAGTATCGAAATTTCTTTACATCATAGGCCTACATAAAACAACTTTGGATTTCTCATTTCTTCCTTTTATTTTTCTTTCTCGGATATGTATGTAATTTAAAATGGCTCACACGCGCATGTACAAACAAAACAAAAAATTAAATAAATACTTATATCAATATCTATATATATCTATCGATCTCTCTCTCTCTCTCTCTCTCTATATATATATATATATATATATATATAATATATAATAGCTTTCTTACGTAAAGTGAAATCCCAAGATAATCCATTGATAAAGTGAAAAAAATATAAAAATATAAAAAAGTAGATAGCACATGGATATATATATATATATACATACATATATATATGGAATATTAACACATGTAAAAATTGTATGGAGAACTTTCGAGGTACTACAATAAACGGAAATACATTAGCACACTGCCATAGATTACGTTCCATCACTGTCATCTGAACAAAGCGATGAGTTTCAATGAAGCCGCACCCCCACCAGAAGAATGAATAACAATTTGATTCTGCTTCTTCCCCTCAGTTTGACCCTCCCTGACACATTCAGAGATTAAGTCATGGACCTATTATACAAGTACCCGTAATCCCCCTCACCCCACAAACACTCTTTGAAAAATTCCTCAAACATCACCCCAAATCAAACATTTCATGTGGCGACTGAATCAATCGATGGATGCTTTAGAAATGGATTCAGTTTTAATATTTTCTATTTAGGGATACATTTCCGTTACCGAGCCTCCGTTACATTGAAACCTTATAAACCATTTCAACGAATATTGTAACCGTCATAACTAAGACGATAGCAAAACGTAAAGATTGTGTTTGATACATTTAGTTATTTCACGTGTTTAATGCAATATTATTAAAATATCAGAATTTGTGCATCAGAATGTGCATTCTATAGTAAAGTAATGATGAACATGCAGCTTTTCTTTAGATAGAGTAAGCAATGCTGTAATTATGTCAAAAGATTGTATAATATCAATACTCAGGATTTCCGATACTAGTGAGTAGCATCTTCATGTTCAGATTCCACTTTGTAAATATTTTTACTTTATTTAAAAAAAAAGGAAAGAAAAAGTGGGGATTTTTCTTATAGGACCGACTACTGGTGATTATATCAGCAGACCATCTATTGGTTTTGTCAGTAAAATATATTCCTTTACTCTCTCCTTTACAAGGCAGAGTTCTTTAATCAAAAGAAATGAAAAGTCCCTAAAAGAGTATTTAGCTTATGATTGAATTATGAGATCGCCTTATTAACTTATTGGCGGCGTAGCCCGGTTTTGCGATTGAAATACAGGGTGTGTCACAATTCCCTCCAGGTTTTGGAAGGTTCATAAAATATATATATATATATATTACCTTTACATCAACAAAGTTGACTTTATTGGAGAAATAAATGTTACAGGTTTAATTCACAAAAGACCAATATGTGAAACTTTCGTGATAGCGACAGATTAGTGCATTTTGTGGGGGAGAGGGGGGTGGGAGTTCAGTTAATTTGTCGGGGGGGGGCAGTTAGTTAAAAGATTGTGGTTTTTGCGAAACAATACTTGTAATGTTTCTTTCACCAGGAAAGTCATATTTGTTGCTCCATTGGTAAGGTAATTTTTTATAAGCCTTCCAAACCCGGGAGGGAATTGTGACACACCCTCGGCATGTTAAGTGTGGGGAGGGAAGAATTTGACTTTAGATTTGATATCTGCTGCATCATGAAAATAGGACGGATTATAGGAGAGGCGGAGGGTCGACCGCCCCAATTGAGAAAAAAGAAATTAATGCAAAATATCTTTTTTTACTTCCATGAAATGGATGTCTATGTCAATCTTCTATCTAACCGCAGCACACACCCCCGACAGAATTGCACTAATTCGCCGCTGTCACAAAAGGTCACATATTGGACTTTGGTGAAATGGAACTTGCATTCTTTCTTTTTCCAAAAATGTCAACTTTGCTGCTGCATTGGTAATATATATTTTACAAGCCTTCCAAATCCGGGAGGGAATTGTGACACACCCTGTATGTATATATATATATTTTTTTCTTTTCTAATTGGATTCCTGTCTTGACCCGTTTTTCTGAGTAGTCTGTTCGTGGCTAAAATCTCCACAAATGTGGCAGAACGATATCCTTCAGAACGTAGCAATTCCAGAAAAAGCTACTGCTTATTTAGACGTTCTGTAGTATTATCGCAATAAATTAATGCAATAATTTAAAGGTTTTAGTTTGAATTAGCGAAACGGAAAGTAACACCTATGCTGTAATGAAAGTAAAGTATTTTTAGATGATTAATGTTTGAATAGGCTTTTATGCCTTGTTAAACGAAATTGATTTGTTGGTAACTTTACGTGGCTCTTCATTATAGAAACAAAATTATGTACGTAAACTTGCTCTGGTGTTCAAGTTTTAATATATCGATGAATTTTCACGAAAATATTTGCCAACTAGACAAATCCTGCACAGAAAAATATTTTGAAATTAAATTATTTTTTAAATCGTCACAGATTTAAATTTCATTGCAGTGTTTACGTAGAGCATGGCCTTATGCCGCTTTTTTTCTGTTTTCCCAGTATACATTTAGCGACGGCTCGAAATCTCAGAATATAGGCTGTTACCAAGAGAGAAATTTAGTTTAGCTTATATATTCATGAATGTTGCACGGATGCATTCGGTGTAAAGACATAATTTGCAGAAAACATTGTCAGCTGTTGTCAATCAATGATGCATTTATCTGTTTTGTTTTTCTTAAATTTAGCCAGTTTTAAAATAAATTCAGGGAACGGGCGGTTTGGAAGTTAAGGGCTTGTCCTCCTAGCTAATTGCCTAAGCGTATTGTCGAGGTTTCGTTTCTCGCTCCACATACTGTGGCTACTTAAAATTTTCTTTATCTTCATTAGTGAAAACTTTCATTGTGTTCACCGTTTTACTTGACGAGATAAGCTGGTCTTGAAACCAAGCACGCAAGTCCGAAAATGAATGTTCCAAATCCAGCAATATGTATGCGTTTTTAATGGTATATAATTTTGCTTTATAAGAACAGGTTTACTTAAGCATTATGAGTTCACATTTCACTAATTATAAAATCATTTTATATCAATCACAGTATAATTACATATTTATATTTTACTAGCTGCGTGCCCGTTCTTCGCACGGTAGGAAACGAAAAATTTCCTCACATGTGTAATTCGAATTAATTCCAGTGATGTGGAATCTAGAAAAGCAAAATTATTTCACTCTTGACTTAAAATTTGCGTCATATATGTAATAACCTGAGATCATTGCAATATAATGACACACACAAAATAAAAAAAAATTAAAAAAAGTATGTCAGCGCCATTCGGTATCAAAAAAGTGAAAATGGACCGTTTGCAGTGAACTTCTCACTTTCAAAATGTCTTATTTCCGCAGACATGCTGTCTTTTAGGTTCACGTTTTAGTGTTAAATACCTCAGACACTACATAAAATGGACATTTTTTTTTAATTTTAAAAATACGTCACCCTCTCTTGCAACCCTTTACAAAGAAAAGAGATAAGAGTTAAGACTGCGCTATTTATAAAGGCTTTAAAATTGTTTTTCTAGATTATGCAGTTTAATTTTTCTTCTCACAAGTAAATCCAGTATTTATAAAAGGAAATCGAGCCAAGCAAAGAAATCGTCTGCTTGGACATAAGAATAACTATGTACACAAAACGAAATCTTTGGAATGAGAAACTTTTTTCACGTTTTCAGAAGAGCACTCGTTGTAATTGCTTCACAACGGGCTTTGACTTTTAGTTGTACAATAACAGTAGCTTTTGGCGCATTAAGGCAATAAACAACAGGTGTTTTAATTCGAATTTAGCAAAAAATCGCTTCGAGATATGGCGCGGGACCCGTTTTTATTTTTTTTTTCAACTGACAATTTTAATCATTGTTACTGTATCCAGGACAACCAAACCGCAAGATATCAAACCGAAATTTGTAAGCAGCTGCTACTGAAATGAAAATCCTTCTTTACTTAAAAATTCGTAAAAATTCACCTAATTTATATTTTTCCTCCGTTCTTCTTTTAAAAGTGGGCGAATTGTGTGCTCCGTCGTTTGTCGAAATATAAAAAAGTTATGACTGATAGAATTCAAGATGCAGCAGTTTTAAAAATATTTTACGAAAGTCAGCGTCAAATTTAATTTATTTGAAAAATTCCCAAAAATCTGCAAATTATGTTACACAGTCCGAACAAACATTTTTAAAAGAAAATTTTCTACTCTATACGATGATGTAAATATCGTTTTCTTGCGAGTGCAATTACCGGCGTTATTATGTATTACGCAAGAAAAATCGCTAAAAATCGGACAAAACATAAAATAAAAAATTTTCTAATTCGAATTTCGAAAAAATCTCTTCGAGGTGTGTCTAGACCCGTCTTGGAGAATTTCCGTAGAAAATTTAGTAGGTCTAAGATCACCCGTTTCGGAGCTACGCGAGGTGCAGACAGACAGACAGATAAACTAACGGACAGTTTACACTTTGCTTTATTTATATAGATTTACACGTGGCTCTTCCGGTGAGGTGTCAGGTTTTACATCATGCTTTGGAATGTGCTACAAAGTTTAGAAATCTATAAAAATCCCTAGAACAGTGCCCCCTCCCCTACAGGACAAGAGGTACCCTATGAGTTAATGCAGGGGAAAAGCTATTCATTTCCAATTTCAAAAACAATCTGTCCAGCCATTTCAGCGTGAAAGAGTAACAAACATACTAACTTTTGCATTCATAATATCAGTGGAGTCCTCAAAATTCATTTGATATATCATATTAATAAGAATGAATAAGTATAAATAAGTATGAATAAGTATGAATAAGTATGAATAAGTATGAATAAGTAATCATATTAATGAGTAAGAATAATGTATAAGAAGAAGCAATTTGAATTTCAATGCCAACGCTTAAAGCTAGAGTGCAAAAAAAATATTCCGTTTCTTAATTTCTGTTCCGCAACTGAAACCTCATCATTCGACCTCATTTTTCCCCTTTGAAAAGTTGTTTGAGTCAACATATACTTATCTTCATATTTCTAAGACTTTTTAGGATATAATTCTGAAATTTTGTATTTGACCTCATTATTGTATGCTGCACATTTTACTAACTGTTAATTTCTTTATACTGGTGTAGTATACAAAATTAAAAAATGTCACATTTTTGAAATTGAGTAAGGATTTTTTTCTTAACGAAGACCTTTTCCATACCTCAGTTCGAACATTTTTTTTTTTCAATTTACATTGGCCGCTTATTTCTAATATATGAAGTATTAAATCGTTTACCACTTTTTTGGAACACCCTGTGTATTGTCCATAAATTTACGAGTACGCATTAATTCATTTTAACAGTAGTTCATGGTGTACGACAAGGTTTTATTCCAGACTTAAAAAATATCATACACCACCTCTTAGAACCGTTCCTTTCATTCAAATTTTTACAGTAAGTGCCATACTTATTTTTCTTTAAACCCTAAAAGTGGCACTTGAAAAATAAAAGAAAAACATAATCCAGAAAATATATAAATAAAAAGATAAGAAGTAGAATTAATGGAATCTCAAACTCGAAAAATATAGACTTAGGGATTTTGGGACTAAAACATTTCTCTGTTATTTGATTTTCGATTTTCAATGAGGGTAGTGAATTTGGAGTCTTGACGCGCTCTACTTCAGGGAGCTTTTATGAAAGAAGTAAGTATTGATTTACCGTGAAATTGAAGAAAAATAGATAAGTACAGACAAAGGTAAAATGAAATATGATATATGTGACAGAATTCTGCGTGTGAAAATATTGATGCGATTATTGGAGAAGCCTCCGAGCTTTACATCTATCAGGAAAGATTCTGATGAATTGCTTTATGGAAGGCACAGAACCTATTATTTTTATTTATGAAAAATAGTATAAAGTGTAAATTTAGAGGAATTAAGAACTGCTAAACTTTCGATATGTATCTTAAAGTATTTTTCTTTCGAGTTTTATTGAGTTATATCGCCACCAAATTGAAAATGCCTTGTGTTTTACTTTTGAAATTGAATCATAAATTTAACTTAAATAAGATTTTAAGATCGTTAATATTTGTCTAGCAAATATAATTAATAATTATTTATAATAAAATTATTTTAAAATTATTTTCCCGGTTATTATTTATTTTTAATATTTTGAAACATAAAAAATGATTCCAAAACGATTGGCTGACATTATCACGTCCGTCAACTGAAGATATAAGAACACATACGGTTAAATTATGTTAAATATGGTTAAATTATGTAGGAAGTTTTAAGTTATGTTGCGTATGTAAGTGTATAAAAAATTTGATTTATTTTTCCACCCTATTACCCACACTATACATTTTCACATATTTTTCTCTAAGAAAAATACATATAAAGAAAGAAAAAAAAAGTATTTACCTATGGAATTCCTGATTTAAACTGCAACAAATATAGATTTACTTTTAGGCGCAATTTTCTAGTAATTAAGTATCTTGTAAAAACTCTAGTGGTTTAAATTTAATACATAAATCTGCATTGCTTTCAGGTGCACCTGAAAGTAAAAGTATTTCATTCAATTTATTAATTGTATCGCATTATTAAATTTTTAGGAATAAATACTCCATACTTCTAAGAAAAGTGTTAACCATCGTTCGGAATTATTAACAAACTTTTAACACTAGAAGCGCCGCACTTTCTTTCTACCTAGAAGCGCCAGCAGCAGTCAAATTGACTGCTCAAAGAATGTTGTACATTTATTTAAATACAAAAAGTTTATGGTATTTTTAAAAGCTTTTTTAAAGAATAAAATGTTAATTCTTGTTAAAATACATGCTACAAAAAATATTTTTACTTACTTTTTAATAAAACTCATTTTAATGCTATTTGCAATTTTTACATATTAGAATTTTTTCAATGCTGGAAGTAGATTTACCACATATGAAATGTGAACATTTATGGCACATATCACTTGTTTCGTTGCTCTTACAAAATCCAATTTGGCATTGCCGTCTCTTTTTTGAGAGTTTTTGTTAGTAGTGTTCGAAATTTCTGAGGGCAGTTGTGCACTTGTCTTTTTCTTCAAGTGACTCGCTCTCAATTCTTCTGCCAATTGAAAAAGAAAGTTATGTCTTATTATACATTTACCACTCATTTCTCGGTAGATAATGCAGGCATTAGTTCCTGCCAAATCCAGCATATTATAGAAAATATGCACGGGCCATCTACGGGAAGCAGCCCGCACAGAATATTTATGTTTCATTTGGTCAATAATGTCGACACCACATTTGGTTTTGTTGTAGAATTCTGTTTCTGGAAGTTTTTTCACAGTTTGTGACTCTACATTTACATCTGTATGCAAGGTACTTAGAAGCAGGACATTTTTATTCTTTTTACCCTGATACACTGCCAGTGTAGTGTCTCCATTTTTCAGTAAAACTGTTTTGTGAAGCTGAGTGTTTGATTTCCCGATTTCATGCGGAATTTCTTTTCGATGTCTTCTTACTGTCCCCACAAAACTTGTATTCTTCATTTTAAGTTTTTTAGCTAATGAAAGCGAGGAAAAATAGTTGCCCACTGTCATATTTCTACCTGTATTCACATAAGGGCTCAGAAGGCACATTACTATATTTTCAGAAAGGCTTTCATTTTCATTTCTTGCGTTATCCTTTCCAAGGTATGGAAAAGCATTGCACATAATCTTTGAGTCAACATCAACTAGCATCTAAAATTTTATACCAAATTTATCTGGTTTATTCGGCATACATTGAATAAACTTGCACCTAACTTTTGATGGAAATAGTTGTTCATCCAACACCAGATTTTCTCCTGGCATATAAGAAAGAGCACAGTTTTCTATAAATTTGTTCCAGATATCTGAAAACATGGCAAACTTATCAGTTTCTAAATGTTGACTCCTGTTTGACTTCAAATCAAATCTTAGATTTTCCATGGTATCTCGAAAACGATTACGGGACAATGTTTTTTTTTTTTAATGGAGGGGTGCTGAGGAAGGGGGCGGAAAATGACAAGTATTTCATGGATTAGAGAAATAGTGAATGAAAGGAATATGTAGGGGAAATGTTTCTTCATGATAAGATTTTTTCTGCGTGATAGAGTACGATGAATAAACTCAATTTCACTAGCAGTCAATTTGACTGCTCGTGGTGCTTCTAGGTATACATAAAAATATTTCCATTAATTTTATTTTCATTCAATGCATATTTAGTGCCAATAATTTTCAAGGTTTTTTAGGAGAATTCAAAAAATTATGACTTCCTAAAGTAAAGGGTCTTTTAGGAATCCAAGCTAAAATGGCGAAAACAGTCAAAATGACTGCTCTGGCGCTTCTAGTGTTAAAATATTCTCAAAACAACTATTCCTTTACAAACTAAGCTTTTTTTTTGTAAATAAATGTAAAAGTTGAGCGCAGGATTACTGGCAAATAAAATAGGAGGTCAAATGTTCGTTTGATTATTAAAAACGTGTCTTTTATAAGATTCCCTATATGTATTTTTCTCAAACTCTTAAAAATGACTATACATTTAATTATTAAACATTTACATTATGGTTATAGACTTGCGTCACCTCGAGTTAAGCAAAAAAGCTACTTTGGCTGCAGCCATTTGCAAAGATGAACTCGCATTATAAATGGAATCATGCGGCAATCCTTACAACATATTTTTTTCCTACGTGATCAAAACCTTTAGAAAATGAAGTAATTTTGGGGGATTAAAAAAAATATTTAATTTATAAAAACAGCGGAAATTTAAACTTGACGTAAACAGAGTATTTCTGTAAGCAGAAGTGATATTTTAATAGATATAAAAACATTAATTGAAAGTAAAAACGACACATATTTGCATTGAATAAAATGCCATTAAATGTTATTTAATCTATTCCATCGTAACTAAACGCAAATAGTCAAATATTTTAATATTGGATTTGATATGGTATTTTAAAGAGGAAAAATGGTAACTTTAAATAGGTGTTAAAGTTTAACCCGCACATACTAAGCATGAGGAACAAAACGATAACATTTTAAAATCTTCCATTCTAAATTTCAGAAACAATAGCTCGGGATAGTTTTATTCTTTTGGAACTTTCTTTAATGCATATTGTCTATGCTTCAAATCGCATAACTTCCAAAAGATCAAATAAACCTATTAAGTAAAATAGCTTGAATACATTATAGGAAATCACATTGTAAATGTCTTTGAGGCATCGCATGAGGCAAAAAGTTCTTTGTAGTAAAGATCTGACGCCGATTTACATTAAGTAGGAAATCATGCTCTGCTGGGCTGGAGGCTATTATGTAAAATACCGGATTTAGCTGTTTGACGCCATCATAAAGAAGTTTATTTGGTATCATTCGAGGGTGTTTTGTTGGAGAAAAAATTATACAATTTATTTTGAAGCTTACATAATGATTTTTTATCTGGAGGAAGAATCTTCGTCCTCAATTATTATGAAATAGAGTTTTGAAATATTAATCCCAATTCAATGCTTGATGAATTTGGATTTATGAAATAAATCTATGTATGCGAGTGTGTTTTCAAAAATCTATTTACGTTAAATTTTATTCTATTTATTTGTATGAAATGTTCTAATGTCGTTTTAGAGGATGTATTCACGTGTTTGCATCCATTTAATTAATTCAAATATTTAATTGTGTAATTTTAATGTCTATTCATCGAATGTTTGTGATATATGAAGAACAAAACCCATCTTTGCTCTCTGTTTCTGCCTATAAGTAATTTTATTGGAATAATACGATAAATAAGTACACTAAATTTATTTTGCTGGGAAAATTTCAATTTAAAAATACTTACTTTATAAGCAATTAATATTTTAATATTAATACTTCGTGCATTTGGAACATCTTAGTAAAATGTTCCTTACTTGCTTGATCAATTCGTGAATTTGGTAGAGAACTTTATAACTTTATATTTTTTTTACACCGAACAAACTTTGTACTAGATGGAGTTGTTTAGTTAAGGCAACATATTAGGTCTATCTACCAAAGTGAGGGCCTGGGTAGAATACTTTTTCAAAGGTTTTAACTGTCATTCACAACTTTACTTAAAGTTGCAGGAAAATTGAATACCGATTCGTTATAATCAATTAGCGCTCCATATACTCCAAAATACTACGTCCAAAATTCCTATAGCATGAGCAATACCAAAAAAAAAAAAAAAAAACCTTAACATTACCTGAATAAAATCTCACTAAAGAGTATTATGCAATGAGCTTGCGTATTCGATTGTCAAACAGATAATAAGTCATTCATCAATTAAAATTCGCTGTACAGTTCCACTGTCAACAATTAAATTTGACCTTATACAGGAGCATTTTCAGGATTGGCAAGAGGAATGAAAAGTTATCCTTAAAGAGATGTTCGCACACATACTTTCCGAAAGATTCAAGTTTTATATGTCTTCCTTATCGTAAATTTTGCATATTCTTCACTAATCATGGGGCCGAATATTTAACACTAGAAGCGCTAGAGCAGTCATTTTGACTGTTTTCGCCATTTTAGCTTGGATTCCTAAAAGACCCTTTACTTTAGGAAGTCATAATTTTTTGAATTCTCCTAATAAACCTTGACAATTATTGGTACCAAGTATGCATTGAATGAAAATAAAATTATTGGAAATATTTTTATGTATTCCTAGAAGCGCCACGAGCAGTCAAATTGACTGCTAGTGAAATTCAGTTTATTCATCGTACTCTATCACGCAGAAAAAATCTTATCATGAAGAAACATTTCCCCTACGTATTCCTTTCATTCACTATTTCTCTAATCCATGAAATACTTGTCATTTTCTGCCCCCTTCCCCAACACCCCTCCATTTAAAAAAAAACAATGTCCCGTAATCGTTTTCGAGATATCATGGAAAATCCAAGATTTGATTTGTTGTCAAATAGGAGTCTTCAACGTTTAGAAACTGATGAGTTTGCTATATAATTTCGGACATCTGGAATAAATTTATAGAAAACTGTGCTCCTTCTAATAAGCCAGGAGAAAATCTGGTGTTGGATGAACAACTATTTCCATCAAAAGTTAGGTGCAAGTTTATTCAATGTATGCCGAATAAACCAGATAAATTTTGTATGAAATTTTGGATGCTAGTTGATGTTCATTCAAAGTTTATGTGCAATGCTTTGACATACCTTGGAAAGGATGACGCAAGAAATGAAAATGAAAGCCTTTCTGATAATATAGTAATGCGCCTTCTGAGCCCTTATCTGAATACAGGTAGAAATGTGACAGTGGACAACTATTTTTCCTCGCTTTCATTAGCTAAAAAACTTAAAAGGAAGAATACAAGTTTTGTGGGGAAGGAAGAAGACATCGAAAAGAAATTCCGCATGAGATCAGGAAATCAAAAACTCAGCTTCACGAAACAGTTTTACTGAAAAATGGAGGCACTACTCTGACTCTATCAGGGTAAAAAGAATAAAAATGTCCTGCTTCTAAGTACCTTGCATACAGATGTAAATGTCGAGTCACAAACTGTGAAAAAACTTCCAGAAACAGTAGAATTCTACAACAAAACCAAATGTGGAGTCGACATTTTTGACCAAATGACACGTAAATATTCTGTGCTGGCTGCTTCCCGTACATGGCCCGTGCATATTTTCTATAATATGCTGGATTTGGCAGGAACTAATGCCTGCATTATCTACCGAGAAATGAGTGGTAAATCTATAATAAGGCATAACTTTCTTTTTCAATTGGCAGAAGAATTGAGAGCGAGTCATTTGAAGAAAAAGACAAGTGCACAACTGCCCTCAGAAATTTCGACCACTTACTAACAAACTCTAAAAAAAAAAAGAGACGGCAGTGCCAAATTGGATTTTGTAAGAACAACAAAACAAGTGATATGTGCGAGAAATGTTCACATTTCATAAGGAAATCCACTTCCAGCATTGAAAAAATTCTAATATGCAAAAATTGCGAATAGCATTAAAATGAGTTTTATAAAAAAGTAAGTAAAAATATTTTTTGTAGCATGTATTTTAACAAAAATTTACATTTTATTCTTTAAAAAAGCTTTTAAAAATACCATAAACATTTTGTATTTAAATAAATGTACAAAATTCTTTGAGCAGTCAGTTTGACTGCTGCTGGCGCTTATAGGTATAAAGAAAGTGCGGCGCTTCTAGTGTTAAATAAAATTGGCAAATTAGTTTCTCATCTTTGTGTGTACTCCAAAGCGTACTCCTCACCTTACTATATTACTGACTGTTCAGTTTCTTCAACTTTCCACGTTAGAAAGCGTCTGATCAGTCATTAAATAGCTGGGCAAATTATGTAATCCATTTCTCTCCTCTGGATTTCTCTCCTCTAAGATAATCAATTGTATCACATGTCTAGAAAGAACCGATTCTGCTTCCAAAATACATCCTCTGACTCTGAACACTCTCCCTAATTCGCAAAAATGATGTGTAGCATTTCATTCAAATTTAAACACCTTACAACTAGAACATTTTATTAAAATTAATTAAAATCGACTGTACTAAAATGTACAATGAACTCTTTTTTTTCTAATTAATATCATTATAATCAGTAATATACGTTAATGTAATTAGTCATTATCATTTCATTTAATTAAAATGAATACAGCATTTTCATTTCATTTTTTTCCCTTCTCCATTCATTTAATTTTAAGAATTTACTTTTAATAATTAATTGCAAATATAAGTTACACAAGAAACAAATAAAACTTAGAGCCTCAATTGACTCTTAGAGCCCATTTTCTAGGGTCGGATCTAGCCTTCTACAACCAGATGCCCATGTCAGTTATCACATCATTGATAGAGTTATTACCGGAAAGTTTATATCCAGTTATCATGATAATTTATCCGTTTCTGTGGGGGAGAAGTCATGGGGTCCTTTATTGAATAAGTAGCCGCCTTTGGCGACCAGTTTTGGCCATCGACAGACGCTTCGCGGCCTAATTCAAAATTACAGCTAGCAGGCGCCTTCGGTGATCATCCGGCTTCCAACGGGCTGCTTCCAGACCGAAATGTGCAGCCTACGGCTCTCGGACCGCTTTGCGAACGGTCTGTGCGATCTATGGATCGTTTTTACACTCTACGGTGAGCGGCCGTCTTCGGCAACTCTCTGGTCCGCCAACGGCCGCTTAGAAAGAATTCTGGGAAAGTGATTTAAAAAAAAAAAAAAAAAAAAAAAAAAGGGTGTATATTTTTCTTTCGGACCTCCACCAACACACTCTCCAGAGAAAAGAATTATTCCCTCTCTGGTTCTTCATTTTGATGTCACGTGATGCTAGTCGAAAAATCCCTTCTTCTGTCTTCGGAAGCTTCAAATTATTTTCGTACGTGTTTTACTAATTAATTTTTTTAGCTGATCAAAATATTATCCTAGACGCTTCCTTTTTTTAAACGAAAGCTGAGCAGTTTGTCCGTAACAGTATATTTGTTTTTTTTTAGTCGAAATATTCCATAGCTTTTTAGATGCGAGCTGTGATAGGCTACTCGTTCTGAAATTCACCCGAATTTGCCGGAGAAAAGGGTTGTCGATTTTTATTTAACAAAAATCTGGAAATGCAGCTAATTCAAAAATGAAGGTATCTTTAGAAAGAAAACTCTTTCTTCTTTCTGATCGTGTAATTATTTTTTCTTTCGGACGAACAGAAGTCTTCTTTTTTGGAGGGCAAACACAGAAAACGGTAACGGTCGAAAATAACGTAAAATATAAAATAATTAAAAAATTAAAAAACTACGCCCGAGGGGCAAACTCCGGGATACTTGGGAACCCCCTGCAGAGTTTGGCGCAATTCGGTCGGATAGTTAGTCCGCTACGCGAACGACAGACAAACACACAGACAGACAGACACTCTCTTTTATTATAGGTATAGAATAGTAGATAGATCCCATTCCCTATGATTTGCCCAGACCTGTGGGAGGTGCCAACTTCCCGGTGAAAATGGGACACGGTTATCCCCTGGAGCATCTTCACAGATTTGGACTGGCCGAGTCTCGAATTTGCTCGCTTTGCCCGACATGAGCGGTGAACACTTAAACAGCTGTCCTGGTCTTAATGACATTGTAGCTGAAAATGCTGGCAACAATTTTAATCGTTTTGTGTGTGTTTCTGAGTTGTATTGGTCTGCCCGTAATGGATTGTTAGCCAACAGTGACCGTCTAAAAACCTCAATAAATGTATAGATAATTCAGCGTACATACCATTGGAAATTACCTGATTTGGTGTCTCTAGCATGCAACATATATCAATAGTGTTAAAAACTCATGTTAATTTGTTCAGAGCATATTAACCTATGTATTTAATACCTTTTCTGACATAATATGCTCGACCGCAGGCTGTAAAGTAGCTGCATTATCTAACAAATATTGGAGAATGACATTAAAAGTTGTAAGCCTTCTTATTGGATCGACTGTCAGTCCTCCCTCCTGAGCCTAATCCGTTATACAGGGGGGGGGGGGGATTATATTCGAATAATTTTTTCTTGGTTTGGCTGTGTATTTATGCAAATTGATACTTTAGCCGTCTCTCTATTATCAGATGTTCTTTATAAATGAAATTTTTGGTGAATATTCGATTACAGAAAATTTAGTTAATTTTCCAAAATTAAAGCGATAAAAGTAAAAGTTATCTGAAAGAACAGGATAATCACCGTACAGTGTGACCAGGGAATTCTTCAGACCTCAATCCCATACAGCACTTGGGTTCTGCTCAAGGATCAGTCATAGCATGGCTGAAACCCCCTTCAAGGGCCAGGCTTTAAAATTAGTGATTTTGGAAGAATTTGAGTTCCTGGCAGAATCGTTAATAAATAGACTCAGTATGACAGCTCGATGTGATGTTTGTTTAGTTGTACGAGTTGGCCACAACTTTTATTAGCCGAAGAAGTGTTATGATATATCATATCATGTTTTTACTAACGTTGCTCATATTTGTGTTTCAACCTACATTAAACTCTTCTTCAATTGTATTGTTACCATTTCCTGCTTTAAAAGACGAGGTATTAGTCCACTAAATTAAACCTGCTTTTGTCAAAAAATCTCACTTTTCAGTTTGTAACCGTAAGTTTTGATACCGGTGTAACTACGTCTGTGTGCACTTCTATTTTACTTTAAATGACATGTTATTTGCAACAAAATATTGTTAGTTATACACGTGAAAATTAATTAAATATTTTCTTTGGATGCTTGAAAAATATATATCAAATAACGCACCAAAAAGTTTAACTTACGTTTAACTACTTTCTGTAAAACGAAAGGCTACACAATGTCTAGCAAGTATCCATCAAATCTAATGGAAAAGTATAGCTATCATCTACTCCTCAACTATAAATCTTTGACCACTACAAGAATTTACGGTTTGTTGCTCTAATGTTTTCGAAAAGAAAACGATTTACTTTAGAATTTGGACCCAAAAAAGAGAAGATTTGTCTTAAATGGAAAAAATAATAAAGTTTAAATTTTTAGAAACTTTTAACGATGCTTGTGCGTATACAATCTATTGTATAAACCAATTTATTTTGCTTTAAAAACTGGCATATTTCAGAGGGAAAATAATCATTGTATGATAATTCAAATTCTGAGATTTTTCAATAATGTAATATCAGAAAAGAAAAAGGAAATTTGGAAAGATATTAAATTAAGCGTACTTAATGGATTTAATACAATTAGTAATAGTGTAAACATAGATAAAATTGAAAACCAATAAACGAACAAAATGCAAGTAAATAATCTTCTAATCGAATTCGTATATATTAAAATCCCCCAAAGTACTAATAAAGCGAAAAAAATCCGTGATATATCGCATCTATTTTACTATGAAATATAAAAAATTGGGTAAGCTCTATCCTAGAATGCAATTTAACTTTTTTTTTACTTACTATAATTTAGTGGCAATAAATTTTAAAAACGAAAATTCGGGTAACTTGCGCAAAAGACATAGTCATAAAATAATTATATTTTCACAGTACAGTTATTAAATAATGCACTGCGCATCTTTATATTTATTGAGTAGTTTTTCTTTTTGAGTTATGAAAACGGATTTAATAGGAAAGGTTATTTATTGCATTAAATTTACACCACGCACAGTGCCCTAAATTACAAATTTATGTTACACTTTTACATGTGATTATCCAAACGATAAATGCTACTACACTTAAATTGTCCGTTTAATATAAATTGGACATACTTCCATGAAATATGAAATGCAAGTGTTATAAATTTAAAATCACTCACCCCTTTAATGTTACACTACACCCCACGTGAAATGTAACACATCACATACATGAGCGACGCTGTAGTTGAAATTATTGCGACGTGAATTATTATAAATTATATTAACGTTAGCAGTGCGGAATTTCAATGTAGATTGTGGGTATTGATTACTGGGGTTTTGTACTCACAGCATCAAGTTTAACAAAGCTACATTAATTTAAGGTTTTAAAAATATGAGTAATATATTATTTCCTATAACATGATTATATTCATATATTATAATTATTTTAACGAATGGCTTTTCTGTTACTATTTGTCATTTTTAGAAAGATTAACATTTATTTAAACATAAGAGACCAGAGACGTAGTAAAAAAATACAGAAAACCGAAATTAAAATATAAACTTATATTTCATTCGGTCATTAAATACTTAGGAATCGATTGTACTAAAATGGTTAAAGGGGGAAAAATTGTTCACGGGAACAAAAATTATCGGTATCTCACTAGGAAAAAATGATACATAACCATGTATCGTCGAAAATCAAGAAAAAAGAGAGTTACGTATCAAGATTGACACTGCTTTTTGCTTACTTTTAAACACTTAATAAACAGAGCAGAAGAAATTAAAAGCTTAAAATATTCAGCTATAGAAAAAGTAACGTTTTTAAGTCGCGTCTTATTAAACTACAAGTACACATCAGCATTTTATAGATCCAAACTAGATAAACTGAAATAAACATCACCATAGCGCAGTCTAACTAATATAAAAATTTTGAGTGACTCCACTCGACTTTCCGAACACTTTCGATTAAGATCATTACAAAGCATTTAAATAAAATTTAATCTATGAATAATTCAAATATATATATATACGAAATTGAAGCTCAATCGAATGCGCCGTTTAAACGCTCGCGCACTTTCAAGAATTTCTCCTCATACGCCATAATGTAAAAGAAATCTTTGTGTTAGCCCTGTAGAAAAACTATAAGACCTATACACATCAAAATCAATACCGGTCTTACGATGGTGCTTTATAACATGTATACCCAATTTCAGTTCAAACGAATGTACCGTTTAAACGCTAGCGCACTTACAAGAATTTCCCCCCATAGGCCGTAATGTAAAAGAAATCATTGTCAGTAGCCCTGTAGAAAAACTATAAGTCCTATACGCATCAAAATCAATACCGGTCTTCCGACGGTGGTTTGTAACATATATACCCAATTTGAGCTCAATCGAATGCCCCGTTTAGGAGCTATCGTGGTCACTCACATACTCACACACACACATACACACATACAAAGACACATACCTACATACATCTCGTAAAAATAGCATAAATGAATTCAGACGACCTCAAAACGTGTAGATACACCAAAATCTCGAAGTCGAATTTTTTCATGATTACAATACTTTCCTTACATGGTACATGTTCGGAAAGTAAAAATGGCATCACATTTTATCGTTCCCGTCTGTATAAAGTGGGACTATAACAATCAATTTTTTATAGTATGGCTTTACCAAAAGTGTACATCAGCATTTTAGAGTCTCAGCCAAGTTACTCTGATAATGACATCAACATTTTAAAGTTACAGTCTAAAAAATAGCTTAAAACCCAAGCAGAACAAACAGGTTCTCTGACTGTTAATAGACGTTCAGAGGTCCTAGTGTATGTTGTGTTAGAAATTATCAATATTTTTTAGTTCAAGTATAACTAAACTCAGAATAACTACCGTATATTTATTCAGATAAGACTATGTTTGACACATGAAAATGCCCCTGGAACTAGAGGTCGTCTTACAATGCAATGCAAAAAATATTAAAATTCATATATTAAACAAAGCAAACACTCGCAAATATATTTGAAATTCTGCAAAATTTTTGCATCCACTTTCAACTTTAGGTAATAGTTCCGTAGGTACACCCTCACTTTCTTTGCTGAAAAGCTTGTGATATGGGTCGCATTCTGTAGCTCTCAACTCGCTTCCACTTCGTCATCAATATCTGTAATTCACAGTTATTACTTTCACCCATAGAAATTTGACAAACATTTTTAAAGGAGTTTATACCAGTTTTCATTTTTATTTTGTCCCATTATTTTATCCCGAAATCATACAGCACATCAAGTGTCTCAGCTCGCGTAGCTTTTCTGTTAAAACACAACTTTTGCAACCCATTATCCAGTTATTCCATAGTTCACACATGGGATCTTAAATGATTTATTCATAGATAAGTGCATCTAAAGTAGGTAGCAATGGAGTATACCATTTAGTGTAAAAGCAATCTTAGTTTTGTTTCGTGATAAGTGAATTTTAGCATCCTCAGTTGCGTGAATCCTCTGTTAGTGTCCTCAGTTACACGGAGCATATCCCACACCGAAAGTGTGTCGATATCGTACACCCCCTCTCTACTACGGATTTCTTCTCCATAGCTCTGCGCCATTCTGGTTCATCTACTCTTTCTCATAAAGATGCACGAAAATGAGAATGGATAATTTTAATTTAGGATCAGTTTTCCTCTTGAAAATGACCATGGGTTTTAGCTTTGTCAGATCTGTCATGCATGCTAATTTTACTATAAACCTGATCTTTTCGTGGCCTGCACTTCTAACCTGAACAGATTTTAAGCCTCTTGTTTGCACAGTTTTATTGTTCATCATATCCAAGCTCATCGATGTATCACTCGTATTTCCAATATTAGATAAAGCAAAGTTGTATTTTCCAGTCATACCAATAATAAACTTACCTTACTCCACGCGTGACCTTAGGCGAAGACATTTTGGTAATTTCTGCACAATTTTTGGGTTTCTTTCGTTCTGCGAGATTTTTTTCTGTTCATTAAAGGATTAAGCCCCTTACTGCTGCTGCAAATTCTTTGAGTTTTTCAGGATTTGACCGTAACCTCTTCAGCGCATGAGCTCTAGTCATTTTCCTTGAGACAGCGTAACAAATCTACTTCTGTTATGCAAACTAGTTGTAACGTTATTTTCTAAATATTACCGTCTTCTCGCTAACAAAATATATTTCTTTTTTTTTCATACAACAGTTTTCCGTTGGCATCTCTATTAATAAAACATTTTTATTATTTCTCTAATGTCTTACAGTCTTCTGATATAGCGAAAGTCCTTGCTGCAGCAGTGTTGTTCCATATTTCAGCTTGTTTTATTAATTTTAATTTAAAGCCTGTTTCTGATTCCATGTTTACGCCCACACTGTATAAATTAGACTGACTAAACTTCTAGTACAAATAAACTAAATCTCAAAACAATTTACTCTATGTGGTGTTAGTCTTCACAGTACAAATCTCTTCTTCACTTTCGTGCGCTGTCACGTGATAGAGGGGAAATCTATTTTTAACCCTCTCCGTTCAATTTGCAGCTACGTTAGGTGTGCTTTGATTTTATCAAAAGAGGGTTTTAGCTACACTAATCGTCATAGGCCGTTCATAGTTTAGAGTATACAGGGTCTTATAGGACAGATACATGCTAAATTTTATACCTTGTCTTGTTTGAATGCCGCCTTATCTACGGAAATATAGCTTAAATCAACATTTTTTAGTTTATGTAAGTGCTAAGTACCTCGAAGCATTAGTCTGAGATAACTCGCTCCGCTTTTGATGCATCTCGAAATGATGCATCATTCCTGGCAGGTGATCAGAACACCCAAAACTTTCAGCCTTTTTTAGATGATTTTTTTTCTAAATTAATTAGAATATATTTTTTAAAGTAAAAAGCATTTATTTAATAACTAAACTAACTAAAATTATGAAACGTTTAATAAGGTTAAAATTTATATGAAGTCCACCTGCTATTATTTCTATTTGAAATATACAATTGTACTTATTTTTATAAATTAAAACTAGAACGCATTTCTCAATAACAAACCTGGGTCACAAACCCAAGCTAAAGGTTGAATGACTGCGCAGCTGTACATATAATGTGCCAAAAAAAGCAGTTCTAGGCAGCATGCTTGGAAAGGTAGACGCGTTTTTGTGTCGTTGGGTGTACAAAACACCCCGTGCGAGTGAACTCGGGTTTATCACACTTTAACCGTGGATTGATCGAGCGAAAAAAAAGAACGGAATTAATCGCGCAGGATATCTCATACCCAAGGGTTATTTTTTTTCATGTTTTTTTTTTTTTTTTTTACTGTAAAATCGATACACGAGAGGTAAACAATGAAAAATACATATAAATGTAACCATTCATTTATATATTTTTCTCATTGGTTCATAAATACTGCTCTAAAAACGATATAAAAACACATTTATACTCAGACCTAAAGCCTGTCGCAGAATAATAGCATGCGTACTCGGACAGGGTGTGACATACCCGGCTTGGCATTATTCAAAAAGCTATTTGAAGAATTCTACTTCAAGCTTTTCCCCTTGAATGGTATGACCTTAAAGTCAGCTGCACCAGGTCTCATCGATTTTCAAAAGAAAAGGAAGGTACATCTGAAAAAAATGGTAGCTCGGATTAATAGCACAAGTACTCACGCAGGGTATGTCACAACCGACGTGGGGATATCCGAAAACCTATTTGAAGAATTTTAAAACAATTTTTCCCCCTACAAGGTTATGACTTTAGAGCCAGCTGCACGAGGTATCATTCATTAAAAAAAAGTTCGGAAGGCACATCGAAAAAAAAAAAAAGCGGAGCGGGTATGTTATACCCTGTGCGAGTACTGCCTGTAAAACTCAGCACGATAGTTGCTTTGTTGATAAAGCACAACTAAAGCCCGCCGGATATACACGCTACACTTTTGAAAATTTGTTTATTACTAGCGGCTAATAACCAAGCAAAGCAGAATTCCAGCAATACGTAGATCATTAATTATTTTCTGAGCGTTATACTCGATTTTCCATTTGTAAAGTGATTTAATTTATACCTTCTTTCAATTTGGAAACTTTTGTATCATGAATTCTGTAGGAATGAATGAATTCTGTGGGGTGGAACGCTCTACTCAACATAAAAGTTCACCAAATTTTAGAAATGCATAAATCACGTGATTATGCTAGAGTAATCAATGAAAACTTTACAACTATAAAGACTCTTAATTACATCATGTAGTGGTATGCTTAGGAAGGAATAGGTAAATTATATTGAGAATTGCATGCTACAAAATAATATGATATCATGAAATTAAGTTTAACAAAAAGTGTAATTTTATGCTTTTCCGCTCCAAAGATAATAACTGGATTTTCGTTTAGATTTAAAATTCAAAACGATCAAGTTTTTAACTGGTCTACAAAACTTCAATGCTGGTGTCTCTATTATATTCACTAAAAATCTACTGATCAGTGATGTAGTCTGCGTTCCAAAGCTATCTTACTCCAGTAACAAAACTAAAACTATCGAAATAAAAGGGAATGGTTGAAATGAGGTAAATTCCAAAATATTAAGCTAATACTTTTATGAAAACTCACCAAGATGATAGACGAATACTACCAATACGTACTGCGATTCACAATACTTTGTGATTGACATTCACTTGAAATAACCATATTTTATGTAATGTGTTCTAGTTATTGTTTCCAGTCCTTCGTGATCTAGCAGCAGTCTAGATCTGGTCCGAGAGTCCGTACACCGTAGCGAAATCAAGCACCAGAAGTGGATGTGAGCAAATGTCTTCCACAGTAAAGCCCAAACAAACAAGTTATGCAATGTAAATCGCATATATTTTCTTGCATATTGAATTATTGGGTGACAGTAAGTATGAATGTTTGCATTTTATAATGCATTGTCTGATATTCAACATCATAGATCTCATAAGGGTATACTGGTGAAGATAGTTTTGTTTCAGCAGCTATGAACTCAGTAGCTAATTTCATGGCAGCTTAAGGTACACTACCAGTTACAGCCTGAGTAAAAACTTTAAGGCCAGTAAAAGAAAAATGAGAAAATGGAAAAATCTTAAACTGAGGATTAAAACATCATTTGATTGATAATTATTAACCCTAAATACAAGTAAAAAATGCAGCAAAATTCATTTGTAAGTATTTCATTATTAGAAAATATTACACACACATCACACACAGATCAATATTTAAGCCTGAGTGAAAACTTTAAGGTCAGCATAGAAAATAGCATATAAGATTGGAAAAAAATCATACTTTTAGAAGCTTGTGTAAGAGCCATTCCTTGGAATAAATTCAAATATCCTTTTTTCATGGATTAAACTAGTTTTTTGTAAAACTCAGGCTCGTTTTATACAATACGTCTTCGATAGTAGATTTCAGTTCTATTGATGGTGTAAAATGTCTCTCACTTGCATAACATCTTCTTACTAAATCACCCTATAAGTTCTCTACTGGGTTAAGATCTGGAGAGTTAGCTGGCTATTTCAAAGTTTCAACATTGTTGACTTGGAACCCATTTTTTGAACTGTTACTCGAATGGATAGGTACATTATCTTGCTGATATTTTCAATTTTCGCCTGCAAGAGATTCAGAATTTCGTAAAAGATGACTTTCTAGGACACTGAGATACAACTGTGAATTCATTTTACCGGAAACGAACACAATTATACCCACACCATTTTAAGCAAAGCACCTCCAGGCCATCACAGAGCCTCAGACTTATTGGCGCTTGGAGAATATTCCTTTTTATCTTTTCTCACATCATGCTATTAAAGGTGTGTCGAAACATTCAATTCATTGAAAGCCTGTGGTCAATTACTACTTCCGTTATCCCCAAAAGCTCGTATACTATCTCAAGCTTGTCGGCTTTTGGCGATATATGGTCAAAAAAAATGTCAAAAACGAATCTTTCAAATTGAACCCAGCTTGGCGATATCGGACATATTCGGCTAGAAATCGCAAAACCTTAATACTACTGCAGTAATATATCTCATTCAAAAAAAAATACGTTTAGATGAAGTGCGCTGAAATTATTTTTGATTTAATAGTCGTGTAAGGAAGTCATGTGTTGTCCACATCACATTTTTTTAACAGTGGGAAATCACTACATTTCTATTTACATAACTTTATACCATTGTAATTAATTTGCATTATCGAGAAATAATCCTAAGGTAAGCTTCCACTACTTGTTTCTATATAATATTCCATATGCCCATAATTTTACTAACTATCGCGATACTAATTTTTTCTAGGATAGATATATACCCTATGAACGGAAAACATTTTCGTAAGATTTATAAAAAAAAATTGCATTCTAGGAAGCACTTCTTGTTGGAGGGAAAAATAAACATACAATGAATGAAATCTTTGTTTTGAAAGTAAGTACTATTATTACGTCATTCAATTGATTAAAACGTGTAATAAATCTTATAAAATATTTTTCTATGAATATAATGTATAGAAATAACAGTTTTTGTTAGATCCTCATATTTAGAAATATATTTCGGAAACTATATAATCAGTTGCATCATAATATGCTTAAGTTACACGAATCCGTCATTTGGCAATATGGAAAATTCTTCGTATATAAATGTGTAACAGTGAAAACATTATTCATCATGAGCTTGCCAATGTTATCGATATACATCTCTTTAAAAATACAACATGGCTATACATTAACTGTTTTATATTTACTGTTGAAAATTGATTACTTTCCATAGGAAAGGAAGCATCCTACAAAAGCAGTAAGATAAATATTCTTCAGTGTTTTACAAGTGTATCTCTTTCCGCATTCCTGCTGATTTTCTAATGCAGTTTTACTTCATAGCAGTCAAGTATTTGACACAAACCATATTAAAAATGCCAAACTTGAAGGATGATGACAAATGCGGTACCACTCAAGATCCTTATTTTTTATGGAACACCTATTGATACCGCATATCACAGCTTCCTAGGAAAAGATCCTTCAACTTGTTCTTTGTTGAAGGGAAAATAAAAGGAATTTTTTACTGAAGGACGCATTTTTGGATTAGGGTTACTTTAAACAGAATATTAAAAATAAATATGCTGTATAAAGCAAGCAATAAAAAATCTCTGTAGATGGCAAAAATGATCGATACGCTTTGCTTTTTACTGAGTTTTCCCAATAAATTAATACCAAATAGGCGCAACTTATAGTTAATCTTTGCAAGAAAATACCACTAAAATGATATATATTAGAACATCAATGTGTACTAAAACATAATAGATGACAAAATTGTATGCGATAGAAATAACACTTGTTAAAAGTAACATGCACTAAAAATGCGTTTTTATTAGCGAATGAATACCGTAATGTTTAATTTCATCTCTCACCTATCTTTAAGCAACTGGAACTAAATAAATTTGTAAATTATATTTTGTATAGTTCATATAAAGGAATGACGGTCGAAATTTAAATATAATTATTCTTTTTGGATTTTCCAGCTAGATGAATGTAATGTTATTGTGAAATAATATAGTATGAAAGTACAGGATTGAGCCAATTTTAACATTGAAAAATTTAAAACGTCAAAACTTATGCATTAAAAGTATGCGTGAAGAAATGTAGTAATTTGAATTATAACTATATGTCATGGAGATCTCGACGAATGTAATTCCATAAAAACACTGAAACGTTCCGTGGTGTTACTGACAAAGTATAAATAAAAACTTTGTTAATAATACACTTTAACAAACAAGCAAACAAAAAGAGCATAGTGTTCATTTAAGTTGGTTAAAGGGGATTTAACCTTCTTTATCAGCATAAATTTCAAACCTATACTTCTTCCGCATATGAGTATGTGAATATGAACTTTTATCAGCTGAGGAGGTGCTAAACTATTTTACTATCTGAAATATGCGTATTTATCTACTTTTTGTATGTTCGTCATTAACATAGTGTTCTTTTTTTTTGTTCTCAGTATAATTTACATTTTAAGTAATATATGCATAGCAATTAAACTTCAAATGAGTTCGTCTGGGTTAAAAAATGGGAAATTAAGATAATTTTAAACAATACACAAAAATAAAAAGGAAACCGAGAAAAGTATTGATAATATTGGGACATTCTACTGAAAAACAAGTATAAATATTGCTTTTACTCGAAAATATTTCTTCATGTCTTATCAAAGTGAAAACGTAAATTTAAAAATACGATCATTCATCCTAAAAATTTTTGAAGTTTAATTTGTACATAAAGGTATGCGTTTTTTAAACACAAAAAATCGAAGTGCATAAGCTTACACAATAATTTATATACATATATATAAATTTAAATGATTAGCAGATCAAATCATTGCTGATTAGTGATATACGAATATTCATAAATATATTTTATCATTCAAAAACGATAGCTCCAAAACAAAATTGTGAAAAGAATAAACTGTGAAGCCTTTCCTAATATACTGATTGAAAATATTTGGACGTATAACGCAGAAAGACTTTTATGGCTTGATTATCTATAACGTGTTTCTTTGCCCAATAGCAGTGTGGATTTTCTTCGTTTTATTAAAGAAATATCAATAATTTATGAATAAAATGTATACTAGTAATGATAAAAGAATAAAAAAGCATAGAATGTTCTGCATCCATTACCTTACATACTCAATTTTTCGCTCCATTTTAGATGTTAGTTTGACAAAACGTTTAGTAAAGCACCCGTTATCAATCATTGCAGATGTATTTGAAAATGCTTCGTTAACACTCCTTGCCTGTAAAACTCCTTTCTCTGCAAAATGCGTTTTAATGCAGTGAAACGTAAACAGTGGCTTCCTACTCCGAATGAGATCAGCCGATATTTTCCTCGCCTGTCACAAACAAGGATTTTGCAAGCTTTACCACATTGTTTATTTTGTTATTTACTATTATTCTAAATTTAGGAGCATGTTTTCTCTTTAAGACAGCAATTTTTAGTCTCAGTTAATGAGAGGTACAATCCTAGCAATAAGGGAAAAAGTAAGTGAAGAATTTAATAGATGTTTGGATCACACAAAGGGATGCATTGGAAAAAAATGTACCTCAACAATAATACGGAATAGGAATCAGGAATTTAGCTCATTGGTGACCACTTTCATATAATTTTGATTCCTTTTAATTTAAACATTCGTATTCAAGTTACTCTATTTAACTGGTGTACAAAACATTTTCTAAGCATCCAGCATGATATTCACTGGTTCACTTTCTTTGTTATAAAACCCGTTTAGTTATCCAAAGGCCCTGAAATTATTCCCATTTGCTGATCAGCTGTAAAATTTAATTTTAAACAGCGGGGAAGTTATTTTCAGGGTAATAAATCTAATGTATAAAGGCTTTCTATATTCAGAAACAACAGTCAATGACGTATACATGAAGAAAGGGGCCTTTGAAATAAGAATATATATGATAATTTTATAAAATTAAAGCTAAAATGAGCTCTTCTGGGAAAAATTATCAATCATAAGCTGTTTTGCATTATATATAGTTTCTCATCATTCAATAAAAAGTGCTGGAAGATGATGGCCAGTCTTCACTTTCATTTGGGTCAGTATGCTTTTGAAGGATATTATCAACAAACAATAGATATTCATCCGGGATGAGTTGAATTATTTTAAATCTCGAATCTTATTAAAGTTCGTCTTATATCCGTCATCGAAAACGGAAAACTATTTCGAATCTTCCACTAAATTGAGAATCTTCTATTTCACCTTAAGATGGCTATTTCAGTTTTAAAACCGACAAAAAGTGGAGTTATTTTCTACTTAGCAGTTCAATTAATTTTTTCAAAATAATTTTTCTTTAAATACGAGTTTTGATCTAATCTTTGAACGTATTTTATGTTAAAATTTATATACAAGCATATTAACATTTCTACATCTGTTTATCAACAAACATAAAACTTAGATTTCGTCAAAAGCTTTTTTTTTAATTATTGCCATTTTTTTATCCCATTTTAAAACACAACTAATTTGAGCCAATTTCTTACTTTTTATCATTAAAATTCTTTCAGTTTATATATGTAATTTATTGAACTGCTATTGTGTGTGTGAATTAACAACATTATGAATTTTTTTTTCAAAAAATTATTGCAAAAAGTGCGTAACGTATTTGCTTTGACTGAAAGATTCTTCCTTCTATAAATACCTAAGTAAATCCTGCATGACGTCGGACATACTTCAGGCTAACTTTAGTTGTAGTCTTGCTTCGATTTTTTTTTCCGGGCAGTCAGGTATTTGACACAAACGGTACTAAAAGTGTCAACCATGAAGGATGATGACAAATGGGTTTGGCAACATATATATTTTTTTAGACTACCGTTTCATATCACCCGTAACCAGTTGCATGAAAAGAATTTTAAGTGTGGATTCCAGAAATATAGACTTAAAAAAACAAGAAAAAAATGTAACAGCTATCCTCTAAAGTTGTTTAGGGTAAATAAGGTATTGTATTTCAAAATAAAACCGGCCATGTGTTATGCCTCATTGTTTGCCTGACTAAAACGGGAATTGAATATTTAGTAAAAAATGTATTAGAGGGCACATTTTCCCGAGCAAATGCAAGAGCAGTTAAAGAAAGTTGAAAGTACTTCACGTGACGCATTGCAAAGTACAGCTTATCTTTACTATATGATTTTTAAAAATAAAGCATATAAAAAGCAGGCACTTATAGTAATTTTAATTACTAATCCTGAATATATTTATTCTTATTTTAAATTATATAACGAGGTCATGGAATAATGGAACTTTTACTGAATGCAATATCATGTTAAAACACGCTTATTGGCAGCTATTATAAGCATTGTTATTGGTAACATTTAACAAAAATGAATTTTTGCAGTTAAATGATTTTTTTTAAATTATTGCCATCATTGATATAATTTCAATTAAAATTGGCTTCGAATTTATCTGAGCGTAGCTGAAAGAAATGAAATTTGCTGTAAAATTTTAAGTGCGGGATTGGAATCATAAAATCATTTCAGCTGTGAAAATGGAAGTTCAAATTGAAAACAGGGTAAATGGGAGTACTTTGATTTAATAATACTACTAAAAATGTGGCTTTTTGAAAAACATCTCTAACAGTTTAAAAATGTTACTGCCCATATTATATAACTTACAGCGGGAATTGCGAACCAGCGTCCAGATCTGAATCGTAACACACTTTGGCATGAATGATAAATGAGATTGTCAGGTAAGTGTAGTTTTTTTTTTAAGATTCAACCAAACAAATGTGCATCTTATGGCTTATACCCGTAGCATTTTTATGTCAATTAGTGAGCATCATGAGAAAATTAAGAAGTATTTTCTTACTAATTCTGTGATGTTGAACAATTTTGTAATTTTTTTTTTCTCATATCTAGGATTGTTTTTGAGATAAGAATGCTAACTCCGAATTCAGCCGCCCGGGGGAACTTTAAGTGGTTTCCTTGCGTAGCGCATAGCACCTTTACTATACCTAGACCCTATTTGTATGACTGTGGCTCTTGCCGTTAAAATATTATTGGGATAACAACGAACTTTACCAGATGAACTGTATATATTCTAGCATGATTTACCTGTCAGTGCTGCCTTTCGATTTTTTAGTGTCAGTCTCATTAATTAGTGGCAGGTAGACTAATCAAAAATCAAAACCACTAAATTGCTTTGGTTATACCAGGAGTGGCTAAATCTTTTGATATCATGCCCTTATTTTTATCACGATGAAGTTAATTTGAGCCATAGAACTCAAGAGCCTTTTTATCACTTCCTTCCGTTAATGGGAAGAATTGGAAAATATGAATACGGGTAGGCTTTGGTTTAGAATAGGGAAATTAATAGTGTCAATATAAAATTCAAATTGTTGATCTGAGGAAGGCTTCTAGAATTAATTTTTTGGGATCATTCTTAGGGGATAAGAAATAGCTCAATTATTGGAGCACACAAATGCTTCCTTTTGAAGTGCATCATAAATTATGAGAAATAAAAATATTTCCGGGCGCGAAGTTATTTTAAAAGTCCTCAGTCTATCTCAAAACTTTAAGTAGACACAAGGATGATATACGCTATTTGAAATCATCCGATGCGCTAAGCTTGGCGCATGCGCCAGGATTTGGACACCCCTGTCTTATACAATCAAAGTCTTTTTTTTCCGTTCTGTGTGTGTGTGTGTGTGTGTGTGATCAAAGCAATGTTGGTCAGAAGTTGATGGTTTTATCCTTTAAACTTTGATTTGGTCGTATTAATCAATTCTTGTAAAGAACTTTTATGGAAAGAAATTATATAAATCAAAATATATGAATTAAAAAATTTAGTCTCAATTTCCCGTACATAATAAAATGTGCATTAAGGTGACAGAAAATATGTAATATTTTAGTCTACAGCCAACAGCTTCTCAGAAAAAGTAACATGGTCTCACTCAGGTATAAGTTTTCTGGGTATGAAAATTAAAAATCTTGCACATAAACATGATATTTTAAAGCAAAAATGGTGTAAAGGACAGTAATAGCAATCAAACTAGAAGAATTCAAAAAATAAATATTGTGCTTGTTTAAATATTTGTGTTTAAAAAGCTTAGGTCATACTATTATGATACAGGTTGGGGCAAATAAAAGTGGTTCGGAAAGCAAGAATTTCAGGGTACAAAAAACACAGCAAAGGAAAGGAAATACTACATAGTTCACTCACCTACTTATAACAGATGTTGAAAACGATCACCATTCATCTCTCGGCGTTTTCGGGCCCTGTTTAACAAGTTGCTAAAGGCGAATCGCAGATGGTTTGCTTGCTTCAGTCTGACCAGAAATGTTCTGCTGTAGTTGTTGAAAACTATCAAGGAGGTATACTCCTTATTCTTGATGGTTCTCCACAATAAGTTACCACACACGCAGATCAGCTGACTTGAGCGGCGAACTAGGGCCAAAGCCAGACTGACCTATGCTAACTCTCTCCTCTGCCTAGTAGTTACCAGGGTCCAAACGTGCCAATATAAGAATGACGACCATTTTCTGCTATAATTAGGTTAGAGAACTATGTAGTATTTCTTTTTCTTTTGATGTGTTTCTTTGTAACTTGAAACTCTCTTCTCCGGGCCACTTTTATTTGATTATTTGTCGCACCCTGTATAAGTGTTTAATAACTACAACATTTCAACAATTCAGTTTAATTGTCTCTTGCTAGTGTATAATGATTTCCCAAATTTAACATTATCTGGGTTCCATTTAATTTCTATTTAGGACTTTTTAACAACTCTCCACTTATTTTATTTTCTTGCATTACGAATTATTTAAGCGTGATTTTTTAGCCCGTTAGCCAGATATTTCTTTGTTAAGGATAAATTTATAGTAGACAAAATACAGATATCCTGCTCATTTTTAGCACACTTTTAAAGGTTACGCTTGTAATGATTTTATAAGATATATTAAATTGCAACACGAATGTATTGTTTACAGTTAATGTATGCATGTGTCTTGGCAAATATCTATTTTGTTATTAGTATCATTAACCTATCGATTATTTTCCTAAATAGAAGTAGCTGCATCTTTACACCATGTAACTTTCTGACTTTTTTATGTGGGAAAAACTGAAATTTTACTAGATAAGACAAAACACAGTAGTTCCAGATATGGCTTTCAACAATTAAGAAGTTTTAAGGTTATTTGATAGCAGTTTAGAACCATCAATGCATGGTAAGTGATCCAACATCTTTCATGATGACGGTAGGTGTAACTGTGGCAAAGGGATATTAAACTGATCTGTAATTGCATTAATCTAAGTGACAGCAAACTGTATCGCATATACTTGAGTAGTTAATGATTTTAGTAGTTTAATTCACCTCAAAGCTCTTTGTATCAAATGCAAGAGCATTAAATTTAATGACACTTGAAAATAACCGATAAAATTAATGTAATTAAATCAAGACGATGGATATATTTTAACTAAATTGTGTTAATATGCTAGTGCAATGTAATCGCAGAGCAGGTGCAATGAAATACTTAGTGACTTGTTGCTGAATCAGGATAAAATTTAATATTATGACTGGTGTCTTTACTTAGGGATTTTTCGACACGAGATAAAGTTTTGCAGTTGCTTTTCGAGACTGTTTTTCGACACTGCAGTAGATTTTCGGGCTGTTTTCCGTTTCGCGTGAATCGCTACTTGTATTTTGTATAACTGTACTAATTATGCTTTGTACAGTTACGAAAGCATAGTTATTTGAAATCTATAAATTAAAAAATACTGTTTTAAATTTTATTTTAAAATTGCATTTACATTTTGTTTTTATCTTTTACTCAGAGGAAAATAGGTCAAAATCTTGAAATTATTTCCAGTGTTTTACTATCATTTCTCTAAAACTTTAACGAACTAATAGTTTACTTTTTCTTTCAATTTAAACTGCCATATCGTCTTGCAGTAAAAAGCAAACCCTCTTTGCTTTTTTGTCCATATTTTTCTAAAACATTAGAGAAAAAGTAATATTCTCATTTTCATCTAGGATAAATTCAATTGTAAGTAATTTACTTGATAGTATTGTGCCGCACTGTGTGAAAGCAAATTATTTGTTGAATTAAATCCAAACCGATATTTAAAATTGAGCCTGATAGTTAAAAAATATTTTTACATTTTTCCTGTTTTGATCATCTAAATTTCATCGCAAAATGCTTCCTAATTTTTCCTTATAATGGAGGAAGAAATTTAACGTTAATAGTGGACGGATTTCTTTGTTTGTGTACAGTTGAAAAATTTACTTAAAAATATTTTTTTTTAAAGTTTAATTACAAATTAAATATCTATTATCATAAAAATACTTCATTGAAAGATAAATTATTTAATCAAGTCTGAAATATTTTAGTTATTATTATTCATCTATTTATTTATTTTTACATTTATTAAGATAAGACTTTTTTTAGCATTAGTAATCCTGTATGACATACATTTTCTGTGAATTTATCGAAAAAAAATCACAGTTGAATTTCATGTGAAATCGTTAATAGTCAATGAGAATTCATTAATTTAATTTTAAGCTTGTATTTTAAGTTGTATGGATTTTACAATTTCCCACATGTAGAAAGTGAACAACTGTGTGTTCTACTTTTTCATAAATGCAGATATCATGACCTCATATGTGTCAATGTTTACAGGAAGTAGCAACGTATCACAGAAATGTTCCGAATGAATTTTATAAATTCCACTGAATGTTCTAAAATCATTTAAATTTCTTGTTTTATGATATTCCATTGCATAAAATACCTAAGATATTCATCTTGAATTGTACGCATTATCAAATTGCATAAATATTTTGAAGTACATCAATTATAAATTGATACAAAAATAAAAGAAATGACTAAACAGGATGCACCCTACTGAATAAAGTATTCACTTTAGGTAAAAAAAAATACTTTAAAAGCTTTTAAAGGTAAGTATTCAACATCAAAATGTCTGGGAATCTTACAGATCCTTAGAGAATTTCCAGTGAAACACTGGAATTTGATTTTCCAAAAGCTTAGGGGATGCTTAGATTTATTCTTGAAGATTTAATCAGCTCCTGAATCTCATTCTGGTGTGAGTTTTAGCAGCTCTTCCCAGATGACGCAAAAGTAGTAGAGCATTTCAAATCTTTGTTACATAAGGTGATGATTATAGTCTTCTGTAACGTATAACCAGCTTTAAAAGTAATGTGTTTAGGAATTAAGAGTGCCTTAACGGTATAATTTAATATTTCCTAGATGATGTGTTAGTTTTAAAAATTGAAGATCATTATTAATGCTCTCTTTCATCTACTAATGCTTGTAATTAATTGTTAACAAATTTATCTGTACTGTGTGTCGTGATGATATTGTAATGTTATTTGAAATCAAAATCTTGCTTAATTCAGTGTTTATTAAAATTTAACAGGCATATGGAGTAAAGAAAATGTGAAACTTGCATTAAACAATTTAATAACTTAATAGGTATTCCCTTTAATTCCCTAATAGGCATTCCCTTTAAACATTTATAAGATACTTATTGATTTAAAATTCTATAAGATGCATCCATAGATTTAAAATTAAAAATATTTATTCATTGGTTTAAAGCTTTATATTAAAGCAGTTAAAATTATAAGTTATAAAATAATTCTGCTTGAAATCCTATTGAATGTTAATGGAAAGAAATATTGTTTGAGCTGAATGCAAACTAAGCATCATTGATAAACCAAAAGTCACCCCATGAAGTCAAACTTATCAGAAGCTCTCAGATAAGCATCACACTTGCATTTGAGTAAGAGGCTGCAAAACCAAAAGTCGGAGTTGATTTTTTTGTGGGTGGGTGGGTACCAATAAATTTCCATATCAATAGAATTAAAAATGTAATGAAGTTTAATGGCATAAAACATATCAAATCATATCTCATTCAAAATCTTAAGTTGAAAAATGAAAGTGAATTACCTAGATTTGCTACAATTATTCATAGCCTGAGGGTGATTCATCCTTCGAGTTGTTCAATTGCATAATTAACAGACAGTATTTATGTTAATGATGTAAAATCGTTCGGCGTGTGATTTGTCAATGTGATATAGATATCTTTCATCGAAATTTATGAGATTGATCACAGTAAATTGGAATGTGTAAGCCCCGTACCAGTAAAATTCTAACCAAAATTAATTGTATCGACTAAAAACATCAGAGTGAAAGATTAGATACCGAAACAAATTAACTGGATTAATTGGATGAAACCTGATCGTTGCGTATTAACTCGTTCTCGCCCAGACATTTGCAATCATATTTCCCAATTTTTCAGGTGCAAGAACGAAAAAAATAACTTCCCGCATCAGTTGTTTGAGCAATAGATATTTTCTTTTTAAAAAATTCTCTATAAGGGTCATCTATAATTGTCTATAGCACATCTAGTTCAACGTCTTTTGAACTAGTTGTGCGATTGGGGCAGGTGAAGAATATCACTTTTATTTTTCTTTTCTCTTTGTCGACATGTTTCCATGCAAAAATAATTTTAAAGTACATAAGATGAATTCTCGTACACATTCGTTGTGATGTACCTGCTATATACGGTACGAGTGGTAAGTTTTGCATTTTTTTTTCAAAATGTTGTCCGTAAAGTTACACAATAACACGCATCATTAAATTCTAGAAATCTACAACTATACAATACGTGTTTTATTTTGAATAACGCAATTTTTCGCAGAATAAACTCTTTTTTTCAGTAATTTAAAAAATGAAGGTTATAAACATTTAAACAACTCCTTTTGAAGTGATTATTAGCTGGTGCGGTATTGTGTCAGTAATTGTTTTACTCTGTCCCAGCCGTTTTAATTTGGCTTTAATTTTGGAAAGTCCTGATGGGATATACATACTTATGTATTGATTCAATAAATACCTTGGAATTTTCATTTTTACTGACACTGGAATTTTGAAATTTTTATGAGTGTGGAGACATAAAGTAGTTATTTTAAAACAGTCGATTTCACATTAAGAGAAAATCCAGACTTAAATCATTTGCTTAAATTACTTAAACTTCTTTGCGCATTTACTTCTCCCAATTTCGAAATCGGCTAATGCTTGTCAAATTTCTATTCTCAAAAGAATTTCCCCAATATTTGTAAGCATTGAATTTCACAAGTAAGTTGGAATTTCACAAGTACAAGAAGCATTTGCACATTTTATGCATAATTTTAAGATTAAATTTTATTCTGTAATCAAATATAAGCACTGCTTATTATTTCTGCATATTCTTTTAAGATGCAATAATTATTATTACACTTAGAAAACAGTATTATTTCTAATTATCTATAAAATATTCAAAAATAGCATTTTGTAATATTACACTTAATTTACGTTTTGAATATACATATATGGTGTTAGGGGACCTGTAAACGCACCTAAAATTAGCACACATGGTATATATATATATATATATATATATATATATATATATATATATATATATATATATATATATATTATTCAGCAAGAGAAATTACCGTTATTCAACCAACTGCTGTTAAAATCATAAATCTGTAATCGTATAGTGAAAGTATTTCAGAGTTTCAGAATCTTTTACTATCGTAAACTGGGGAATGGTCGTATTTTTTTCTGCAAAATATAAAGGAGAAAAATACAATACTCCAAGTAAGTTATGTTTCCTATTTATCATATTTATATGCTTGAAATTGGTCAAAAAGTATAAATCTACAAACATAAAGACTCTTTATGCCACTTCATAAAGAATAAACATGAATGTGAGAAACGATGAAAGAGAGGATATACTGCTAACAAAATGATCTATTTTTAGATACTGGAACATTACCAAATGCTTCTTCGTTATTGATCAGTTCTCTCGTTGCTCCTGTTTCCTAAGATTTCTGTGGCGATGCTAACGTTGCTATCTAAGAGTATTGTAGCAACTAATTAAAGTTTTATGTACCCTCAAATAAGTCTTTAGAAGTTCTCATATTCTAATGCTGATATCATGTTATACATCGTCATGTATTTTAAGACGATGCAGACGAAAGCCAATTTATACTAGATGAAGAAGGGCCGTAATTACAGTTTTTCTCGTCAGAGCAGACCTTGGCCAAAAGCATATCCTTAAAAATGAGAAACTTTATGGAGAAATTCATAAAGGGATTGCAAACTGCATAAATGGCATCATCAAGAGATGGGAAATTATTTGTGAAATATCCCCGTATCTGGGAACACAGCACTGAGAGAAGGCGTAGTATAAGTATGAATATGCTGCTTAACACATACCGCGTGCTGTAAAGTCTACAAACATTTTCTGGTTTTTAATGATCTCGCTATTGACAGTGACATTATATTTACTCGATGATTGCTCTGAATTTACACAAATTTAAAATTACCAAAATCCACAATCAGTACTACATATTTCATTTTAATTCTCAAAAGCAACAATATTCTACCGATTATCTGTTTATTTTAGTTCTGAGTAATTATCATCAACTCGTACATTTATTTCGCCGCATAATTTCTGTCTAACATCCTGAAAGCATGACTAATCATTGAAAGTTTAATTGACATGTTCTGTCATTTGGCTGAAACATTCATAAATGTCTCCTTTCCAGCACTTGCATCAGTTACATATATTCTCTGAAATTTTAATTCTCATCAGAATATGGTGGAACATTGATACTAATAACTAAAAAACTGACCAATGAGGAGATTTTAAATATTACAGATTAAGCCTGACAATGTAAGGTTGCACACACCTCAAATATGCAAACCTGCAAATGTCTCAAATTTAAAGTACAGGGACGTTTCGCTAATGTTCTATCTTGGTGTATTTATGGCTATTTTGGCACTTTTTAAAGCAAACTACGCAATTTGTGCACT
Source organism: Cheiracanthium punctorium (assembly GCA_038373885.1). Lineage (NCBI taxonomy): Eukaryota > Metazoa > Arthropoda > Arachnida > Araneae > Cheiracanthiidae > Cheiracanthium > Cheiracanthium punctorium. Next base: position 247,042 of record JAWZYV010011842.1, read on the forward strand.
ACTACATGCGCAAAATTACTACAGCCCCGAGTATAACTGGAAAACTTTAGTCATAATAATAGTGACTTGCGTCAGATCGTATATGTAGGAGTCTTAGAACAGGGATAATAATGTCTCTTAATGACTAAGAATGACATTATAGCATAAAAAATGTAACTGATCCACGACCCAGAATGTAACCCTTCAAGAGATGAATTGCTAGTGTCATTGGACTTATCATGCAAAAAACGGATGACTATAAAAATCCGTAATAAGTCATATAAGATTAATTTTATGTGAAGATTTTTGTATATTTTCATAAAATCAATACATCATTACATTTGAAATTTAAGCATAAATAAATAGTCATATCATACATACTTTTTAAGACGTTTCGGTTCTGACAGTGATTGTTAACCGTTTTTCTTGTTACACTTGGATATTTCACTCTTCAAAATTCATGAAAGTATTATTTTTCTCTATTTTTTATACTTTTAAATGTAGATTTTAGCTTCAACTCGTTTAAAAGCACTATAAATTATTTTGTACTTAATTTTGCTTTTTTAAAGTCTTACTAAAGCTGAATTTTTGGACAAGTTAAGAGCTTATTCGCCACGGTAGCTAAGCATATTGGGCTAATTGAAAAATGAATTGAATTTTTTAATTCTTACAATAACAGTAATATATGGTTTACGTCAAAGCGGATGAAAAAATTGTTTTCACGTAGCAAACTTTGTAGGGAGCAACGCAACTATACTTCTGGTTAGCAAGGGGATTTCTCCGTTGTCGCACATATGCACTAAGCTTTCACAGCTGAGGTAATTGTGGTAGCCTTTGCTTAACTGTTGGGATAATTGACTAACTGTTACTGTTAGGAAACTGTTAGGAACCGGACTGTTAGGAAACCGGATGTTTTTAAATAACTGTTAGGAAACCGGATGTTTTTTTGTTTTTGTTTTTTTTTGTTCTTCAAGCATGTTTGTGTCTTGCATGCGCAATATTTATAGAGAATGGGCGTCTCCCTGAGTTTGTTTTATTAAAGATGTTTCGAACGAAACTCTTACAGCAGAGGAATCCATAAAGCATAAACTGTTATCAAGTGTTTCTTCTGAAATCTGTGTCTCACCCAATCTATTCGTATTTTGATTTTGGCGGAATTTAAAATATCCGGTATGCCGGAAAAACCTCAAGAATTTCAAACAATTTCCAACCGCAATACACCAAATAAATCAATGTGCAAAATAGTAAGAGTAATTAATTAAATATTAGTTTTAATTACTTTTCAAAACCAATGTGACCGCAACGAAATATTTAAAAAGCAAAAGCCAGCATTAATCCCCGATTCACGCATAATTGCTTCTTATGAATACAGCAAGACATGAACACGTGCAAGCATATATTTATCGATTGCTGTTTGAATACCATTTAAATTCGGAATGAACAATATGAATAAACATTGAAATTAAGTCATTAACACGCGAGACTCTGAGCAGTTATGAAATAATTACTACTTTGAAGCCAACCTTTAGTTGCAATGAAGACTCTTGCATATAATTTTCTCTTCGAGACTTCTGTGAACTGCATACAATGTGAGGGGTAAGTCTCCGAGCATTTTACAGTATATTCCTATGTCATTATGCAAATTTGTACTGGGTGCGTTCTTTGAATTTGTCACTTTGAAAAGCAGACAATATTCTTTAAAGAGGAATTTATTTAGTGCGTCCTGAATTAACATTTGTTTTAACTTTTATCATACTATGTATAAAAATATTTTCATTTGCATCGCAATGGGCTATTTATATGTTTTGCCTAATTACTAATTAACCAGAATTGTAATTGACAAGAGGGGGAAAATACTAAGCACTAAAATAGTATATTTTTGTTTAATCTTCTGAAACAAAATACAAAATATAAATTTAAAAGTTTACTTTAAACGTAATTGATAAAATTATGTATTAAATTCAAATTAAGTGTAAAATTCATTATGAAAGAGAGAGGTCAGTGCACGTGGCACTGATGCAAATGAAGCGAAATATCGGTAAGAAAATATTGCTTGTCGCGTTGCTGATAAGTTTTGGCTGGTGTTGTTGATAAACAATTCACCATTATTACTTTTTTATTCGAAAGACAAACTGAAATTCCGAACATATTTTTAAATGCCTAATAACTTACGACAATCCTAGATAAATGAATGTTTTGTACTAGACATACTTGTTCCTATTTTTAGTTTTCATAATTTTTTTAAAAACAGCACTAAACAAAAATGAAAGGTTTTCAGTCATACGAAATTTGCAAAATCATGTACCCAGGCAGAACGCACTGGTTCTTTCAACGTGACTGGACGTCTTATATTGTACAAAATAAATTCTGGTCCATAATAAGCGCTTTCGAATATTCAGCTACACGTTATAACCTAGTTCTCAGTAGCACTTTCTACATATTTTTAAAATCTGGGACTATGACACGTACAGAAAATATATTCCACAGTTCGTCCTCTAATTTACTTACAGTATACGTTTTGAAGACGCTTAATGTAGTACGGAATGCGATAATAATGAAACCGCTTAAGGGGCAGCTGTTCTGAGCTGACCTAATTTATGTTCTATTTTATGCTCAAAACGTTGGTCATTTTAGTCTTGCTCATTCGTTGCTACTTGGAAAAACAGCAGGCTCCCTAGCGGTTAATTGTAATTATCCCATACCGTGTTATATTGAATGTCTTCAGAGCGTGTATTGTATTTAAATTGTAGGATGAACTGTGGAGTACGTTTCTTTTCATGTGATAGTCGAAGAGAAAAATAAATGCAGCAAGTTCAAGAGGACTGGAATAGAACATGTAGCTGAATATTGAAAAGCGCATATATTCTGAACCAAAACGTGTTTTGCACAGTATAAGACGTGTGGACACGTTCAGAGAACCAGTGTGTGGTGCCGTGGTAATCACTTAAACAAAATCTTATATTCACTATTAAAATACTTAGACGTCTCACTTACTTACACAAAATAAAACATGGCTATGAACATAACGGCACTTTTATAAATTTAAGTGAAATTTCCTTCTAGCGAGAGTAATTAAGAATGATATCTTAAAGTAACAGTTGGGGTATTTGAAATACATAAATCCCAAACTAAAAAGTAATAATATGCTTATAATGCTTCTATATCTGAACTTACTGATACAGTTCAACGTGAAATAATACTCCATTTCAGACATCTTTTTTTCTTTAACCAAAAAAGCATTTAAAGTAAAAATACAGAAAGGAGATATTTATAAATTTGTACACTTTATGAATGTGGAGCGAAAAATGAAGAGTTTGTTCTGCTGAATAAAAGCAAATGTGCATGGCTTAAAGATTTATCTAACAAACGATCCATTGAAGTGCGTCACACCGCTAAAATCATAAAGATGTCGAAGCATCGAGCGTGCCATTACAATCACTACCGTGTTAAAGTCTGGAAAAAGTCGTAAAAAGCTGGCATGAAATGAACGCAAGTGGTCTGTTTAATAACCGGAAAGCGTGAAAGGGCAATAACATTTTATGGTCATCAGTTAAAATTTCGTAAAATGCTCTGCGTATTTCAGGTGAAGGACGATTATTACGACTTTATATCGTACATATATTATTGAAAATGAATTATGCCAGCACGTTTTCCATATTTTGACATTCAATACAACCCGAATGAATCTTATGTCATTGAAGTTTTTAGATAGAGAAGATCTATCTCAAAATCATTCTTCTAAAAGTCTTGAATATTAAAAAAGAAATATATTTATTTAAACTCTGATGTAAAATGTTTAAATAATGGTTTAGTTCATTATAGAAGAAACTTGGCGTTGTACTTGCTTGTACAAGGCAAAGAAAGTATATTGTCATAACGAATAATTGCGGTCTACAGATTTCGTTGGAAAAAATCATATTTTGACAATCTTTAAATTTACATTGACAAAATTTTGCATGATGTTTACACGTTTTTATGTAGCATGTGCATGCGTAATATATGTCTATAGGTATGCATGAACTATTCTGATGAACTGTGAATTCATTTTTACTAGCTTTAATGTGACGGATGTACATACTTATTTACGTACGGATGTATGCATGTACAGATACACCCTCTCAAAAAAGTACTCGAGTATAAGCAAAACTTCCTATTTTATCTTTGAGAAAAATTAATTAGTTTCTAAAAAAATGGAAAACTCGGCATAATTATGAAATTTATATCTACGCATAACATAATTCATATTTTATTTTAAATAACTTTAATGTACGAAACTATAAGAAGTTTGACATTACTCGTTTACTTTTCGAGGGGGTTATCTCTCGTACCTCAAAAACAGTTATCCAATTTTTTTTTTTTTAAATTCTGTATTTGAGCTTGTTGTAGCAATCTAGTTGTGCACCACTATTTTTTGATCGAAATGAACTAGGTAATTTTTTTACAGGGTAAATCCATAAAATCGAAGTCTATGGACAGTCATTATGTGAAATGCATTTCGGAGTTGTTCGTTCATTTCAATTAAAATAACATTAATTTGATAGACTCTAGGGTAATCATACGGTGATCAATAGGGATGGACGCGAGACGATGTTTTGCGAGACGAGACAGAGATTTACAGCTTTATTGCGAGACGAGACAGACATTTTTAACATTACGATAGAGAGATTTTGCGAGACGAGACAAAGCTTTTAGGCCTCTTTGCGAGACGCGAGGCGCCAATTTTTCGTCTCGCGTCCATCCCTAGTGATCAAGTCCTTTAAATTAATTCTTGTGAAATAAGTAATAAAGACTATCACACATGTAACAAGTTTCTGCAATAAACATTTTATGTTATTTCTTAAAACATCCACGTAATTTCTGAATAAGTCTGAAAATCTAACGTTAAACTAAGTTTAAATTTTTATAGACAGTACCTAGAGGAATTAAGATGGAATTTTTTTTCTCGACTTAATTTTCTACTGATTAAAAATTAATTTTAATGTCAGGTTTTGTTTTTGTTTATGCTTGGAACATTATTTTCGGACTTTTGTGCTTGCTTTCAAGAACCCGCTTGAAACCAAGTTATTGACAAGGCCTATTAAATTAATTTTTTAAGTTATACCAAATTGTGCTGCAGATTCTCGGTATACCTCTAAAATGCTTCATTTAGAAAAACTTTTTTTAAAGGGTGATCATAAAATTAGATGATAGTAGAATACATTTAGCAAGCAAACTGGAAACAAGTGATTTTATAAGTCACACAGCTATTTTTGGTGTAAATTAATTTCAGTGTGGGCTCCTAATTCTCCTGTCATTACAAAACTAATATGTTAAAATGCTACAAGTTTACAAAACACCAAATGACATCCGTTTGTGATAAAAATAAAGATCATTTGTGTTTTCATAAAGTAAAATTCGATCGCTTATCATTTTAAAGTATGTTATACCAAAACTTCACATTTTAATCTGGCACGTGATGATTCTTAATATTTTTCCCTGGTGATTATCAATTTTACTACTCGACTTACATTTTGACACATGTCACATAAAATTCTTAACTCATTGAAAGTTATATCCATGACGTCATTTTCCAGCAGGAAAAATTTTATATAGCGCCAGTCTAACACATTTAAAGGGATTTTAAGAGTGATGTATTTAGCATATTTTCAAGTTGACATCATATCTTCTAGTACAGAGGCAAGTCATTTTTATGCATGCAAGCGTTTCAATATAAAATTTTTAAAAAAAGTAAATTTTAATACAGTGAAAGCCTTTCTAAAGCGTGTTGTTAATGAACACTGTGACAGTAATAATTATTTTATCGTTGTATAAAATATCTTGTGAGGGATAATGATTTCTTTTTACTTACATATACAGTGTTAGAAAAAGTAATTGGTAATACATAACAGTTTGTATGAATAGTTTTATGTAAACAATACAGTATATGTTATCCGTGCCATTTAAAGCGCAATTATTTAGATGTTAGAAAATCTAGGCAATTCATTAGAAAAGACATATTTAGATGAAAAAAATAAATGCTTGATAATTTTAAGCTGACACCTTTTTAACTCGAAATATTTCCATCGAAATAATAATTATTTTAACAGATGACATCATATTACTATTAGTTCAGTATTAAAACATTTTCATATTTTTTATCTGAGAACGGAATATGCATACATATATAGAGGGAGCATAGGACAGTCCCTTTAACCTGAAAATATTTGTGAACAGGGGAGAACTACAGCTACGCAAGTGAGGTACCGGCATAGTAAAGTGACGGCGTCCGACCTAATGCAAACGACAGCAGCACTTCTAGTAGTGAAATTTGTAACTTAGCATCGTAAATCGAAAACGAAAAGAGATAGAGCAAAACTTTAAAATTAGGAAGCTTAGAAACATTTAGAGCATCAACTAATTAGTAAGAAACGGCATTTGTCTCTCACGGTTAAGATAAATTGTCACCTGTATAACTAAAAATGCTCGAAATCGATGTGCTACAATTCTACGCTGCGTATTCCCATTTCAGAACCTGATTTTCGGTGATCGGTGATTTTCCCCATACCTGACTTTGTAGATGATATTACCCTGTCCGCCTTACGATCCTAGCGGTTGCCGCGCGACAGTGCTCCTGCACGCCAGACAACTGAGGTGCGAAACCTTCTGAAAAATTGTTTTGGAAAACAAATTATCGGGTATGGTGCTAGAGTTGAATGAATCTCCTCCGTGATCACCGGAAATCAATCCTTCCGATTTCTTCCTGAGGTATTACATAAAAGATCAGGTTTTTGCAACTCCATAGAAGTCTGCTGGATTGAGGTCATCGTATTAAAGATAATTGTAATTGTGTGATACCTTCCATGTGAGAAATGTGCATGCAGAATTACTCTCACGAATACAAACGTGAATCGTGAGCTGTAGCCAACTTTTCAAACATATTCGACATTAATTTTTTATCACTGTGCAGCCGTTTAACTCCGTAGTAGCACAATTAGTTCAAAAGACGTTCTAAAGACGTGTGGGGTGACCCTCTGGGGGTGCTAATTCAGGTGGGGATTGATCCCTCATCTGAAATTGGTTCAAAATTAGGTACCAATATGCAGAAGTCCAACGCCTTCAGGGTAACGGCATATATTTCAGGGGATAGTGCAATCTTCCAACATCAACCGAAACAACATCCTAAGAGGGCAAAGAAAAATACGTTAATTTTAATTGGTTTAAATTTTGATTGACCGTTGCAGTTGTCCTTTTACTAAACATAATCTATACGACATCAAAGAAGGGTTCTGGGGGGAAGTTCATGTGTTGTTCTTATAACTGGATCGTAGTAGAGTGGATAAATAGAGTGTCTTTTATTTAAGGTAATTGTAGATATTTAAATAGCACGAATACAATTACAATTTGTTTTTAAATTTATTTAATTTATTCAGAACATATTCACTATCTTTCATGTATATGTATATATATATATATATATATATATATATATATATATATATATATATATATATATATATATATATATATATATATATATATATACATATACATATATATATATATATAAATGGCGAGGCCATTTGTTATGAAATTACGTTAAGAAATTCGATGCACACTTCAACATAACAGGTACACGAAATTCGATGCACACTTCAACATAACAGGTACACGAAAACGACGTTTCCCACCCCACATTGCTATGGGATTCTGTAACGTCTTGGTGTATTCTAACCCTCTTTAAAGTTTATCCCTCTAATTTTGAAACACTCTCTGAATACTAGGTCATGGTTTTCCAGATTCACTGACAGGTTTTTATTTCTTAAATATTGATCAAGTCATATTCAACAAAGTGCGAAATTACATTCAAAAATGACGGAACTGCATAGCATTGATTAAAATTTTGTGCCGACTTCAGACAATATGCTCCATGCATAAATTAGGTGATATGCAAAATTTCAGCCTTTCGTAATTAAAAAGGGCAGAGATATATTTAAACAAAGTTGTTTAGGGACTATACAATACCAATGGTCGACAAAATATGTAGTTATGCAATCATTGTTTTCTTTCGTAATTTGTGAACAGCTCCTGAAACGTGTTCTTCCGATGGGATTTTTTTGTCTACGAGAGTCATTGAAATTCGGTTCAAGTCAATTTGTATGTATTTTAATATCTTTGCGACTTTTATGATAAAAGAATGGAAATTTTTACGCCATCTAATTAATGTATGGGACATTGGGAATTTTTTCATACATGAGTGGACTGTATTAATTTTTTAATTTTATGTTAATTTAGATTAATTGTGAAGAAAATTTTAATGGATAGCATAAAATTATGGACATTTATTTACGCTTATTTTTTAATTTATTGAGTATGATCATGCTATATATTTAAGGAAAGAATTCCTAGGTTTTTGTATTAGTTTGTTCTTGTGGGATTGAACGCTATTAAACAAAGACGTTTTGACACCATTAAAGAAATCAGTTAAAATATACAGTTTAGGGATAGAGTGGATAAAAAAAAGAAATACTTTTGTTCTGTAACATACCTATGCGTCTGACTTTAGTTTCATTTCTTTCAAAATGTTCCTTTGCAGAGGTATTAAGTTTCATCAGTTCCAAGCACAAAATACTAAAGTTTTAGCAATCAAACATATAAAAAGTATTTTTTTTCTCCTAAATGTCTGAAGCTTGATTTTGAATATAATATTTTATCGGCGTAAACCTATTTAAATAATATACTCGTACACACACATATGTATATATATATGTATGTATGACACATTAATATTTTAATACAAATGAATTCTTTTTATTTCTTCTTTTCTATATGGGGGATCTGTATGGGATACGTTTCAACAGAATTTTTAAAACCGTTTAACAAATTTAACTGCTTAAAATTGCTTATAAAACACGTTTTATTTCTCATGTAACATCATTTCAAATAAATTAGAGATAGCAAATTATTTATCAATTAAAAATAAAAAAAAGTTACAAGTGTGCCTTATTCTCTTTTAAACGGCTAATTTTTAGTAAGTTTACTCGAGGGTTCATATAAAAGTCCAATACAGATGATTTCTATGCAACAAATTAAACCAGCAAGGTTTATGCTTAATATTTAAGAAAAAACTTCATTTAGAAATTAGGCATAAAATTATCTAATTTTGAAAGTAATTACTTGTGACAAGCATAGACACAGGTGTCATACGTAAGAGTAAAATACTCAAGATATTTAATTATTCTTCAAAGAAAACAAAATCCTGTACAAAAATATAGGTCCTGGAACTTTTCTTTATTTTTAATTCTTATCGATTTTCGCTTAAACATTATTTGCATATGCAAATTCATCCAGCCAAATTTCGTGAAACAAAAGAATATTTTTAAATTGACTTTCTAAACAAGTAAATGGGCTTTTCCCAGATAACATATAAAAGTCAACATGCAATCCTCCAATCTAAAAGAATTAACGAAAGAAAAAAACATAAAAAGAAATAGTTCAAATATCTTTTAAATCACACTCAATAAATTTAATCTTGATTTCAGAAATGTTAAATTTAGACATGTGATATCAGAATATACAATTACTATTATTAAACCCCTTCCAATGTTTTTAACAATAAAATAAATGCACAGTTCCGATGCATACAGATAATGATAAAAATGCATTATTATATTACAGACTAGCTGCGTACCCGTTCTCCGCACGGTTGGGAACGAAACTTTTTCTTACATCAATAATTCGAATTGATTCCAGTGATTTGGAATCTAAAAATAAACAAAATGATTTAACTCTTGGCGTAAAGTTACTCATTAGTTATTCGTAAATTAGTATAAGTACTGACCTGAGACCATTGTTAATATTATGACACAAAAACTATGTCGGTGTAATTCGCGATCAGAAAAAGAAAAGCGTGACGGTTTGCAGCGAAAATTCCTAACTTTCAAAATATCTCATTTCTACATCATGCTCTTTTTTAGATTTAAGTTATACCACCTTAGATACTACATGGTGTGGAGAACCGTTTTATTTTATAGTTAAATAGTTGTGTACCCGCTGTTCGCAAGGGAAGAAGAGCACATTTTCCCAAAATGTGATCATAACTACTTGTGACAAAATAGAATCTCCAAGAAAAAAAAGTTCTGTTACAGTCTTTTCTGTTGAAACTACCGCGGGATATATTAACGCGACGTAGAATTACTTTATGTTTAGTTAGCTGTGATGTAAGATGGTTGTTGAAAAAGGAATAGAACACTTAGTTTCACGAAATATTTATTAATGCGGTATATTGTGATTTGATCAATATTGCCCTAGCATATCTACTAACTATTACTTATACTATCTTTCACTGATACCAATACAATTTATTTTCGTTTTTCAATCGTTAATGTTTAATTTAAAGAAACGGCTTAGGTATTTGCAACGAATGTAGTCTTTTATTCTTTGGTGACTTTTATAATTTACGCATTAGTATAAACGATAATCATTTCACTTTATGGTTGAAACTAAAACAGCTCTCCATACATTTGTATGCATAATTCTTGTCAGATTGGCTCATTTAGCACCAGGGCCCTATTATCTCACGGGCAAATCGCGACTTTGCCCAGTGCTCCACGCTCGAAATGGCCCCTAATTTGAAATGCTAATCTGAAATATTCTTTTTTATAATAAAATTTTATGAAAAATAAAACAAATTTCATAGATGGAGGCCCCCAAATTCATCAATGCTAGGTGTCCCTGTTTGTCATAATCAAGTCCTGTTTAGCACCGCAAAATATTTCTTGCGATTCGAAAACGTGACCCGTTAAAAATCTCAATTGAAAATAATACTGGGTAATTCAGTGGTGAAAAAACAGCATTCAATTCTTTTTCTGGCAACGTAAAATAAAATATGGAATTATTTCATGCGTTGCGAATGTTTTGCTTGTGAATCCGTTTTCTGATTGAGTTTCGAAAGAGGTTCTAAACTCGTGACGCACATTTCACCTGCAAAAACCCAGTTATTTTAAAGTAGTTTTATTTATTTTTTTCAGCTGGCAATTTTAATCATTGTTACTGTATCCATGACAATCAAACTGCAAGATATCAAACCAAAATTTGTAGCAGCTGCAACAGAAATGAAAATCCTTCTTTACTTAAAAATTCGTAAAAACTCTCCTATTTTATATTTTTCCTCCGTTCTTCTTTTAAAAGTGGGCAAATTTTGTGCTCCGTCTTTTGCTGAAATATAAAGAAGTTATAACAGATAGAATTTAAGATGCAGCAGTTTTAAAAATATTTTACGTAAGTTAGCGTCAAATTTAATTTTATTTGAAAAATTCCCAAAAATCTGCAAATTATGTTACACAGTCCGAACAAACAGTTTTTAAAAGAAAATTTTCTCCTCTATACGATGATGTAAATATCGTTTTCTTGCGAGTGCAATTACCGGCGCTATTATGTATTACGCAAGAAAAATCGCTAAAAATCGGACAAAACATAAAATAAAACATTTTCTAATTCGAATTTCGAAAATATCGCTTCGAGATGTGTCGAGAACCGTCTTCGAGAATTTCTGTACAAAATTTGGTAGGTCTACGATCACCCGTTTCGGAGCTATGCGAGACACAGACAGACAGACAGACAAACGGACAGTTTACACATCGCTTTATTTATATAGATAGATAATGATAAATTTCAATGCTGCTCCTAGAGTTTTAACTAAAAAATACTTATGCATTTTTTTATACTTTACGTCAGTATATGCACAAAATTTATCAAATTTTCTTAATATTGTATTTTAGTAAATAAAAATTATTATTTACAGAATGATTGTTCTTTTTAAAATTATATAAGTTCTAGAAAGGAACTAGAAATAGTTATATTATATGCAGATAATTTAGATTTCTTATTTTTTAAATAGGTATTTAAAATGGCATGCAAGTTAAATATATTTAAGGCAAAATATCATTAATTTTGTCTGTGGATACAGTTAAAACATAATAATATTTTTAACATTTGTATGTACCGTTTAAAAAGATCAATACTTTATTCCTAAGCATCATGTTTGATTTAATATTCTGAACATCAAGAAAATGTCTAAAAATTCAAAATTGTTTTCATTTAAGAATTCATTCATGCAGTTATAAACGCAAAAGAAGAGGGCTGTACGGTTTTAATTCAGTTCTCATTCCTTTTCTTGCAACTCTGTGTCTCGGAGATTCAGTTTGAAAAAAAGTCAATATTTCATCACTACTTAAAAAATTAAACTAAAGAAAGTCGATGATGTGCCCCCGTCCCTACTGTAATTTTCTTAAATTGTAAATAAGAGCGTAAAGGAAGGCATAATAATACACAGTGAATGAGCTGCCGTTTTTTATATAAAATTAAATGAATTTAAAAGTATAAAGCTTAACACGTTGCCCAGTACTGTAGTGAGAGCTCATAAAGAAACCAGGACATTTCGATCATCATTCAATATCCGTTGTATTAAAAAAATAAGAATAATATGCGTGCGTGTTTTGTGTTTAAGCAAACCTGCACGAGGTGTATTTTCCTTGGGGAGGTTGCCTCGGGCAAGAATTTTCGAGAGATCTTAAAGCGTATTCAGATTACATCTGGAGACAAACTCCAAAAACTCCAGACCGCGCGGTACGCCAGAATCCCGAAACACTTATCAGCCATCTAACATGTTCAGCGTCTTATCCACTGGATAATGGTGGAGTCCATAATCTGTATTATTTGTGTAAGAAGAATATATTACATTAACATATCAGGTACAGTGCAGTTTTCCATATATTTCTTCCAATGAACAGGTGATTTAGCCCCTGCTGTCCAACACATCTTTTAATTAATACTTTTCATTTAAAATCTGGTAATTTCAAAGAGGCTATTTTAAATGATAATCTACCCATTTGTTGAAAAAAAGTTTTTTTTCCTTTACCAGTGAGCTCTCGAAAGTGCATATAATAAAAAAATAAAAAAAAGGGGGGGGAAACACCCATCCCAGGTTGGGAATCTGATTATAACTTTTATAACTTTTATTATAAACTACTTTACAAAGCTCCAGCTTTCTTGTATCCTGATATCCATCAATTTTTAATGCATCTCACAGTGCGTCTATGAATCAGATGAAGATAACTAAATTTTTTTTTACTCTGAGTTCTACATTTAAAATACATAATAATGAGAAAAATATATATCTAAACATCGATAATTTCACTTAAATTCGCATGAACGAAAATTTCGTACCCCAAGTTATGTGTAATTTTTTTTTTTCTCAGCACGAATTATCTGAAAGAAGTTTTTAAAGCAATTCACGGTGTTAAAGCGATCAGCGGCAATTCAGTGAAATACATCAGGCGCCTGTGCGTGTAGTGATACGCTGTAACATTTAGTCACGAGCTGGCTCCCGGACTATAACCCTGTACTTTGGCTCGTACTTTTGCATTTAGTGCTCAGAAACGAAAATATCACAAGTAAAACTTTCTCCATGTTTGATTCTGCCTCAAAATAATTTCGTGTTTTTCGATCATAAAATGTGAGATTGAAAATCTTTGATTTTCATTTACGGATTCTTTCCTCAATTTATCCGGAGTTCTGTATATAAGAAATGCTGTGAAGTTTGTGAAGGAAAAAAATCCTCACTAGAGAATCGTTTGCAATGGAAAATGTTTTATCGATTTATCATTTTCTTCCTTTTCAATTGAAGTCTATAGATTTTGAGGAGATTTCGATTTTACGATTCATATAAGACTCCGTGTTCTGTTGGTGTAGCGTCTGTGTGGCTCCAAATATATTTTATTGATTCGAAATTTTAAACCCATATCATTTATTGATAAATAGGGGATACTATTTTTTATTTTAATAAAATTTTATGTCAGTAGCACGCTGTCTGTTAATAGATTTTAAATTTCATTTTTCAAAATTTTTTGGATTTAAATAAAATAACAATGGAACATTTGCCAACGATTTAATTTTTCACGTGTGTGAAAGTTTTCTTTCACTCTCAGCTTTTGTGGTAGGAGGAACGTTTTCTATCTGAAGAAAAGTAAACGCACTATGCTGTCTGAAGCGGTAAGTACTGAATTAAAATACACAAATTGTTGAAGTTCTGGAATTAAAATGCACGATTTCTCTTACAATAATTAATTACAATTCTTTCAAACTTCTGATAACTATTTACATTTTTGAACTTATCTGGAAAACGTCTGCACTTTTTTGCAAAAGAAGTATAGATTATGCACTATTTGTCCATAAAAGTGGATATTTTTCAATATTTTGAAAGTATACACTTTTTGTGCAAATTATATGCATACTAAAAAGTGCATATTCTACATTGTCAAAAACTGTGCACAAAAGTGTAAACTTTTTAAAGTATCCAAAATATTAAATTTTTATGAGAATTTTTTGCAAAAAAAAATGCAAATATTTTCTAGCTAAGGCATTTTCTATGAGTTTGAAACAATTTTCGCAAAATCTCAAAATCTAATCCAAATTTTAACAAACTCTACATGCACAGTTTAAGTTGTATGACCACCTATCGTGTAAATAAATTTCGTTTCACTTAAGTCGTACGTGAAGCGCGAACAAAAATTTACGCTATTTGAAACGATTTTCAGAAAAATCTCAAAATCTAATGAATTTTATTTTAATACTACTCCTACAGCTTAAGTTGAGAAATCACCTATCATGTCACCAAATTTCATTTCTTTCGCTTTAGCTACACCGTCATTCGTTAAAATCAACCGATCATACCCCATGCATTTTTCCGTCTAGATCCCCACACACTAATCAATTAGTGCACTTTTTGGGCACAATTTAGTTTTCTCTTTTTATGCATAAGCAGAGCTGCCAAATACGCTCGGATTTTGTCCACTTTATGTGTACTTTTTTAAAAACTTTTTCTTGCTGGGTTACTAAACAAGTCATAAGCTCATGTAACTCTAGTCGTATATGTATTTCATAGTTACAATAAAAGTCACTTGACTCTTGTGTTTTAGTAGAATGAAAAGCCATAGCAAGGGTAAAAAATTAAAAATATACAATACATACATACATACATATCCTTATAAATAAAAATGAAATTCTGTTTGTTTGTTTGTTTGTTTGTTTGTTTGTTTGTGGATTTGATTCGTATACAAATCCACAAAAATGGACCTATCAGCCTGAAATTTTGCACAGATATGTAAAATAATATAGAATAAATGATAGTCCACTTTAAAACTTTGAAAGTCCACCCGTTCCCGGAATTTAAGAGATTTTTTATGTTCTTCACGCAAAAAGCTTTCCGTAATTGTAACCCCTGTATTGAAAAAAGTGTGAAATAAGGATCGTGGTTGCCATGTGTGGCGATTTTGCCGAATAAAATGTTTTAAATTCTCACAAAGTAAAAATAAAAGAATAATAATGATTTTTTTTGTTAGTTTATATTCGTAAGGTTATTTTTTTTAAATTATAATATCGTGTGCATGGGAAATCGGAGCAGGAATGAAATGTTTTATACGCAAAACAATAAGAATTGAAGATTTCCGAGGCTAATATGTTAAAATTTTTTAGTTTGGCGAAAAAATAAAATGGCTCAACAACCGAGAAAGTAAGTTCTAGCGGTTTGCACTGTTTCCGGCTTGGCGCAATTTGCTGAGAGCTTAAGGAAACGGATTTTCGAAAACAAGTGCAAAGGTTTTATTAGAATACAGCCTTAAATTTTAATCATCCGTGCGGAAATAATGCAGTTATTAAGGGATATCAAGCAAGCGCGGCTCCAGTGAGGAGGCTATGGGGGCCATGGCCCCCTCCGAAAATTTGTTTTACAACTTTAGATTCTCATACTTAACGATTTCACAGGTTCAATTTGCATTTTGAACAATTTATAGACCTATGTAAAAAGTTCAATGGCCCCCTCCGAGAATTCAGTCTGGAGCCGCCGTTGATTTCAAGCGATCTATCTTCAGCATTCTCGCCAATCGAGTGCATTGATTTTAGTTGGGGGAATTCCGCCAAATTTCAGATAATTGAAATCTTCTCATATAGTACATCGGAGTAACGATGAATAAAACATGTTATAGTTGATAATTTAAAAAATGAGGCTGTATTAAGGGATTCCACTTTTCAAAAAAATGCCTGGCGGTCGCACCATTTCCCATTTTGATTGCTGCTAAGTCAATGCTTCGAATGATTCCCTGAAAAAACTCTTGCAAAATGGCGTATATTGGCACTTTGGCGAGGTTTAGATTTGAAACTTGATTTTATTTGAGACCTATATCTACATTAATAAAACAATGTGTGTAAACTGTTTGTTTTTCTGTGTCTCGCGTAGCTCGCAAACGGGTGATCGTAGACCTACCAATTTTTGAACGGAAATTCTCCATGACAGGTCCCGACACACCTCGAAACGATTTTTTCCAAATTCGAACTATTTTAGGAAATATCGATAAAAGCGTATCGCAAAAGGCTAATTTTTGCTTTCCGCCATTTCGTAATTGTAACCCCACAGTGCATTAGGCGACGATTAAGCTTATCTAGGTTGCCACATTCGGCAGTTCATTAAATGATTCAGACTCTTGAAGTAAAAATAAAAGAATAACGATTTTTTTTTATTTTGACTAGATTATTTGTAAGGTTGTTTTTAAATTAAAATATCGTGTGCATGTGAAATCAGAGCGGGAATGAAATGATTTATACTCAAAAGAAAAATTTCCGGAAATAAATGTGCAACTTTTTAATTGGGTGAAAAATAAAAGGGGTTGATGTGCGATTTTGAGGAGGATTCTAACGCTTGGCGCTATTTATCGTAATTTAATAGTCTGCTATTTGGGTTATGAATACACCTGCGTATAAGTTTTTGAAATTTTCATTCAGTTGGACTTGTGCATTTTTCTGAGGAGCTTTATTGCATCTATTTCTAATATATTACATCCAGAAAAAAGGATGTTAGAAATATCAATTTTAATTTTGTTTAATCACACTCATGAATAATGATACACTTTCCAACTTAATAAAATAAGGAACGAAAATAGGGAAGACCTATGGATTATAACTCTTTTTATATATTACACTTTAGTGCGTATTTAAAATCTGAAAGTGTGTCAGATTTTCTATGATTCTAGCGCTTGGTGCAATTTAATGAGAGGGTATATTTAAAAACAAGCGTAGGTTATCTTATAAATAAAAATGAAATTCTGTTTGTCAATTTGTTGATTTGGGTAGTATACAATTCCACAAAAATGGACCTATCAGCCTGAAATTTTGCACAGATATGTAAAATAATATAGAATAAATGATAGTCCACTTTAAAACTTTGAAAGTCCACCCGTTCCCGGAATTTAAGAGATTTTTTATGTTCTCAACGCAGAAAGCTTTATGTAATTGTAACCCCTGTAGTGAAAGTGTGAAATAAGTATCTTGGTTGACATGTGTGGCGATTTTGCCGATTAAAATGTTTTAAATTCTTAAAGTGAAAATAAAATAATAATAATGATTTTTTTAGTTTATATTTGTAAGGTTATTTTTTTAATTATAATATCGTGTGCGCATAAGAAATGAGAGCAGGAATGAAATGTTTTATACGCAAAACAATGAGGATCGAAGATTTCCGCGACTAATATGTAAATTTTTTTAGTTTGGCGAAAAATAAAATGGCTGATAGGCCGATTTTTAGAAAGTGAGTTCTAGCGGTTTGCACAGTTTTAGGCTTTTGGGCGCAATTTACTGAGAGCTTAAGGGAATAGCATTTTTGAAAACAAGTGTATAGGTTTTCTTAGAATACAGAATTAAATTTTAACTATCCGTGCAGAAATAATGCAGTTTTTAGGGCATTTCAAGCGATGTAGCTTCAGAATTCTCGCCAATTGAGTACATTGATTTAACCTGGGGGAAATCCGTCAAATTTCAGAAAATTGAAATCTTCGCATTTAGTACATCGAGGTAACGAGGAATAAAACATGTTATAGTTGATAATTTAAAAAATGAGGCTGCATTAAGGGATTCCACTTTTCAAAAAAATGCGTGGCGATCGAACCATTTCCCATTTTGATTGCTGCTAAGTCAATGCTTCGAATGATTCCCTGAAAAAACTCTTGCAAAATGGCGTATGCTGGCACTTTGGCGAGGCTTAGAATTGAAACTGGATTTTACTTCAGACTGGTATATATAATAAGACTGGTGATAGATAAAAATGAATGTTGGTATGTGTGTAGGAGGTTGAAAAAATCAGCACCATTTCACCGATCACCATGAAATTTGGTTCACCTAAGTCTTTTATCATGGAGAAGGTTTTTATGCTATACGTTTTCCTCTAACTTGCCACTAGGTGGCGCAGCAGAACGTCGAATTCTATTCCGTTTAGCCGTTTGCTATGCGAATATCGTCCAACCCATTTCGACGAAATTTGGTACACGCGGATATTAGAACACGGAGAATATTTTTCACTATCCATTTTGCTGTAACTTGCCGCTAAATGGCACTGCAACGCATTAACCTCTATAGTTCGACTGATCGGCATAAAATTTTTTATACTTACACATTTGAGCACAAAAAATATATTCTAACTGTGTTCCTTTTGATGTTACTCACCATTAGCTGGCACTGCAATGCATTATTGTTTTAACTCGGCACTAGATGACCCTGCAGCAGGCCAAATTCCTGACCATTCAAACGGTCGCTATGAAAATCAGTATAGATAGCTATTTCAACAATGAAAGTATTTTGGCGTTATCTATTTTGCTACAACTCGCCACTTGACGGCGCTGTAGCAAATCATTACTTTAATTAATCACTAGATGGTTAACTGACCACTAGTTGGTAACTGATCGCTATGAAAATAGGTATACATAGATATTTGAACACGGGGATGAGTTGGGCATTATCCATTTTCCTATAACTTGCCACTCGATGTTGCGTCCACACATGAACTTCAGGACTATTTAGCCGATCGTCATGAAAATTCGTATACATCGATATCTGAATGCGAAGAATATTTTCGCCGTATCCGTTTTGCTAAAACTCGCCACTAGATTGCGCTACGTAGCATCGCCTTCTGCACCGTATAAACGATTGCCTTGAAATTCGGTATGCATGATTATTGAACACAATATAACGCGATATCAATTTTGCTATATCTGTTTATTACAATGAATAGTAATCACCACAAATAGTAATATCAAAAAGTCCATTCATTCCCGTGCGAAGAACGGGTACTGCAGCTAGTATATATATATATATATATATATATATATATATTGTGGAATGATACTCCTCGCCTATCCGCACCGGCGCCACTTACTCTTGCAGACGGGAATGGGTCTCGTAGGTCAGTGGCAGAAGGCTCCAAGATGGTTACTTCCCACACATCGGCACGCCAAGAGATTGCTAACAATTTCACCCCCTTTTCAAGAACGATCAGTGCGTGACACTGCAGATCTAGACTCACGGAAAATATCACGAGGATGGCCCCCGTTCTAAAGTAGGGATGGCAAAAGCGGGAAGATAGCAACCCATAAATTACTCCAGCCAGTGTCATTCGGAGATGTCTAGCAAGGGTATAATAAGAGTTCCTTTATCAGCAGCAATAATTAAAACTTGTCTTTAGAAAAATATTTTAAAACGCTAGAAGCATCGCACTTACTATCGCTTATTTAAAAAAAAAAAAATAATAATATTTTATTCTTTTTTTTTTCACGATTTTAAAATTCGCTAATTTTAATTCAAAATGCGTGCGCTGACTGTCTCAGGAAGGAAGTAAAAAAAGAAAAGAAGGGAAATTTGAAGGAAGAAAATTGCGTTAACTATTTACATATATTTACCTCAAAATTTACTTATTCGTTTTAGTTGTGGACGCAGGATCTTATTTTAGGCTGGGTATTCGGAGCACGTGACATGGCGCTTCCATTTTATAGTTGTCCTAGAAACTGTACAGATAGCATCAAAACACGTACTAAAATAATCTTTCGCACATTATGAAGGTTTAATTTCTACCTGAAAATCAAAGTAAATTATCTGAATATTTTAATTGAATCCAACAAATTATTCGAAGAGTTTAGTTTCATAAATTGACATTTATTTTTCTATTTTATAAAGATAGTTGCAAGTTATGCATAAATGTATAAATTTAATAATATCTGATGCTAATAACTAATATAAGTAGTTCGACAAAATCCTCTAAAGTTTTAGACATTCTAAAATTTAAACTTTTGGTCAGAGAAATGAGAAAATTAAATTTTTTTTTTTGGGGGGGAAACATATATCGTAATTTAATGTGTTCTCTTGAGTATTTGTAGAGCCTGAAATATTTGACCCATTAACCGTATATAGAACATTGTAAAAAAAAAAAAAAAAACCCTGTTAAATTCTTTTTAAAAGCATTTTCTTAAATTCATGTTAAATATTTTTTGCAATTCCCCTAAAGAACTCTTGAGCAATGTGACAAAGGCGTTTAAAAGTTTAATGTTAAGAAAATCTTCATGCACGGGTGATTTGTGAAACGTAAATTAATTTCATTTAAGTAATATTCCACAACAATTTTTTTTCGGGGTTTCCCGCAAGTACCCTACAGAGGGTGTTCACACATTTTTGTAACGATTTTGCAAAGATATATATAGAAATAAATATAAGAATTTTATTTTCTAATGTGTTCAGTCTGATAGCCCTTTCTTTGAACCATCATATTACATCTTGATTTCCAAGATGAAAGTCCTTTTCTTAAAACATCAAGGCTGATATTGTTCCACTCCTCCATCACAATCTTCTAGTAATATAAGAATGTATCTTGTGTTTGCGTGATTATGGCAACGCTATACTAGGGCAATCTGCCAAGGATGGGAAGGTGCCTAGGTAGGAGAACTTTTTAAGGGGTTCTAAAGCCTATTCACGTTACATCTGGAAAAAAAAACCTACCCAAAAACCAGACTGTTAGATCGACAGCTGCTCGATGGGACCCAATCCCGGGACCTTCACTCTTCGGCAGTCTACCATTTTCAGTGACATAACTACTGTGCGATGGTAAGGCTAAAAATGTATCTTAAAGTAGAAACATAATTCAACTCATCTTCGTTTAGAAATGTATTTAATTTTATATTTCAATTCCATTCATTATCACTGAAAAATAACGTTCAATAAATACTTGTCACACATTTTTGATTTCATGCCTTTTAAGACGCAATATATTCCAGGAAAAACTCATGTATATGTAAAAAAAAAAAAAAAAAGTTACTATTACATTTGTTTGTTCATCTTAAAATACACTGGAATAAAATAAACTAAAAGTTTCTGTAGAAAATTTTACTTAATTGAAGTTTTAGACGTATTTCGTATTTTGTATGTATTAAGAAAATAAATGTATTTTGTATTTTTTCAATTTAGAAAGCATTTTGTATTTTGTTATTTTCTGTGTTTGAATAAATGTAATTTGTATTTTGCATCGAAAATACATTTTTTTATGTATTTTGCCCAACTCTGCTTCTGTAGCTGCTTTCGAAGAGCATTGCAGAGCAAGCAGTAATTATTTTTATTTCCAACGGAGGGGAGAGTATGAGGGAGCGTCCTCTAAGTGAAACTGTACTCCCCCTCTCTAAACAACGGGGGATGAGGGGGAAAAAAGCAATAAACTTTAGGTTTACCATTGCCGATCTCTGGGTAGATAGGCTCCAAGAAATGTATGAGAGCAGTCTCCCGATAATGTTTTTAAAACTACTGTATTTAATCATATTATTTTGTAAAATAAAATATAATCAAGACCTCACTACCGTACTTTATGCTGGCATCTCCACAATATATACATACATACATACATACATACATATATATATATATATATATATATATATATATATATATATATATATATATATATTTGAATTTTGAATGCAATATATGCATTTTTACACATATATTTAATGAAACATGTGAAAACGTGATTAAATAAGAATATTTTAACATGTTATACAAGCAGTTTAAGTATTTTTGGGGATTTGCAAATAATAGTGAAATTATACAGGGTGACCCAAAAAGGTGGTAATGGCTTTAATTCTATTAGTGATAAGTGGGCAGTGCAAATTGGAAAAATTTTCAAAATAAGGTCGGAAATAAGATTCCGTTAAGAAGAAATTCTTCTCTTTCGTTTACAAAAAAATACACTTTTTAAATTTGTATACGACCCCCGTACAAAAACATTCCCAATTAGTAAAATGGGATACCTACACTTATGAGATGATGGGAGATATCTCTAGTCGAAGAGATATCTTTAAAGAAGGGTGATCGGGGACTATACACGATTTTGAATGTAAAAATTTATCTTGTCAATTTATATCTTGACAATTTTAAAAAGTGTAACTTTTTGAAAATTGACAAGATGAATGTTTTCATAACGGAGTCTTATTTCCGACCTTATTTTGAACATTTTTTAAAATTTAGACTGCCCACTTATCTCTGAAAGATAAAAGAATTAAAACCCGATACCACCTTTTGGGACACCCTGTGTAATGCATTCTTATGTATGCATATAATCCTAAAATTCAGAAATAATCTGATAAAACTCTTTAATTATCATTTGCGCTGTTTTGTTAACAATAACAGCTTCATTACGCAAATATTACAATTCCATAATTCTGGATTTCTTTTAAAGTAACGCATTCCTAAGAAGATAACTAACATTCTGCCTTGACGACCAATCAGCTTTAGTTTGATTGGAAAAGTATCCATTCTAAATAAGCTTCATTCCGGAGCATTTTCAAGAAAAGTATATTAATTAGCTATAGGATCGCAAATGTAGCGTATTAAATATAGTCAGATGTTGCAACATGCTCAGTTGCCGTGGAAACCGAACCGCGAAAACCTATTACGATTGTTCAATCGAAAACTATGCATTCTTGCTAAAGGTAATTATTTTCAAACTCTAGGTTATTTACCTTGAATTTAATTAAACATTTATTTTTATATTTACTCCGATACGCTAATGCACTAAATTCAGTTTGATATGCTGCGTGAATTCCTCCCAGTTCTGTTCTTATTTCTTCAATATCCCATAAAGTAAAGGGGAGTTCTTTCCGAAATTTATTTAATTAAATTGCGTTCATTAATACAGGAGAAAATTAGTAGCTTGCTCTTAGCTCTATTTTTACAAGAAAAATTATTTATTGAATCGGCAAGGTAGATTTATTCTTTCGTACTTCCTAAGGAAACTAATATAATTTAATTTTCATTAATTGAATATATTTTAAATAAAATCGCCTTGTACCTTTTTTCAAACAATTTAATCTCTTAACTCAGATCTCATATACATCCTACAAAAAAGTCTTACAATTCCTTCTTCATTAAATGTTTGATATTTTGAGAGTAATATGTTTTTACATTCTTACTGAATGCTGTGATGTATGTGAAACTATGCTTTAATTAAATGTGTAACGTATTCTATATGTTTGAAAAGTGCACTTCATGCAATTTTATTGTGTTGACAGTTACAAAATTGAAAACATCCATGAATTAAAAGTTTTGCTGTATTTGCACGCATTAAATAGATTTATAACGTTTATTATTCCACTTTCCATTTCAAATTTTAAATAAATAGAGTATATTGCGGATGTTCGGGTTTACATGTGCTACAAACGAGTATTCTTAACGCTGTAAATTTCATTCAACTTGTTTGCCATTCTTTTCATGTATTCCCTAGTACGTGTTCATCGCGATCAGATTCAGAAAATATAAATGATCATTTATTCTCAAATGATACTATATTTAGTATCAGTGCTATAAATATTGAAAAAATAAATGTAAATTTGTAGAAAATTATTTAACCCTTTTTATATCGAAAATGGTAAGGGGCAGTGAAATGCAAAGGAGACAAACTATATAACGGGCACGGAAGATGTTAACGCAGGTTGGTGTTTATATAGAAGTGCCCTCAGTTGGAAATGAGGCAGGAGCAGGATTAACCCTTTAACGCGCAGTGTTCCCGCTATGGGAACACCAAACTCTGACGTTTTGACTGTTGCCAGTCACGAAGAATATATTTGATTTCTATAAAAATAGTTGCGGGTGACATAGCTCCACGAGAAGTCCTTTACTTTATAGCACGTCATTTCCCGTAAAAAAATTGTCACGATTATTTTTAACAGCACTGACATCTGGTGAAAAATGGAAGAATGCGAGAACAGCTATATAGATTGCCCAGTGCTGAAAAAGGGCAGCCGTTGCCATCGCTCGACTTAACTACCAGCAAGATGGCGGACGATCGAAACGTTCATCGCGTGCGACAGATCTAGAGACAGCCAGCTGTCGTCAAAAAAGGGCCTCTAGATCTGTGGCACGCGATGAACGTTTCGATCGTCCGCCATCTTGCTGGTAGTTAAGTCGAGCGATGGCAACGGCTGCCCTTTTTTCAGCATTGGGAAAGGGTTTCACCTCAAAGGGTTAACGCTTACCGATGTCCCTTTTCCTGTTCGGCGAGCTCTAAGTCAGCAACGAGTCGTGTGTAAATCTAGCATTTCTACGTCTTGGGGAAAGGGGAACAATGAAGTCATTTGTGATGTCGGTTTTCTCTAGAAGTAGATCTTTCCTGGTCAAATCGGGTTTAGTAAAGTATAAAGCGTAAAGAAATTGCCTGGAGAATAAATAAATGGTCAAAAGAGAAATCTAAATAACAATAAAAGTAATAGATTATAATTAATTATGGATAATATTTTCATTAAAGTATTATAAAACTTTTTGCATCCTTTAAAACAGTATATTCTTGTATTTATTCGGTTTTCATGTAAATCATTATTTAAGTTTTTTTTTCCTTTTAGAAATGCGAAATAGTTAAAATCCTAAGTACAGTAGCTAAAGAAAAAATAAATAAATTCACTATGGCAAACTATAGTACACGTAATTTTACATGAGAAGTCAATTCTTAATTTATAGTTTTTATTTTATTTTGAATCTGGTATCGGATGCTAGCGGTATGTAACCAAACTCCCTGTAGTAGTACATTGAAATCATTAATTTAAACTTATAAGTAGTTATCTGTGTCATAATAATGTATACATTTTTTTTAAAGTTTCATTTTCAGGCAAAATGTAACATAGGAAAATACTTAATAATCATCTATGACAAAATTTTATATGCTGCATTACATACATTCTAATGAATAGCAATTTTCTACTTTAGTATATTCGCTATGTCAATGAAAAATAAATTTTTCATAATTGTCAATAGCTGTGATAAATTACCGGAGATATCATTTTTTTTAGTTGACAGCTTTATTATGCTGAATGACGTATACCTCTGTTCAGCAAGTTCACTAATTGACAGAAAAGTCTTTCAAGAGACGTTATTTTCTCTATAAAGATTAGTGTGAAAGTCTAGCAGATAATAAAGTAAAATTGTTACTTAAAAGTACTCATAGTTTCTTCATTTATTGTTCATTAATATTATTTGATTTCTAAATCAATAAAATTAGTGTAAACGAACGTATGTTTAAGAAGACGAAATATACTCAATACACAAAAGTAATAGGAAATAAAAGTTCAAGAGATGTATTTGTGCTTGTTAAAATAAAAAATAAAAATCCTCAAAGAATATATCTTATTCAAGTATAAAAACAGTACTCGCTTATAGAAGTATATTAAATAGATAGAATAAGATATTATAGAAATTTTCTAATAGAAGAAAACAGAAATTCCGTGAGGAAATGTACGGAGGTGTCCCTTAATTAAACTGACAAAATTTAAGGACAAGTAAAGCATATCATAGAGATTGAGATTTACATAGCAAAGCATGAACGCAAGCTTTCTCCTTATTCGCCTGCTGATAATCACTTTTAAAAAGGCCCTGAACTGTTAGTAGAATTTCCTACCATGCTTTGACTAATTTTAATGTATTTTTCCGTTAAATTTTGAACCAAAATTCACAATTACGAATTGTACTATTTATGCATGATATCAAACGCTCAGACTTTTTCATGTAATTTATCCGAGGAAAAATATTTTTTTTTCAAATTAAGTACACTGCGTCCATAGAATAGTTTTTCCTGTTTGGAGGCATTTTGCAAATATGAATTGATGAATTTCATATATAGTGGGTAGAATACATAGGGATATGATTTCTGATATAGAAAAAATAATACAACCTAAAATGCCACATTGGGTAGATTTTGGCGATGTAGTGTATAGGCTGTCACTTACCCACCATGAAATTTTATTGATCTAGAAATTTACTTAGGCATTCATGGTAATAGGCCACTTATTCATTTTTGGAAAAAAAAGAGCTAATGCTCATTCTGTAGCTCTTTGAGTGTTCATTTGTATTTAAAACACCTCCCGCTTTCACTGAACTGCTTCACTCGATAATCCCTTTTACACTAAAAAGTTAATGCTGCAGTTAAATTTACAAGGAATTTTATAAGGTTTCATAAATAGTGTAAAGGTTCAATGTTTGCTGTAATTAGAACTTCGATCCAAATGATGACTAAAAGGAAATAATTCGTACATTCATTTTGATTACACTTACTTTTTCTTTTCTAGCATCTCTAAAATCCCTAATTTATTGGCAAATTTACATTAGCTACATCGCTTGGTGAAATTCTCAAATGCGTTTGTAACAGAAGCCTTAACATCTCCCAATCAATGATTTTTTTTATCCTACTTTTTTCAATCATCGCTCCGTATCTTCCTCAGACAGTGCATGAAATTAGGTTTTAATTTATGCTGTAAATTCACCTTCTAGAAAAGCAAGGAAGTTATTTTATGATTCTTCCAACACGTGATTTTATTATTCTTATGGAGATATCTTCCACTAAATTTATTTAAGTTGACTAATGGACCAAAACTTTTATATAGGCGAATAATGATTAAACTTTCTTTTCCCTACTCAATAATCACTCCAAAACCTTCAGTGTAATAGAGCAAATTAACGTTGTCTACAGAAGTTTTACATGTAATTTTTAATTTCTAATCATATGAAAACGTTGATAAAAATAACTAAAAGGATCAGTGAATGTACCGATCACCAAAACAAAAACTTAATGCAATTAGTGTACCATTCTTAGCAGCTCTTTGCTTCGAAAAGCAATGAAAAGCTCCAGGCAAGATATGCAAAGCATGAACAGGACTGATATGTGTATTCCAATAATTATAACTGAAGGCAAAACATGATAGAATAATAAAATAAGCTATGCAAACTTTTACTGTTTTATGAGTAGGTTCCCATTTAAGGTCAAAAGGAAGATATTATATTCTAGATAATAGATACAATGTTTCATGAGTACTGAGGTGTTAAATTATAATAGAGATTTTATAAATTTTCATTATTACCATATTAATGAGTATCCTCCGGCAGCATGTAATATGTTTTTGAAAAATGCTGTATGTAGTATAGTAATAGCTTCATTCAAGAAATTTCATGGAAATATGTTAATATGTATCATATATACAAATAACACTTTTATTTTATTTTTGTGTAAATAGATATATTTTATTTTAGTTATTCCTATAGGTTTTAATTCCTAATAAATCAAATTATTTATTGTTTTAAATGCGTGTGTACTTGTAGAGAGACAACAATCTTATACTTAATATGTTATACAAAAAAGTTAAAATATCAATTATAAGAATTGATAAAATTGTGTATTTCAGAACAGAGGTACTACAGTGAATAATCCTTTAAAAAGTAGTTTAGGTATCGAATATGTACTTTTAAGACAGTATTTTCATAAAGAACACAATACAATCATTGCTATTTTTAAGATATCAATAATAATTATGTCACTTTAAACAAAATCCCCCTCCCCTCCTACCCTGAAACCAAAGCAGAAAGTCATAGTACCTACTGACTAAGGCGAAAGAACGTGTTTCGATAAATGCTTTCTCATGAGAAAAGACAAGTAAAGTTACAAAGTATCTAGTCCGTTTCCAATTGGAATCTAATCGAGCAGACGTTTGACGAATGATTCCTTCTAAGAGAATTCCGGAATTTCTACCTGCTGTAGATCACATTTAAGTGCTCTTAACAGGATGAATAAGTACCCAAACTACACGAATTTATCAATCTTAAAATTATCTCAAAGTTTTCAAAGTAGCATGCTCTGATTTAGCCGCTACAAAGGAATTCATATATTAATTGAATTAACAGGTTAATTGACTAGCGTACAACAGCCCAGCTTATAAATTAATTGAAAAGTAGTAAGGACTTATCTTTCACGTCTTTGTTTTTGCGTATTGATAAAGCTTTAAATAGGATGTTATTGAATAAAACCAATTATAAAAAATACAAACAAGTGTTAAGCTGGTCTAGCATTGTACTAATTCTTAAATAATTTATTTTACAGTTACGGCTGAACTGCATTTCTAAGATAGTATTAGATGAAAACGATGCAGAATTAATAAATATTAAATGTATTTTCATGATTGAAAACTATTTTTACCTAAAAATGGATATACAGAGTGTTCACAAAGGTATGACCTAACATTTCAAGGGTAGAAGCGTTTACAATTACAAAGTTTAATGAGTAAATATATTTACAATTTTTCTTTAAGAATAAAATCAAAAGTGTGCGTCGAACTGTGTGCTTGGTTAATGCTAAAATAATTAAATTTACAATAGTCCGTTTATTACGATCAACCGGTTTTAAAAACAAATTGTCTATGTTATTT
This sequence comes from Cheiracanthium punctorium, assembly GCA_038373885.1. Classification (NCBI taxonomy): domain Eukaryota; kingdom Metazoa; phylum Arthropoda; class Arachnida; order Araneae; family Cheiracanthiidae; genus Cheiracanthium; species Cheiracanthium punctorium. Next base: position 275,592 of record JAWZYV010011842.1, read on the forward strand.
CACCTTCATTATAACAGAGTTGGACTGTAGTATTGAAAAGTTGACAAAATTATAAGTGTCTAAAGTGGTCAAGCTAAAAGAAACACTAGCTATTTTCAGACAGTGCATGAATTATCTTTAAGCGTCAAGCGCGAGCAACAAAGAGAAACACAAAGGAATTCCAGTCGACAAAACTATTATTACCGGCATTTTTTTTGGCAAGCCATTACATTTTAACCATAATAGCGCGGTTAAAATGTAATGGCATGCCATAATTAATGGCAGTGCATTTCAACCATATAACATGTTATAGTTTCGATGGTTGATGTTATGAGTTCTTAGTACGCGCCTACACGGGCAGAAAAACAATTTGTATCTTACAAAGCTGAATAATTGTAGGCAACTAAATGGCAATATTTGGCATGCCAAAAAATGACGGTAATAATAATTATGTCGACTGAAAATCCTTTGTGTTTCTCTTTGTTGCTCGCGCTAAACGCTTAAATTTTTTAAAATTATAATAATTTTTAAAAGATTGTAATTTTTAATTTCGAAACCTTATAATTTAAAAATTTTGTCCATGATCTTCATCTAGGGGAAAATTTAAAATATCATTTAATAGAAAGAAAAAAAGTTGTATAATATATTGGTGTATTTTTTATTTATGACACAACACAAATGTTCATTGAAACTTCCTGTATGAAGAGGGAAGGAAAACAGAGAATTTTTGAACCAATTCTTGTTCATCAAAAACAGTAAACGCATTCATTCCAATAAATAAACTTGTTAATATGCTGGTTCATACTTAATCATAATTTGATTTATGCCAGAAAGCAATTGTTATTCTTCAAATGAATCTATATATATATGTATGTATAAAAATATGTTTAAAAACGGGGGGGTTTTCTATATTGTGATTATGATTATTCTGTCATACTTATATTTTAAAATACAAAAACATTTTTCTTTAATTATTAGATTAATCTTCTGTTACAAACTAACTTATTATTCATACTTTGCCATTATTAATAATTATTATAATTTAAAAAATAATATGTTATATTTAATTGGCTATACTATCTATTTTATTTAATAATTTTAAATTCACGATTATTCTACATATCTTTCGTTTAAATAATATGATTTTGATATGCCACACAACCGAAACCCTACTATTTTGATGGTTTTTAATTATAGTCCACTGGTTGTGGCTCCTGACGATGGTGCTAGGGGTTATAATTTCCGTCCCATTTTATTATCACATTGTTTTTTGTACTTATTTTATATATATATATATATATATATATATAATAAGAGGAATCTTGTCGGTATGTTTGTTTGTTTTTTTGTCTGTTTGTTCGCTAAAGGCATCTAGACCGTTCATCAGATCTGAACCAAATATCGCACACTGGTACAAGAGAAAGCTAATATCGAAAAAATGAAATGAATGGGATTAATAGCTATTTAGTTGTTTTATGCTTTGTTCGATTTTCGGCCATTTTTCGCTCTAAATTAGCACGGTGGGAGAAAACTCAGTTTTTTATTTTCAAGGCCGTTCCGTCACGCTTCGAACGGAATTCCAATCCGGCGGGAGGGGGAGGAATTTTCTTCTGACTTCAGGCAGGGTGAAAGACAGAAAGATGAGATTAGAAGGCGACCGATTAGAAGGCGAAGATTTGTTGTTAGGGAATTTTTGATTAGCATTTTTATTCACGGTAAAGCAATGTTAATTCACTTTCAACAGTACAGCACATGCGTGCACATATAAAGTTTACCGTATCTGGACTACTTCCGAAGGAGACTTTTTGCATAACGTCCGTCTCCCTTGCTCCCGTAAGCGTCAGTCAGACATAAAAAACATGGAGGATTTATTTGAAATCGCCGCATAAGAAAGTACGAGTTCCGAAGAATTTGATGATAGTATTTTATATGTATCTGATTTTTTTTTCTCTAGCGGGCGGGAACTTTGCCGACTAGGAACTGTCCCTTACAACGGCCCGAAGGTGTTGGCCACTTTATTATGGGGGCACCTAGTAGGTAGACCAACGTCGCCCTCTATGAAGGGACGGACATGAAAACCACGCCCAGTCGGGGATCGAACCCCGGCCGCCGGGAGTTGAACCCGAAACCGGAGTACGGTGCTTTAGACACCAGACGACTCGGTCGGCGTGTATCTGATGATAGTATATATAATTATCAATTCCTCGAAAAGATAGTTACTAAGTAATTAGAACCTCTCATAAAATATTTAAAAATAAACTAAACCCACTGCGAACATTGCATGTAAACAAAACCTGTATTTTTAATTCTTTATAATTATTTTAAGTTTTTATCTACTGTATATATGTCCAAGTATTTGCTTCTTTCAGTGGTTCTTACTGCATCTAAAATGAAAAGTAATTAGTTTATTGGATGCGTAGGCATTTGTGAAAAACGACTATTAGGACACATTAGGACTATTGGTAAACTCTGTATCTATCAGGTGCCGTATTTTTTTTCTTTTCTCAGCGTGAAGTCCCATGCGCTTTCTTATCATTGCAGCGAGAGGATTCACATTCCAGACTAGCCACGTCCATTTACAGGTAACCTCTGCACGCTACGAGGTACCATGTTCATTCTTTTTCGTTGCAGCAGGAAGTACCATGTCCTTATTTTATCACTGCGGCCTGAGGATTCACACTCTAGCCTAGCTACGTCCAACTCCCAGTAACCTCTGTACGCTTTCAGTTGCCATGCTCTCTCTTTATGCTGCAGCGAAAAGGACCTCGTCCTTTTTTATCATTGCATAGGGAGGATTCACATCCCTTCTCTTCACAATCTATATTTAAGGTCATGGACATTTCTCTTAAATTGCACTGGCAATGCCCGGCCACGCTGCTAGTATACACTATTTGCATAAATGTAAATCAAAACTTTTATTTAAAAATTATCGTCCTCATAAACATCTGTAAGCTGATGAAGAAATATCATTGCATTAATTATTACTTTTATTTTATTCTTTTGTATAGTTATAGAAAATTAACTACTTCAAGGAAAATGCTTGAAATGGATGTATACAAATCAACTCCTTTCGAATTTGCCCCATGTGCATTTTCTATTGGTAGCTATTGGTAGACAGATGAAAACTATCTGCATATAGCTATCATATCCACTAATATCAATATTTCACTTTTTAAAGTGACAATTTACAAGTTACTTTGTGTAATGTGAGACATTGTCATTTTTTTAAAATATGAATTAATCCCATGTCACTTAGAATATATTTTTTCTGGCGCATTTCCAACGCTAAATATTATGCCTGACATTTATTCACAAGTGACATGGGAGTCAATAAATTTGTAACTCGAAATCAGAATCAATCTATCTTATCTCAACAGGATAAGTTTACAGAAAAGCGGTATTTGAAAATTTACCGCAGTAAGCTTATATTTATCTCCAAACAACATAAATCTTCTGGAATAAGAAATCAAATATAGCTTTGCACGAGAACTACATTTGCATTGATTTAAATGATGTTATTTAAATGCAGTTCTAGTCCATTTATTCTAGAACGCAATAAATAATTATATTAAGATTTCATTGCCTTCCCTCATACATAAGAAAACTGCGTGATCGTATTTCCTACAGTTTTTTCGTCTAAATTTGAATAAGTTTTACTTGTTAGACAAATGTTAGATCATACTTTTAAAATATATGTTGACTATTATTTAGCTAAAAATTAAATTAAAGAAATGTCTAAAATGATTAAAATAAATGTAAAAATATACTACGTGATATTGAGTATTAAAAATACTCTAAACAATTTAGAAATTAAAATATAAATAAATATTAAAAAAATGGTATTATTGTCGAATTAAATTAATAAATCTGTAAAAACACGCCAAATAATAATAGAAAATGAAATAATGTTTTAGGAGGCACAGAAGGATAATATTTCAAAATAAGAGATGCACTTGTCAATACATTTACTTTCTTAGCTTTAATGAGAGAAAATAGGTATTGTTTGAAATTGTATACATTTTATCCTAAAAAGAATTTTTGAATAAGATTTAATAAAAAGAAAACTAGATAAAAGAATGAGGTTGATTTTTTTAGATACTGCTTTTCAAGTATTTTATTTAGGTATGCAGTTTTGATACAGATCGTGAATACCGAATTGGAGGATATTTTTTCCAAGGTAGGTGGATATCTGATGTATTGCGGGAGCACAAAATTAAATAAATAAGAGAAAAAACAGTTTTTAGCGGGGAAATAGTGTTTTCTAGTCTATGGATTTTAACCAACATACACATTTCCCAATAGGTGACTACACAGCGCCGTTGCAATAAATGTCTGGTCACAAGTAGCAGTTGTGCTATTTAAGTTTGCGCATATTGGGTAAAGCTGTTAGGGAGCCTTTTCGTCAATAGTGAACCAGCTAAAGTATTTTTTACTACACTTACTTGTTCGAACTTTGTTGCGGTTAGTTCAGTTCGAACGACATTTGAGATCAACAGGAACAAAAACCTGAATTCAATAAGAAGTTAATAAATAAAATTTGATTTAACATAGAACTGCTGAAATTTTACAGAAGGGTCATATACCATTCAAAAAACTGTATATACTGTTAATTACTTGCGTTTTTTATCAGTTGATTGCATAACTCATTTTTATATGTTTAAGCTCAAAACTAGGGTTCACTTAATTTTTATTACTCTGATTTCAAAAATACCTATCTCATCCTCTTAAAAGGGGAGATGTCCATATGAAGTCAAGTTCAGATAGCCAGATAGTAGTTTATGCTTTCTTCATGTAGCCATTAACCCTTTGAGGCGCAACCCTTTCCCAATGCTGAAAAAAGGGCAGCCGTTGACATCGCTCGACTTAACTACCAGCAAGATGGCGGACGATCAAAACGTTCATCGCGTGCCACAGATCTAGAGACTCTTTTTTGGCGACAGCTGACTGTGCCGGCACAGTAAATGGATCTATGCTGAAGAACTTAGTTGGGGGGGAGGATTTAAATTACTATGGAAGGTTTACATTTAGAAGCGTGGAGGTACATTGGAGAGCGTTGTGTAGTCTTATAAATAATCCAGGTGAACGTCACTTTGCGAAGCAGTTATAAAAGAGAAAAATTGTAGAAGAATAAAACTTTTATTTGATTTCGTAGAAAAGATTACATGATGGTGGTGGCTGGGAGACCGTTAGCTATGATGGTTAAAAAGGGTCTGATTAATCGGAAGTGAAATTCAACCGAAGAATGAACAGGAGGTTGGCGAGAAAGTTAAACTTGGCATATTAAAAGAACGTCCAAACAAAAGCCAATAATGCTTTCATTATTAAAGACGCCGAAAAACCGCAGAATATCCCTAGACAACAGAGAGAATGGAAAGACATAACAAAGCGCTGGGCACCAAATTATTGAGAATAAAGGCAGCCAAAATTACAGTAAACCCGTGGGATAGAAAATTATTTCAGTTGTATTTTAACTGATGTGAGGCCATGTCCATATATGGTAATGAAAGGAAATAAAGCTATGTACGCGTATAGAAAGACGTTAGGCATAGATGCATATAAATAAAAAGTAGATGTTCTTCAAGAGAACAGATGTTTCTTAACAGCTAGGAAAGCTAAAGAAATGTAACGGACTTATTATTTACACAGATCAAAGGGTGAAAGAATAAATTAAGCATAGATAGATAAGCAGTTAATTGAAATTACACATGTGGTACAAAAAGCGTAATAAAAAATTTTGAAAGAGAATTTAAATGAAAATGCTTGATTTAAAATATATTAAATTTAAGAAAGTAAACACAAATGAAAATTATTATTAAATATGTTATCTTCATCACATAATCTATGTGCCGGTAAAAGTAAAGGGATCTATGTCACCTGCAATTATTTTTACACAAATCAAATCTATTCTTCGTGCTGGCAACAGTCAAAATATCATAGTTTGGTGTTCCCAGAGCGGGAACACTGCGCGTTAAAGGGTTAAAACCTGATAATATCTGTTACAAATATCAAAAAAATATTAGAGAAAATATGTTGCTACGAGTGGAAGTTGGACAAAATATTTCTTGACACCTGCCATGCTTTCTATGAAAAATCAAGAAATGTATGTTATAAAGCATCAGTCATTTCTCGCAATACGTCCAGAAACGCTTGAGAAGGTGGAAGATTGACAGTGTTTTGAAAGGATCAGTAGTCTCAACATCCATACTTAAAGATTTAAAAATCTATTCAGCTATTAAAACAATAGAATACAAAGTTTTGGTAATGATTACTGAAAGTTTGCTGAAAAGCTAATGATAAAGTAAATTTAATAAAACCGAGAAAAAGTCAAGCTACGATAGATACCAAATACTTATGCAACGAAACCCTGATATTGTTTCAAGGAAGTGTGAAGGAGTGTCATTGTGCCTGTCTGAGGGAATGAATCGATTCGAAATAAACACTTACTTATAAATTATAAAAATGATGTATTATCTCAACCTAAATGATAATTCCATACGCAATTAAGTGCATAGACACAAAAATAACTCATAACGTAAAGTAATGATAGGAAAAGACAAACGGGTCATCTGTCCCAAACTACTATGGATAGCATTTCCTAATGCACAGATGGGATGGCCAATATTTTTTTTTTTCTTTAAATGCATTTTTTAGCTTAATTCTTATAAAGAATACGTTATGTGATATTTATTTTCATAAGACTGGTTATGGATAGCTATCGTAAGAATAAATATTTAATTATGTAACACACAAATGCTTTTTTTAAATGTTTTTTCACAACACTTTGGTAAAAATACTCTGGCCATTTATAACGGAATTATCTAAAATATAATATTTGAAATATAACTCTCGCTTTCCATATGTGTTTCAAAAGTTACTGTGAATATTTTTCTTAAACAAATTTTTGCTGATACAAGCAAAATTTATGGATAGAGAGTAAGTGGATTGTGACTCCGATAAATTATCAACTGAGAATTTAAAGTACTTTTTTCTGCTGTAAATGTTTTACAATTTAGCAATTTGTTTGCATTCTGTTTTCACTTTATGCAATAAATGCTTCTAAGGTTAAATTTTTCATTTCAGTAAGTTGTGTTACCACTTCCGTTCAAAAAATTCGCATAAATCAAATTACGCTTTAGTCCTGAAATCTTATCTAAGTAAAATACGTTAAGTAGACTTGAAAATCGGGGATTTTATAGGATTGACAATCGCAATATATCATAATATTTATTATCAGGATGGTATGCTAATATTGTATCACATGAACCCTTTTGGTTTTTAATTTTATTTGAAACTATCATTATTTAAAATTCGCCAATATTCAGAAGACTCATAATTTTCACAAATTATTTATTCTCTTGCTTAAAATATAGTGCGCTTCACACATATTGGGGCATATTTGCAAATAAATTACTTCTTAACTACGCAGTTACTCTAAAACAAAAAAAAAATTGATCAAGGTAAATAACTGTGTAAAAATTTCTTGAGAGTGGTCCAATCAAATTTAACTGCATTATGTATAGAAGGAACTCTATAAGTGTTTTAAACAGTTGTTTCGCACTTTTAAAAAATTAAAAAATGGGAGTTTAATAAGAAAACACAGAATAGAGCTTTACTGTTATTCTTCTATTAAAATAAAACAAAAACTAAATATTATGTATATGTGCATATTTGTGATTTGCAATCTACGTTCTTTTTAGTTTGTAAAATTTGTATTAATAGCACAACTTTTGGATGAACTTCTAAAATTAATATTTAGCCCGTTTTGGGCCGTATATTTTAATTGAATATATTTAGCCCTATTTAAAAAATCACTTTTCAGGTTTCATCAATAAATTTACCAAAGAAAATGCAGATGTGAGAGAAAAAATTTTTGATGTCTTACAAGTAGTATGTTTGATCTGTTTCACAATATATGTGTTCAAATTTGATAAATTCAAATTATAACTCATATGAAGCAGTTGAATTTGCGAAATGTGATACGAATTAAAAGTTATTTTTCTTTTAATCTGCTTAAGAAATACTTTGCATGCGAGATTCATTTTTAGTTAAGGGTCAAGATTTTTAACCGATTTACACCTATTGTCCCATTTTCGGGACGCTCCAATTTAGGATTTTAGTTAAAATTTGTAAATTTATTTGATTCTGCTCTCATTAATTCAAGAGTATTAATTTCAATCATACAAAATAATTTAACCATTTCCAAGTATAACATAAAATTTTCATTTCTATACATGTTTTTTAAAAGAAATTATTACTTGATCATGTAGTTGTTGTCAGAAATTTATCTATATTGCTGGCACCAGCAAAGATTGGATAAAGTTATGCGAACAGTCTGGACGCAAATGGGTTAAACTCACAAGGAATTATTTCCAATAAAATAAAAAGATGCTGTTTCAGTTCCTTATAAAATAATGAATATTTTTTTCGGTTTTACACGCAGTTGCAGCCTGTGATTGCAAATACTTCCAGTACGCGTCCAAGTACTTCCATAACTAGACACTAATTTACCTTACATACGTCGATTTATCGTACAAAAAATTAAGCACACAAAAATATAGAAATACAAATTCATGTACTTCAAATTCATAAAATTTATAGAAATATTTACTTACAAATACACTTCTTTTGATGACAATAATATAAAACTTAATTTTCTATGCTAAGCTGTTAGAATGATGTAAAAATAAATATGCTTTAAAATATTACTAAACATACATTCATAAGTTCAGTTGAATTATAATTTTGAAAATTCAGCTTATAAATCTTAAAAATTTATCGCATTACCATCTCTGTGGAAGTAAAACGTTTCTGAAATAATTTAATTAAGAGAATTTTAATCTCTGCTCATTTTATCGATTCGCTATCGATTAAAATACTGCAATTTTCACTTATTAAAATATCAATTCAGAAATCTTATATTCGTGCTTTTAGAATTAATTCTAAAGCAATAAAGCTTCGATTTATTCTTAAAGCACTATCTCACTTAACACTAAAGCTTCATTATTAATAAATTTTCAACCGATAAATATTGATTCATGGAACAATGTTATTTCTATAAATAGAAGGTCATTATGCGGAAATAGATATTCAAAGTCATTTATAAAAAAGTAAATTTCATCAAGCTTTTCTCTCTTTTTAAATTGCTTTTTAACTAGTAATTTTCTATAAGTTCATCACTCTAAATTAGCAAAGAGGATACGATAAGATACATAAATCGCAAATAAAGATACTCTCAAATATTTCAAAATTTCAGAACTTGTGAACCTCTATCATAAAACCTGAAGTATCTGTGCCAAAGTTTGGGCAATTTATTTGCCAGGAGAGGACAGCTCACGTCACTGAATGTGTCGTTTAGAGATACATACGTCCTGCGACAATTTTGATCCTCACCAGAAGTTGGGGGATTTCTGAATATTGGCCCCCTCGGAAACTGTTAGCAACCGCCAAGAGGACTTTATCGTGCACGTACTTCCCGCAGTGGTATGGGTGCTAAACACCGTTACCATAAGAGCGCGGCAAGTGAAGCAGCATCGGGCTTGGGCAGTGCTTGGGAGAAGAGCTGAGAGGGGCCAACTCCTTCTCGGCTCGTCTGCTGTGAGACCGTGTACGCTAATAGGAGCTACTGCACGTAAAATTTGCCATGGCTCCAATGTCCTCCAAATTATTAAACGATACCTCTGGGGGTGCCGATTTCAAAGGGTTTGTCCCTCCTCTGGAATACCTCCAAAATAAGGGGACCACAGACTAAAGTTGCGCTTCCCGCGACTAGAGCCCTAATAAATGGAAGGCGCATCCTCTACCAATCGCCTCCTTACAAGGGGATCTAGCACCGATTGCGGTTGTCAGAAGGCATAAGTGACAACAACAACAATGGGCACGTACACCCCGTGGTCTTTAGTGTTACGTCGGTATCGAACCCGCAACCTTCCTGTAACGAGTCCAACGCCTTAACCACTGGGCTACCACGGCCCGCAAAATTGAGGAATTTGTTTATGTATTTGCCAGCAGAGGACAGCTCGCGTCACTGAATACGTCACTTAGAGCTGCATATACGTCCTTCCCGGAATTTCCTATCACAATTGGGAGCCTCGTCAGAAGATGGGGGATTTCTGAATATTGGCACTTCTCGGAAACTGCTAGCGATAGTCGAAAGGGCTTCCGGAACCACGGATTTCAACTTGGTCATTTCAACTTGGTTCAACTCGGTCATTTCAACTTGGTTTTCCTCAGAACACCGAAATTGAAGCAGCACTAGCTTGGCCAGTGCTTGTGGAGGATCGATTCCTCGTTTGACAAAGTCTGCTGCGGACCGTGTATGCGAAAGGTAGCTGGTGCACGTAAAATCTTTCGTAACTCCACTGTCCTCCATGTTCAAGCGATAGCTCTGGGGGTGCTGATCCAAGTGCTAAGTTCCCACCTGGAATTAGCTCAAAATTAAGAGACCATTCATTGGGGGCATCATTAGTCAGCCAACTCGATGCCTACATAATGGAATGACCAGCATCTCCGGTCGTCGTAGTGGTCAAGCCTACAAGTACGTCACAGACACGGCCATTTGAAAGAAAAAATAAACTTACAGCAGATTTTCTAAGTCTTTAGAGCGCAACAGCTAGAAATGTTTGAATACTTCTGTTTTGTGTTTTACGTACGTATGGTTAAACTAAATAAAAATGAGTAGGTCTTGGAATTTTGTATTTCAATGCACCTTTAGATAGTAGGTAGTTTCGATACTCTAACGAACTCCATAAGCGGTAGCGTTTCTAAATGAATATTATTTTTTTTTATAATGCATGAGGAAGCATCCAAATACGCTGAACGTGGATTTTGTATTGTTTGTAAGTTAAGTACTTTTATGGAGAAACCCCTCCATTCTTATTTTGTCCAAAAGTTGAGTTTAAACATGCATTTTCATTATTTGACAATATTAAGTCATTTTTAAGGAAGTTTCATATGATATTTCTTATCAAATGAACCAATTTGTTATTAGTTAGATATGGAATATTTGCGGACATTAAAGCAATGTACATAGGGTTTTTACATGTACGATGCATGACAGCCGATCATGAGGCTCTTTCTTATTTTCATATAATTGAGAGAACTTCGCACGTCGTTCAGTATTTAGTAAAACGAAAATATCTGTGAGATAGTGTCTGTTATGGAATGTGGAATTAAATGAGAAATATGTGGAAGTGAAGCGAATCTCCTATCGATATAAATTGTTGCCTGCAAAAGCTTAGCAAACTATTTATATCGTGCATTAACACACTCATGTTTTGCGTATGGAAACAAAAGGCGAGTTAAATACTGTGGCAATATATTTTATTACTTTATATGAAATATTAAGATGCAGGCCTTGTATTCTCTAATTAGTCTTAATACATTGGCAAGACAAATTACTAAGAATCAAAATGTTATATCCAAAGTAAAATTAAAAATTACCTTTATTTTTTTGCAGTCTAGTTGCAGTAAATAAATAGTATTTTCTTTTCTAAATCTATACCACAGTTTTATATTAAAATATTATGCGAAGTTTTCAGCTTGTAATATTTTTTTTTCCATTAGTATAAAAATATTTAGCAAAATGAACTTGTTTCTACCCATAGATACCTCGATTTATATGTTTTATTGCCGGCAACATTGCTTTACGCTTGGAGACAAACTAAACATTCTTAATTTCCAAATCCTCTTAAAGTGCGGAGCGATTTCTCTTTAGCTTTATAATACTGGTGTATATGTTTACCCTCAACTCAATTACGCTGCTTCTGAGAATGAATTAGCTAGGCAACCACTACAGGATTGAGTAGATTATATTCAGTATCACTCTCTTGATGTCCTTTGGGCATTCAAAGCATCTGTGATCTGACAAATGTTAACGAATAAGCTTCAAACTTCAAATTGAGTTTGGTATGTTCTGATATTTACCTTGTATAACACCTTTTCGATGATCACTGAGTTCGCATTGTTATTAATAAATTCGTATTATGGTTTTATTGCTTATGAAGTTGTTTGTTATGAAATATAGACACACTGGTTTTTTATATAAACATCTGTTTACAAATGTAACTTTCTTTACAGGTTGTATGAACAATTATAATGAATTTGTACAATTTTTCACTGTGAACTTTTTACTTTTTCCGTAGTATTAAAAGATGTAATTTAAGGAAATTGTATCAAAGGAAATTAATCATGAAAGCTAGAGGAAAAATGTTTAATTGAAACCACTATAACTACTTTGTTTGTCAATGGCTGTTTACCCACCATAACATGTATTAAAACATAAAAAAATAGTGAACACGAAAAAAAAAACAAATGTGTGCACTTTGAATTTAGAATTTACCAAGGTTTCTAATAAACACTGAAATTAAAATACTGCTGAAAACCAAACTATGAGAAAAAACATGTGTGTAATGCTGTCCTTCAGAGCAATATTTCTTTTTTCCTGAGTGACATTTATTTTAATCATCAGTTCAGTAGTAAATAATGTATAAAGGAAACTTTGTTCTTTGTAATAATCAATATTTTTAGTAACCAAGTCTCATTTACTTTCATAATAAAATCTTCTCTAGCAGAATTCGAGCTGAATTTAGCTAAAAAAGCTATTTACTTCCTTGATGATTTTGTGGGTATATTTCTATAACAATGGAAAATAATTAAACACAAATAAATTTAACATAATAATAACGTAAAATGAAGCTCTTAAGAATACCTTAATTATTTAAGGAACCTGGTTCTAGTCAGCCGGTGATTTGAAAAATAATTAAGATTAAAAATGTACATTATTTTGATTTAATATTTTCCCATATATTATAAGTTCAGAAATCAAGCGCATTCGAAATTATTCATTCACTGTGTATATTTAAGATCCAATGCTAATATTTTGTAACATTATAAGATTGTTTATTAAATACAGTTGAAAGCAAAAGTTTTAACAGCAGACAGATAAAATCGACTTTACAGGTATAATTTTTATTGTTGAGTTTTTTTTTTTTTTTTCCCTGTAGTTTGATAATTTCGTTCTGATACTACGAATATTTTTGAATGAAAGACAACTAACTTCAAAAGAAATCCTGGTTGCTTTCTCAAATAAATATTCACTTTATTTATTTTCATTTTATTTTATTTATATATTTGTAATTCTTTCAGCATACTAAGTAGGTTTCATCAGATCGAAAACTGATAAAATAGTTCATAAAGGAGTTACAGTTCAGTACATTTATTTCCAAGCATTAATTCTTACGTGAATGAAGCTACATTAAAAGGAAAATGAAAAAAATCTTTCTTTTTCCAGAATTTTTTCTGCATGTTTACATTCCTAGAACGAATAACTTCTCTCTCTCCTTCTTTTTATGATGGAGAGATACATATCACGCACGTTTTAGAATGATTGGAAAATAGAGTTTGCTCACCACGGACTGCCTTGTTAAAATTCAGCTCCCATTTGAAGTAGAGTGCTAGAGTTTGTTATTAATTCTGTTTTTACATCTTGCATCTGAATGCACTTTCAGATATATAGCCCTTTGAATGACTACACTTTATCGAGCACATATAAGGTATGCAAAACTGCATGTTGGGGGAAAATGTACTTACTAAGAAATACATAGCTAGATTTGATAACTTTATCTATTTTTGTTGTATCTTTGAACCGCTTTTAATGGAATAGCCAATTTCCCACAAAACTTTATTCTAATAAGAAGGATATTCCATTATCCGGGGTCACATTGACTAATTATTACGGTTTGATGCATTCAAAATTTATTATTTTAAGCAGTATATTCATTTAGCCGATATTCCAATAATGGGTTCGAATGTATATATTTTTAATAATTGTCGTTTATTTTATGTATGCATGAAATAAATTTATTTCAACAACTATCTAAATCATTACTTTTCTAGTTAAAATTACATTAAAATGAGTTTCTTTTTAATGAAAAGGGCTCAGCTTTACCTGATCGAAAGCAAAATCCAGCAGTTAAAAAGAAACAAATATAAAGATATTTTTACAAATTACACTGATAAACAAAAAAAAAGTTTCGGCGGATATCTTGGTATCCAACAATTGTTTTAAGACAATTGAGAGATGCTGATTAAAAATATGCAAACCGTTTGTCTCTATCACCCACCGTTTTTGAGATATCTGACATTAACCATTTATATATGTTTAACACGGTATCAAGGCAAACAACTCGCAGATAAGTTACCGTAGAGCACATATTGCTGAATAGAGTACTAATTAACATAAACTATATAGCATCATCTAGTTTAAGGTATAATATACATATAAAATACATAGGTATAACATAAAGTTCCTTAATTTAAAGTTAGTTCGGTTTGAATTTCTTGGTTGTAGACTTGTGTTTGTGCTGAGCATTTCGCATGTTGCGCTGAAGCATCCAGCAGTTGTCAGCCAACATTGCTGCACTCTATTATCGACCCTGATAGCGTGACTCCATCACCGAGATGTCCTGATGAAAACATTCGCCATGTTCATCACTGACAGAACCTACGTTCTCGGGAAAGAAGTCGAGATGTCCCTCAAGATTCATCTCCTCAACTCACGTGTTGCAACCCATCAAACTGCACGCACTAATGCACTTCTGCAGAATATTTACATAGTCAGGAGATTTATTATTTCCAAGGAAATTGGCTACAACAGACTTGAATGTCAACAATGCATCTTTTTCAGTACTTCTGAGTAAGTCTTCGAAGTGACTGTCTGCAATGTTCTTCCTTATTTGTGGACCTATGAACACACCTTCTTTCACTTTCGCATAACTTTGGAAATTTGTTGGATAGGTGTCGAAAAGCATCTGATTTGTTGTCTAGTGCCTTCACGAAGTTCTTCATGAGCCCCAGCTTTATATGAAGTGGAGGCATAATAAATTTTCACGCTCAACCAACGGCACATGAAGGACGTTTTTAGTACTTATCTATATTTTATCTCTGATGGGCCAATTCTTCTTTATATAGTGGTGCTTCCTATCTCTGCTGTCCCACTCACAGATATACCAGCAGTACTTGGTGTACCCTGTCTGCATTCCCATGATAATAGTGATTCTTTTAAATTACCAAAGATATTCCAATTGTAATCGCAATAGTGAATTTTTTCAAGAAGTAGTAACATGGTTTTGTACGTCTCTTTTAGATGGGCAGAAAATCCAACCAGTACTGATGAATACATGTTCCCATTGTGTAATAATACAGCCTTTAAACTTGCCTTGGAGGAATCAATGAACAGTCACCATGCTTCAGTGCTATGTTCTACCCTGAGGCTTGACACAAGATCTTGGATGTCCGTTCAGTAGCACATATTATCACTCATTGCAAAAAACTGCACGAGTTCTTTGTGCCTGTGTCAGAATTGTGAAGTTCTTGTACCTGGTGACAGCAAATTAAATACTTTCAGACATGAACCTAGCAGACCAGCTTGGCCTTTTGCTAGTGCCAGGTCCCGTGCGATGTCGCAAAGATCATTATTATTAATCAAGTGAATATCTTCACGAGGATGGTAGTCAGAGTCCGAGTTGTTGCTAGAAGATGGAGAACTTTCTTGTTGGTTTCCTCCATTGACTCTGTATTCTGTAAGTGGTGTTGGTATTGTTGGGAAATATAAAACTATGAAACTTTCGAACTCTTTCCCTGACCCAGTTTCTCCTGCACGCGTCGATGTCCGCACATGTAGACGTATGGATCTGCATGTGATAATTACCCAAACGAGGGCCCCTTACTTAACACGTGCTATGGGGCCCCTGGCAACCGTGGGGGCAAGAACGCATGCATGCTGTACTTTCAAGTCACTCTCTTCCATGCGCTGCTGCTAAGCGGTCGACATCCCGACCAGCCAAAATTCAATCTTTGTAAACATCATATTCCTCTTAAATGTATATTGTATAACCTAGACGGAAAATAAATATATTGTATTCATTCAAGAGCACGAAACTAAAATATATACAATTAATAATGTCGTGTATTCCAGTTTTCGTTCCAGCTAATTTAGCGGGATGACGGAGGAGTTAACGGACTTACGCCTTTGAAGGAGGTAAGTGATACCTCTTTTACCTCCTCGCTTATTTAATAGATTATGAGACTGAATAGTCTCAGTGCCTTGAAAGAATATTAAAATTTCTGAGGACATTGTGAAACAAAAAAAATTAATATGGCTTCATTTAAAGAAAGCCAAGTGGTTGAGAAATTAAACCAACATAATAAACAAACAAAACTGGAAATTCAAACTGAAAACAATAACACAAACTGGAAATTCAAATTGGAGATGCTGTTGATAAAAGAAGATCTTAATGATCTCTTAACACATGATCCGCCAACGCCAATAACCGATACATGGCAAAAGAAAGCTAACAAGGCTAGAGCCTAAATCAATTTATTCATTGAAGATTCCCAAATAGTACATGTGAAAAATCTCACAACCGCAAAGGCTACATGGGAAGCTCTGAGGACCATACACGAAAGGTGTAACCTCTCTAGCAAGCTGTATCTATTGAGAAAATTATATAGCACAAAACTTGACGAGAGAGGAAATATGCTAGAGCATACGACTAAAATACTCGAACTGGTTGAGAGGTTAAAGGCCATAGGGGAAAAGATCAGTGACTCTCACATATCGGCGTTGTTTTTATGTTCCCTGCCGGAGAGCTATGACACGCTGATAACGGCACTAGAAGCGAGACCTGAAGAGGAATTAAATCCGGAGTTTATTAGAAGCAAGCTAATAGATGAATACAACAGACGTATTGAGAATAGCCGACCGTCTGAAAATTTTACTAAAGCATTTCAAACAAACAAAAAACACAACAACAATTATAGACGAGAAACTAAATATTGTTCACACTGTAAAATGAAAAATCACACAAAATTAGAATGCTGGCACCTTAAGAAATTACAGAACAATAACACAAGATACAAAAATCAAAATTTCACATCCAAACAAGCTAATTCATCACTATGCTTTGAATCAAACGATAGACACAGATTTGAGGAAGAGTCGAACCGAAATTATACAGATAGAGCTAGTGACACCGCATCTAAATTTAAAAATTTAGCACTATTAGCTGGAAGTCCAGGTAAAAAGTGGATAATAGACTCTGGCAGTTCATCACACATTTCAAATAATAAAAATTTATTCACTAGAATAAATGACACCAATATAAGCGATGTTGTAATTGCTAACGGAAAATCGTTGACCTCCTACGGGTCAGGAGACATAGAATTCAAGGCAAAAACATCGGGAGGAGAGATTAATAAAATTACACTGCGTAATGTTCTATTTGTACCCGAAATCGAAGCAAATTTACTGTCTGTAAAAAGGGCAACTGAGAACGGTTGTACGGTGGTATTTGACAAAAACAAGTGTGAAATTATACATGGGGATAAAACTTATATTGAAGGTTATGTAAATAATAATTTGTATGAGTGTAATATAAACAATGCCGCATACCACACCGCAAACTTAGTTAACGTATGTGAAAATAAAAATTGTATATATAAATGGCATAAAAGATTGGGTCATAGAAATGTCAATCATATAAAAGAATTAGTGAATAAAGATTTGGTTATAGGGATTGAAATAGATGAATGTAAACATGATAATGTATGTGAAACCTGTATTATGTCGAAACTTTCTGATAGTCCATATCCAAAAATTGCGAGTTTCAGAGCCACAAAGGCGATAGAATTGGTACACACTGACCTCTGTGGACCAATGCAAACCCCAACAATTGGTGGGAAATACTATTTTTTGACCTTCATAGATGACTTTAGCCGGTTTACTGTAATATATCTATTAAAAAATAAACATGAAGTTTTCTCTAAATTTAAGGAGTATGTGGCAATGACCGCAAATAAGTTTGGAAGAAAAGTGCAGGCAATCCGTTCCGATAACGGAGGGGAGTACATAGGGAAAGAATTTGATGAATATATGAAGAGAGAGGGAATAGATCACCAACTGACAGTTCCGTACTCTGCACCTCAGAACGGGGTTGCGGAACGCAAAAATCGCACCTTGATGGAGATGTGTCGGTGTCTCCTTAAGGAGGGTGATTTACCTAACTCCTTTTGGGGGGAAGCCATTAACACTGCGACGTATTTGCAAAATAGGCTCCCTACACAATCCTGTGATTCCACTCCCTATGAGAAATGGACTGGTCGTAAACCAGATCTATCAAATATTAAAACGTTCGGTTGTCGCGCATTTGCATATATTCAAAAATTACATAGAGGAAAACTTGACAACACCGCTACAGAAGGGATATTCGTAGGTTATGATAATAGGAGTAAGGGATATAGAATTTGTACCAACGGTAGAAATGTAATTATAAGTAGAACAGTCAAATTCCTAGAAGACAGAAATCAGGAAATAAAATTAAAATGATGAATCACATAACGGGGAAGGAAAATCAAACAGCGGTAATCCTCAACCTATACAGCAATTGATCGGTGTTGAATTAGATAGCGCCGGCGACAATGTACAAAATCCAAATAATATTCCTGCTAACTCAAATGGTACACAAAATTATCCTCGCAGATCAGAGAGGAGTAATAAAGGCGTTCCTCCTGATAGATTTGCATATGTAACAAATAATACCAGGATAGTAGAACCTAAAAGTTGGGATGAAATTCAAAAAATGGAAAACCCCGTGGAGAAGGAAAAATGGGTAAACGCAACACTAGACGAAATAAATTCACTTCATGATAATAACACATGGGATTTAGTTGTAGCCCCCCCTGGAACAAAAGTTATTGGATGCAAATGGGCTTTTAAATTAAAATATAATAGTCAAGGCTCAGTAGAAAAATACAAAGCAAGGCTTGTTGCCAAAGGTTTCTCCCAAAAATACGGAGTAGACTATGACGAGACCTTTGCACCTGTTGCGTCTCATACAACGATAAGGAGTTTTTTGGCAATGGCTGTATATAAAAATTTAAGTCTTAGACATATCGATATAAAAACTGCATTTTTACACGGAGAATTAGAGGAAGAAGTGTATATGCATCAGCCCGAAGGGCATGTAATCCCCAGAGAGGAACACAAAGTTTGTAAACTTAAAAAGGCAATATATGGGCTGAAACAAGCTGCTAGAGCTTGGAACTTAAAAATCCACCAATCTCTAACCAAATTCGGCTTTCAACAGAGCTCGGTTGACAAATGCATGTATAAACAAACAGTAAATAACAAAACGACATATGTTATTGTTTATGTAGATGATCTACTAATCGCAGGAGAAGATCAAAACATTGACAAACTCATAAATAAATTAAAGAGCGAATACCCTGTAACTGATTTAGGCGAAGCCAAATACTACTTAGGCATAAACATAAATCGACCAAATAAAAACACAATGACACTTGATCAAACTAACAAGATTCAAGAACTAATAACTAAATTCAGTTTAGAAAACTCAAAACCAACAGAAACACCCATGGAGCCAGGCTACATTAAAACACTAGATGACGAAAATCTCTTGCCAAACAACACTAAATACAGACAGGCTGTAGGTGCACTACTATATATTTCCACCATATCTAGACCAGATATAAGTGCCGCTGTGAACATCTTAAGCCGAAGAAATCAAAATCCCAGAGCGAAAGATTGGGAAGCCGTCAAAAGAACCATCAGATACCTCAAGACAACAATTGACCTTAAACTGACTTTTACAAATTTTGAGGAACCTGTCCTAAAAGTTTACGCAGATGCAGATTGGGCCAACGATCCAGCAGATCGAAAATCCATCTCTGGAAATCTATTTATGCTAGGAAATAATCCTATTTACTGGGTTTCCAAGAAACAGCTGTGCGTGACATTGTCATCAGCTGAGGCGGAATACGTCTCTGCTGCCAGTGCTGCACAAGAAATTGCGTGGCTAATAAATCTACTAAAGGAACTGGACATGCCGCAAAACTATCCAGTGACCGTGTTTGAAGACAACCAATCGTGCATTAAATTGGCCAAATCAGACAGACATCATCACAAAACAAAACATATAGACCTGAGATACCATCTTCTCAAGCATTTGGTAGAAGACAAGGTGATAACTTTTCAATACGTCCCCACTGACTCAATGACTGCAGACATCCTGACAAAAGCTCTTCCACGAAGGAGCTTTATAGGACATAGAACTGTCATTTTGAACGATTATTGAACGTTTCAAGTTTTAGGCAGGAGTGTTGGGAAATATAAAACTATGAAACTTTCGAACTCTTTCCCTGACCCAGTTTCTCCTGCACGCGTCGATGTCCGCACATGTAGACGTATGGATCTGCATGTGATAATTACCCAAACGAGGGCCCCTTACTTAACACGTGCTATGGGGCCCCTGGCAACCGTGGGGGCAAGAACGCATGCATGCTGTACTTTCAAGTCACTCTCTTCCATGCGCTGCTGCTAAGCGGTCGACATCCCGACCAGCCAAAATTCAATCTTTGTAAACATGATATTCCTCTTAAATGTATATTGTATAACCTAGACGGAAAATAAATATATTGTATTCATTCAAGAGCACGAAACTAAAATATATACAATTAATAATGTCGTGTATTCCAGTTTTCGTTCCAGCTAATTTAGCGGGATGACGGAAGAGTTAACGGACTTACGCCTTTGAAGGAGGTAAGTGATACCTCTTTTACCTCCTCGCTTATTTAATAGGTATTGGATAAGCGACGGGATCATGTGGAATTGGCCTTAAAACTGAGGGAATATCTGGATAGAGTGTTTTTTACATTATAGCTTATATATTTGGACAACAAGCTTATATATTTGGACAATATTTGTCACAAGGAATGGGAAAATTCGACGCTACATTAAAAAAAAAAAGAAAAAAGAAAAAAAAAAAACAGAAAAAAATTCCAACGAAAGGGGATTTTAAATATATGTTTTTGTTGATATCTTGAAAACCTGGCGTGATAGAGTAAAACGGTTTGCAGATTTGTAATCAACATGAAAAACTGCATTAGAAAAGGTAAGCATCATACCAGATATATATGGCTTGTTATTGTGTGTTACCTGCGCATATAAATCAACACGATGTTTTATGTATAATTTAGAAACAGTGGCTCCCAAAATTAGAGTTACAAAGTAAATGATCATCTAGAAGAACAGTGCATACACCATGTAATGTATACATTACACAGAGAGGTCTCCAGATATCAGTACCACAGAGCACTTGTAGAATGCTCTAAAAAGAGGCACTGCATGCCGACAAACAGCTACAAGGACACTTCAGCTGTTAAAATCGGCGCTTTTGGGAGAACGAGATTGACTGCTACAATCATTGATCAATTGGCTCATTAACAGTATGAGAACTCGATGGGACGCTTGTGTAGTTGCGGGAGGTAGCCTCACTTCGAACTACAATAAAGAGTTATAACGAAATCCTATTTTGACCAACATTCCACTCATTTGCATTTCAACCTACATTAAGTTCCTGTGCGAATATTTTTTGTTATCTCTTCATGTTTCATAGTATGTCGTATGAGTACAACCAAATTCTCGTGTATTAAACCCATTTTTGTTTTTAAAAAAATGAATTTTTTTATAATGTAGCCTTAATTCTGGACATCAGTTTATGCCACCAAACCATTGTATGACTCTTTGTGTATATATATATATGTGTGTGTGTGTGTGTGTAAACTACAAAGGGACGTAAAGAATATATCAAATGTTATGATAACATTTGAAAGTTAGCACAATGAAAATGAACATATGATTTTAATTTTTTATATTACCCCACACCAAAAAAATTACCAACTGGAAAAAGTTGCCCCATAAATAAAGCGGATGTGTGAAATTTCTGATTTTCATCATGAAAAGGCTAAATGGTATTCGAAAGGGATTACTCAATACCAATAATAGTAAAAGTATTATATAGGTTAAGATGTCCCAAAATGATCCCTTTAAAGGGAAAACTTGTATAACATAACATAAATTTTAAATAATACTTTGGTCCTTTGTCACAATATTTTGCATCATAAACATATTTTAATAATATTTTAAAAGCACAATGATTAATGAAAAAATTTAATTTTTAGGAGGTGTTTAAAGGATCATTTTGCCCTTCTCCCAATGGTAAAATAATCCTTCATTTCAAAACAATTTTAAATTGTTTTTTATCGGCAAAATAAAATCATTAATGCATTGGCAAAATAACACTTAAATTAATGGAGTAATTGCGGCTATACATAATGGAATAGAATAAGTTATACAATCATAGAGTATGCATAATTTATTTTATAAAAATATTGAAATAAAAAAGTAGTACAAATATTAAAATGGAATGTTACAAAATTATAATTCAAAAATTACGGACAACAATAAACGCTGAAATAAATTAAATAATGTAATGTGTAGTCACCCCTTGGGGAACATCTGAATGGATAACATGATGAGTAGGACCCGGTACTGGAGTTTCTTCAGTCGATGGATCATTTTATCCTGCAGTATGGCTGCCCACTTTAGGTCATATTACTGGAACACGTCGAGAAACATAATAAACTGAACAAACTGAACAAGTGTAATTCATATCTAAGAACGTGCACTATGCAGTAAACCGAGTCATATTTATGTACAATAAAGACTATTTCAAATAAATGATAAAGTTAGTGCTTACCTTATACGAGAAATGATAAAACCCAGTTTTTTGAGGAATTCTATTCAGACACGTAATAAACCGATCGCTTAACTATCACTATGTTGCTTCTTCTTCACTTGGCACAACTAGTTTATGCGTTACATTGCATATAGCGCTACCTGTCTAGAAGAGAACACGAGGATCGTTTTGCCCGCTAGGATCATTTTGAGCCACCCTCCCATATGTATGCAATCATAATTTTCTCTCGTAATTTGCATAAATCCCAACGTGATCTTCCAACGTAATTTGTTCTTTTCCACAGCTATTGAAAAGTGTCCTAAGTCAGCCTATACTTAACAAATGTCTTAAAATACACCAGATAATGATTACTCCCAGTTCTAACGACTTCTAGTTCAGTATAAAAAATGTAAACCTGAGCTTGTTTATCATTTTTGCGACTTGACAGATGGAGTTGCCAAAGCCGAACTTAGAACTTTAAGAACAGACTTAAAAATCTCTTTCAGTTTATTATAAAAAAAATACTTTGTATATATAGAAATAACTCAGTTTGTTTCAAGAATACTCTCTCATGAGACCATCGCTTACCAGATCTCGGTATGTCTGTTTTGTTGTTATCAGCCGCAAGCTTTTACAAAAAAAAAGAGAACAACACAAAGAAAATTACATGCTTCAAAGTCATTAGACTCTTTAAATGTAAATGTTATTTGAGAAAGAATTATTAACGCATCAGCTCTTGCTAAGATAAATAACGTGTGGCTGATGAAGTGCATAGTTTAAAGGCAGTTAAAAATGAATAGTGGAAACAGAATTAACAGCATTTCTTAAATTTCTATCATAAAATATCTTTTTGTCAAAGGGAATTTGAAAGGTTTCAAAAGTACTTAGTCACCTATCAATAAGCTAAGTCCTTGTATTTATATATTAAACGATTTTACTCAATTTATATTTTGCTTTAAAAAGTATATAAACTGCATTAAAAGTATATAAACTGACGCTAAAACATTGAAAACACCAATAGCATAATGAAGTTGAGTATGTTGAGTTCGACTGATTGAATTAATTCGACTTAATGATTAAGTGCAGGTTCATGATTAAAAGTTTTTAGTGTGTTTCTATGATGATATTTCCTTACTAATTTATTATATGTATATATATATATATATATATATATATATATATATATATATTACACCGTCTTTTCTTTCTATGCGGATACATTTTCTTTCTATGGAGGCAGTAACTTAGTTTGACAGACAAGTTACTAACAGGGTCTCTCAAAACAAACAAGCTGATGTGGAAATGCCAAGGAATATAAGGAGAGAAAGTCTAACCTACCCAGATAAAATACTTTGAACGTCAATCTGAAGATATAAATAATCATGTTTGTTTGTTGAATATTAAGTCAGCCAACGATTTTATCGTCATTGGCTCCAGTTAGTTCGGCGCAATAACTAATAAGGGGAAACTGTACTGTGTAAATCAATGCATTATTGTATTTATTTATCTCTTATATACTTAAGAAATGTTTACATGTAATTAGAAACTTAAAATTAATTCTTTTTCGACTAAACTGACATAAATTAAATGAGTTGATAGAATGATTAATTGCCAGATATAGCATTTCTGATAAACGAACTTAATCGCTTTCGTTTACTTGAAATGTATTTGGCCGCTGTTTCAATTAGAAATCTAGTAGAAAGAATCTATTAGTTACGGGTGTTTCAGCTCTTTACGTATTTTACACGACTCCCAGCCTGAATACACCTTTATATTTAAGAAATCCCTTTTCATGCAAAATATCGTTTGTATTACCGTTTTACTCCTAGTAAATTAACACCTTGACGATTAAACCGTTAAAATCTGCCTTGCTGTATCACATCCTCAAATTCGCACTATGATGACGGTGATAATAATTAATTCCCCCTTATATAAAGAGATTATCTTTCTTAAGTTCAAACACAGGACACTCATATAAGTTAGTGAGGGGGAAGTTGAAATGTATAATAATAACTGTGTTTAAACTTCGAATTAATTTTTAATGTAAATCCATACTAAGTATGTTATGACCAAAATGGGTGGCCCGAAAATCATGATTTTTTTTAAAGAAATAATATTTTCTGACCGTGATTACATGAAAGAAAATACGGGACTGCTTTTAAATAGAGGGAAAAACCTTAAAATATGAGACTGTCCATTATAAGGCAAGACGAGTGTTCAATTTACCTTATATGACTCAAATGAAGAATTCATGCAATATTTCTGTAATATATAGAGGTGCAAAATAATTTGAAGATTTACATGTGTCACTTTGTTACATATAATTTATCGTTATTATTATTTTTAATAAAATATTAATATGAATTATGAATTATCAAATTAATATTCAGAAGAATTATGAATAGCGACCTAGCCAAATTTCTATGGAAATAGGTGGAGAAAGTAATATTACATGGCTGTGCAAAATCTCAAATTTTTCCGTTCAGTAGTTTAATTTATATTAAATAAAATATGTTATTTTCATGAATTAAGGGACCACATATAAATTTATAAAGTGACAATTTTTTGAAAATTGCTTAAAATAAACGTAAATTAGGTTTATTTTGTACAAAAATACAATAAAAGATTATTACGGTATTAAAAAATATAAAATTTTGAAGCAAATGTATTAGAGGTTTTTACAAGTTTGATAGTGATTCTGTAAAGCGTCTGTTGTTGCGTCCGCTGCCATATCCACCCAAATAAAATATTTTCCAGGTATAGAATTAGATGCAGTAGATGTATGTCTTTTAATACAACGTCCTATGTCTGAAAAACTAACATCCTCAACATTCCAGGCATGAATTTGTCCTTTTTTAATATTGGAAACATTAGGTCTTTGGACTTCCCGAGCTTTATCAGAGATTCAAAATCACGTTTTTCTGTCTAAATTTCCATCTGACTATAAATTAAAATACCGCCAAAAGTCATAAATATTGCACACTGAAGACGATAATATTAAATTAAGAAAGTGAATTAACAAACACAGTGAGTGCGTTTTTTACATGAAATTCAAACAAATAAATTTTCACTCATGAAACAATTTTTCAAGTTCGACCAAATTTGTTCAAGTTTGTTCAAGTTGAGTTGCATTCATTATTGTACTCAGAAGAGCAGAGAACAGATTCTCACTCCTGACAACATTTCAGATGTCTAAGAAAACTTCCAGATATTCAATAACAATTTCAAAATTAGAAATATTTTCAAAATAGAGAGCATTTGTTTTGCATATTTTCCTTTAAATTATGTGTACGAACGAAGGAAGTTATGAACTCGCGGGTCATTTGGACCACTGACTAAATATTCTAATTCCTACCCTTTACATTCTCAGTACAAAAAACATTAAGGGGGATGGAAACAATATTTTCCTTGAAAATAATATTTATTTCTTTTAGCTCTCGAGAGCGAAATTAATGAAAGGCGAAAAGTTCGGAACCTACAAATAGTGTATTTCAATTTGTAGAAAGTCCATTAAAAACGCGCAAAAAATAATTCGCAATATCTCCGGAAATCCTCGTAGAAAATTTATATTTGGGGTAATTTGAAGGTTTTCTTTCGTTTAATAAAGTAAAAATACAGTGTTGCCATTGAGAAAAACGATGATGATGCAGAATTAAATATGAAGACGGCCCCTTATGCAAATTAAATTTATAGTAAATAGTAAATTAAAGTATGCGTTATTTGCAAACGAATGGTATATATAACTTTGCTGTAAGACGAACAGCGGCGAAATAAAGAGCAAGTGGGCCATTTTTTTCAGCAGCTGTACTTTTGTGATTGATAATTCAAAAGATTAAATTATTACGTCCCTAAACATGTGCGCTTAAAAACAAATTAATCATCTTTACATTAAAGGTATGCACTTAATTTTAAATTTGATGTTACCATCAGTTTATTCCAATGTTATGTAAAAATAACATTAATTCATAGCTGATGAAAATCTAAATATCTCAAATTCTTAGCATACTCAACAGACTTCGTTTTTAGACTTTTGAATTCAATTTCGAAAAAAAAAACATTCCTTTGTTATGTGTTCAACCGATGTGTTTCCATACTCCTTGCTAGAAAAATCTTTCTTTGAAATCATTTTTTACTGTGACTACTTTGGTAAAGGTCGAATATTTTAAAATTTTCATGAGATTCGTCTGGAATTTTATTCGGAAGTATATATAATGCAATACAGGAGGAGAAATAGATTTTGCTTCACAAACCTAGGAAAGATTTCAATCTTTTATTCAAATTTTATAGCTTGGTGATTCATTTTTATATATGAGAATTTATTTCTTAGAAATGTTTCAACAAGTTCTTTTGGAAAACTTTCAAAGATATTTTTTTAATGTTATGCGCAAAGATTCAAAGTTTTTGCTTATCCTAAACTCTTGTGAGTATGCACAAAATTATCTATCAGAATTTATTAAAGTAGAGCAATTTCTTTGTGAAAGCACTTTATAGAACATGGGTATATTTTTAATTTTGTGCCTACATATAATGCTTCCAAATATTATGTTTATATACTGCTAAGACATATTCCGTAACATGACGAAAAAAATTTTAACATCTATACACATCTAAAGATGAACGTTTATTTTATCTTGATACATTTAGTTCAATAGATTTAATCCCCTAATATATTCAATTTTACTCAGAATCCCTTCAAATTTGTTCATGACATGTTATTTTAAAATGTATACAGTACCTACCGCTTAATAAAATCCGCTTAAAGATCAATTTTAATAAAAATAAAGCTTTTTACTTTTCAAACTAATAAATAATGCCCAATAAATCCAAGAACAAAAAGCCCAATCGGAATTTTTAGGCATCAATACATGCATAACTTCATGTGGGCTTTCACTTAAACCAGCTACACAAGAAAAATGTTCTGCGATTACATACATTCAGCCATCAGCCCACTTAATAAATGAATGAATGCTTCTTAGACAGGTATAGATAAATAATTCTTTCTGTCAAGAAATATGCGGATATAAAGGAATATCGAAATGCATAATACACTGTATCCCATGATACATAATTCTCTGGAGAAAGAACTAAAATACTCTGAAGATGGCTGTGTAAGTAAAGATGCTTTTATTCTAAGCAAGCGGGATTCCTCCGTCCTTATATGTATTTATTCGGTTTTATTGGTTCATTTATCTCTTTCTTGGAATTATAAAGATTATGTGCATAGATTATAAGTATTAATGGTATAAATGTTTTTTAAATGTTAAACATATGGGAGTGTAAACGTAATGATCTTTAGAATTTTACGTTATATTTTTATACAGAAATGTAGAGTAAGATATTTTAAGTATTTGTAATTTTACGATGAAGTCCTGATGCTTCATTTTATGGTCCTAGTGAAAAATGTAATTCTGTCCTTGTAAGGTCCTTGTAATCGATGAAGAAATATTCCGTTGCAAATATGCTCCATCTTTGAAAAAAAATCGTACAGAAGATAATTTTGAATGCAAAAAAATTCTTTTTTATATTTTATATATTATTTTCAATAAATGTACGCTTATTCTGAGATTTAAAAAAATATATATAATTATAAAACTATCGTACCATTACCCTATAAGCCTTTTTAGCTCAGGCAAGTTCATGGATGACCATACCTATGAGCAGGGAAGAGATCCTGCCGTTTCCCTAGCTCCCATATTATAGTTATTATTTACATTCTGGTATAGGGGATTGGCTGGACCTGCCCTTTGCCCCCTACAAACTTTCATATGGGCACCAGCTGGTAAGTTTATTAGTAAACCAACATTAATTTGCATTAGAATAAGCATCTTTCATCACCCTCAAAAAGCGTTTTTAATTCAAATAAGGTATATATAAACAAAATAAATGGGTTTCTCTCTATTCTAAAAAAAGTAAAGGCCGCTGGAGCTGTCAAAGCTTGTTGGCCTATCTCCTCCTAAACCGTGGGGATTTGAGTTTCGACTTAGGTGGCCACAGATTCGAAAAACCTGCTAAGCTGACTTAAATTTCGAAAATCGAATTATTTTAGAAGATATTAATGAAAACTGAAAAAATAAACAGAATGGTTGCCAGATTTGGCATAAAATCATTCATCCCTTTGCAACAAAGCGTTTCCAAATATCTAGAATCGCGTAAAATTTACAAACATGAGTTAGAATTACGCCCATTTTACGCCAAAATAAAAACTATATGAAATAAGTAACTCAAAATGTGTTACACAAAGTTGACAATTTTCAAATAATAAGCTCGCTTAGACAACAGGAGTTTACAATTAGCGATTATTCGTTTTTCCAAAACAGAATAACTAATATCTTGAAAATGAAAAATAATTAAAATGCAGATTATTTGAAAGCCAGTTCGGTCCAGCTGGATTATTTACTACCAGTAGAAATATTTGGCGGCGTTAACTATGCCATTATAGCAGTTATAGTACACTTTGGATATTTGCTAGCGCGACGAGATGGTATAACTCGTGGTGTTAAGTACGCCAATCTGCAAACGATTATGTAAATGAAAATATAGATAACGGTTTTCCGGTAACCTTAAATGAACAGTAATTATAGGTTGTGAGCATATGTAAATCGCCAAATAATAAAAAGTCGCCATTGGTGGCAAATTCGCAAGGTGTCCAATAGGTTTTACGTTATTAAAAATACAGCTGAAACAGATGTTCTGATTTTATTACGCTTTAGCTCCTAATTAATATAACTTTTGAATGGCAACATTAAATATCATTGTGTTTCTGAGGAGTGCAAATAATTTTTCCAGCGATTATAAGCGGAGTCCGCACTCCAGGTGGAGTATAGCTCAGGATGCGTACAACACCGAATTCCCATGACAAAATATCTTTCGTGTTATGAGGGGGAGGGGGTCTACTGTAGTGTGAAGTTATATTTTTATGTACCAATAAATATGCAAGAAACAAGCAATGTGTTGCTCAGTAACATTCTATCTGATCCAATCTTCGGGTTTTGTCTGTTGAAATTATGTATTTTTTGCGAATAAGCCTTATTAGGGGCCGAATGCCTCATACGAAAAGCGAGCGTAGCGAGTCTGGGGGCCTTGGCCCCTAGTATAAGAAATAATTGTCAATTGCATTAATTTATAACAGACCCTATGATAAACGTTATAATTCTTGGTTTTGCCATGTTTAGCTTCCTGACAGCGCATATGAATACTGGTGCATTTCCAATATTTAGCTGAAACAAATTACATATCTGGAATAAACATACTTCAAAAAATCGACTGAGCAAATAAAAGGACAACATTTTTACTGGGAACTCCAGTAACATGTAGAGCGCCTCTAAGAACCTAAAACGTAATATTAAAAAACTATGTAGAACAACTTAAAATAAGGACACGTTCTAAAACAGCTTGTTACTGCACAAATTAGAGCTGAGGACATCGCGGAGGTTTGGATTCATAGGAATATTGCTCTACAACATTCAGTCGCTAACTTTAAAGTTCTGTAACTTTTTCCTTTTTTTACATATGATTTAGGAGCTATACAATTTATTTTATTATTTACTTTTCATGCGTTGCATGCAGATACATAGAATGTGTATTCAGATGTAAACTTTCCATATTATTCCGAGGTTTATGAAGTTACTTGCGAAGTATTTACCTTTTACTAGATAACACCTTTGTTAAGCAGAACTCTGACGTACTTGACATTTATCATTTTAAATTACATTTAAATTTATGGTGAAGTTCTAGAATTGAAACTGTTTTAAATCTATCTGCTCAGTATTTGAGGCTTTAGTTATGACAAGTTCTTAAATGAACTGAACTCAGCCGTTAGTCACTACTAAATAATACATATGCCAACATATCTCGCGATTCAGTTTTGATTGCTTTCAATTTTATCATTAATTGCATCCAATGGTACATTTTGTAAGACTGGTAGATTTTGTAAATGTATGATTGTATATAAAATTAATGTACCATTTTAGAACTCATAATGTTTTAGTAGAAATAAAAATCATTTTATCGGTCAAAGAAAAAAGAAACTTGCTTCATTATCTGTTTCACAAAAACCACCTCTAATGCTCTCGACATTTTACAAATCGCACAAAATTTTCTTCCGCAAAATTTACATGCGAAGCTTCACGTTGACATAGATATGACATACATATTTTTTTCAAATTTAAAGTCATTGTGTCACATGATTTACCTTGGAAGTGAAATATGTTTCGCGAATAACTCAGCATTCATAATGTATAAAGCTCTGAAAAATGTCGGCCGTACTACTGAGAATATTTAGCATGCATTATAATTATTTCAGGGTATAGAATTTTGCACGTGTTGCAATCGTCAATCGACGTAAATGCAATCGTGAAATTAGGTTACTGTTTTTATTGACAGAGTGAACGCAGATTCCAATAGCTCAGTAAAACGAATTATTCCTATTTAACAATATTTTGCATGATTGAAGTGCTATTGTTAAGGTAGATATGCCCGGAGTTTTCTAATCATGATTATTTTGAATTTAACGAATTGAGTTATATTTTTAGCAGTCTGGAGCCGTTTTATGTTAGTACTTATAAACCGGGTGATTCAAAATAGAAGTTAAAGTGATTATCTTTTAAATCGTAAGTCATCGAAACATACTTTCAATTCAGAAAAGCTCGTGAAATAAAGAGTAACTTTCAGATACGACATTTTTACTGGGGGTTGTACACATTCTACAATGCAGATTTAATTTTTATCTTGTCTTCCATTTCTGAATCTTCTAATCTTATCTTGTCTTCCATTTCTCCCTGTGTCTGAAAATTACTTTTAAAAGTCTCATGTATCTTAGTGAAAGTGTTAGCGAGATAATTAAAGTTAAATATAACGACTTACACTACCTTTCGTTCTGTGCTGGTGTCCGTTTCAGAGGCTCATCCACACTAATTATGTCCCACTTTTAGAGAAAGAATTTCAGAATTAATAGAAATAATTAATAGAGGATGTCAAGATATGGGTGTGGTTTAAGTTTCCCTAGAAATTTTTAAACATGTATTATAGGAAAATTCCAGCTAAATAGATTTCCAAGAGTCAAATGTAACTTCCAATGTCCACATGTTGTAATGTTGTAACATAAAGATGTTATGTCCATGTCCAGATATTCTGCCGAGATCTATTCACAAAGTGGCTAAATTCGCAATCCTCCAGCAAGTCCTAAAACAACCGTTACAAATCTGTTGTTGAACGAGAATGTGCATGTTTCATTTTGTTCTAGTTTGAATGAAGAACAAAAGTTCCTCAAACAAATCCAATGCATAACGCAGTCTTCTTTATCCCTTACTTAGGCCAGCGATTCTCAACCTTTTCAACGTCGCAGCCCCCCAACAAAGGCTAACTTACGGGATCGCCCCCCCCACATTTTTCAGCATACATTCAGTTTTTTAATCTTTAACAATGGCATTTGGTCTAATTTTCTAAAAATATTGTTATCACTAAAGTTTGAATGAACATTTTAAGCATTTTAAGCAAGATTTTTTATATTTTTGAGGAAAAATGAGAATAAATAAGATGATTTTAAAAAACAAAGAAGCATTACTACTTGCTCTTTGGTTTTTCTCGCGCCCCCCCCCCCTGCAAATGCTCTGCCCCCCCCCCTTAGTGGTCGCGCCCCACAGGTTGAGAAACGCTGACTTAGGCAAAACAAGTTCATAACACAAAATGTATATATATTGTTACAGAACTACTCTGCTTGTTTCCGGGTTCGTCGCTCTAAAGTCCAGTTGGTGTAGAAATTTCTAGTAAAAAGTCCACTGGTCAGGATGGAATACAACTTTATTGCTTCTAGAACTTCGTAGAACAATCAGCTGTACAAAATTCACAAGCACAATTAAACAGTAATGTGCTTTTAACAGTCCACTTAGATCTGAAGCTCTCACAAATGCTGCATTTCTCACACAAAATAAGTCACTTTCACAGGCAAAAATTCAGTGAAAATATTCAAGGGATATCGTACACAATCCCTTAAGACAGAGTTATGAAGAATTTGCACACACCACTTTAAAAACAGCTTCGTAAAGCAAGCCAAAGCACAGCTTCTAGAGCACTATCAATTCTCACAGCTCTACTCACACACTGCACTCGATGGGAGCAATCTCACACTGAACTGGGGCCAATGAAACACGCCGGAATTTATAGGGGAGGCAGAAGCTGCGGGCAGCTTCCAGAAAAGTGTATTTCTCGAGGGTTCTACATAAAGCGTGAATTTTGATTACGTCATAGAAGAGAAATGTTAGGTTATTATGCGTTTTTAATGCAGGAAAACCAACTTCCAGGCCCCATTGGGAAAATCGCGCCAAATGACCAAAATGTCGCCAAGCTTGGCGACTTTTGGCGAAATATCGCCAAATTTGGCGCCAAAAATAAGTCCCCAAAAGTGAAGAGAACGAGGCCCTAGGACCAATATTTCTCGAGATTTCTAGAAGCCCCATAGAAAAACATACGGGAAACCAAAACCTCCGTATCTCCGGTTCTAGTTGGCCGATTTTGATGCAACAAAAAGCAAAATTGATCTATTTGAAGCGTAGAATACGAATTTTTAACTATTTTAAGCCCCATAGCAGCGGGTTGCCCCAAATTTGTAGCATTGCCCCCTTCCCAAGGACTGCACGTCCCGGGCAGTACAATCCCTAGTTAGGAGGTCACACAAATACCAACACTGTATAACATTTAACAAGACCTTAACAACATAATTTAAGCAAGTAATACAATAAGCAAATAAACACAATAAGCAAACACGCACTAATAAATAAACAATGAATATAATAAATAATTACACACTAATAACTAATAAACACAATAATGAAAAACAATATATTACAAATATGTACACTAAGCGTAAGTACTGATATGTGGCGTAAGTACTGAATAAAAGACAGTTGAAGAAAGAGGAAGAGAAGAGAGAGACAGGAAAGAAATGAGAGATGCAAGAAAAGGAGGAATTACGCCATAGTGACCATGTTCTAATAATCAAATAGCTAATTCCCACCGCGGTAAACGGCTAGCTAATATACAACTCTTAGCTTCTTGTTAGGTGACTTACGAATCCGTACGATGACGTCATTCAGCCGGTTTAGGACTGTGTATGTGTAAGGACCGTCCCACGGCGATTGCAGCTTGGGAGACAGGCCTTTCCGTCGAGTAATATTCCATAGCCAAACTTTGTCACCAACGCTGAACTCGTGACCCGTAGCCTTCGTGTCGTAGCGAGTCTTCATCTTCTCTGTGTTCAGGTTGAGCCGCTCCCGAGCAAAATTATGCACATCTTCAAACCGTGCCCGAAGATTTTCCATGTACTTTTTGGCGATGAAGGCGCATCTGGAGGGGGGCCAAATACTAGGTCGGCGGGAAGACGAAGATCTCTGCCGAACAGCATCTGGGAAGGTGTGAAGCCGGTAGTCTCATGGACGGCACTCCTATAGGCTAGCAGGAAGAGGGGGAGTTTCTTGTTCCAGTCCTCTTGATTCCTAGATACCAGGAGCGAGTGGTTGTTCAAAATTGTGCGATTGAACCTCTCCACCATGCCGTCAGATTGTGGGTGTAAAGGCGTAGTCTGGGTTTTGTTGATTCCGAGAAGTTGGCATATTCCTTTAAAAACTGCAACGGTAAAGTTCGTTCCTTGGTCGGAATAAAGCTGCAGAGGGGTTCCATACCTGGAAATCCATTCTTGCACCAGTACCTCTGATACGGTCGTAGCTTCTTGATCAGCAATGGGAAACGCTTCGGGCCATTTAGAGAAATAGACAATGACAACTAGGATGCATTTGTTGCCATCCGAAGTTTGCAGAAGAGGTCCCAGGATGTCGAGGGCTATCCTCTCAAAAGGCGCTCCTACATTATAGCAATGTAGTCTTCCACTGCTTCGTTTCTTCGGGCCTTTACGGGCTGCACAGACGTCACAAGCTTGACATCACTTTTCGACATCGCCTCGGGCCCTAGCCCAGTAGAAGCGCTCGCGAACTTTCTGCAGGGTCTTCACTATGCCAAAATGACCCCCAGTTAAGCCATTATGCAGCTCTTCTAGAACCTCCGGAATCCTTGAACGAGGGAGTACTAAATGCCATCGGAGCATCTTGCCGTCGTCCGACTCCCATTTACGATACAAGACTCCATTTCTCAGGCGAAGCGAATCCCATAAAGCCCAGTACTGTTTTGTTGCCGGACTGCAAGATGATATTTCTTGCCAGCTGGGCTTATCGCCGGACTTCTCCATTAATTCCACAATAGGTTTGATGTCGCTATCTGCTAATTGGTCCGCCCGAACATTTTCGTCACTCCAAGGATCTTGAGATGGTGCCGATGATGTAACTTGGCGGACAACGGGATGTTTTTGATGGTAATTTTTCTCCACCCTGGAGCAATAGCGAGAACTGTCTGTGCAGGGCCTTCTCGACAAAGCATCTGCATTTCCATGAGATGCTCCTTTCCGATGACGTATCTCGATGTCATATTCTTGCAATCTCTGTATCCACCTGGCTATCTCATCGAGGTGGTTAATATAGGCTAGATGACACAGCCTATCTATATCCGAAGCCAGCTCTTGAAGGGTCTCGCCAGATCTTTGCACACTTGACTTTAGTTGTATTCTACTATACTCATTTCTACTATACTCAATTTCAACTCCAAGGCACTGGCAAGGGCGTCCAAATCCCCCATCTTCGTCTCTCCAATGGTTTGCAAAACGCTAATTGCGTCTCCGCTAAGGGAAGCGGCCAGTTGATCAGCTTTCTCGAACTCACTCCAACCATTATCTCTGGCAACGATCGAAAATTGGGTCTTATAAGCTTCCCAGGGAGTTTTTCCGTCATAAGTGGTTATCACTGCTGTACGGTGTGACGAGGTCTTCATGTTTTCAGGTAACTTTCCCAGCTTGACGAGAGAGTCCAATTTTTCTTCAATCTTAGCTTCACATTCTTCCCGTATTTTCGAAACTACATTATCTTTCCACTCCAGTTTTTCCTCAATTTTGATATTAAATACTTCACGTAATTCTTTCATGTTTTTCTCTTGATTTTCGTCTAGGAGCGACATTCTTCTCTCCACTATCTCTTGATTTTCCTGCACACTCTTTTCGAATTTCTCTAATTTTCCCAAAGCAGTCTCCCTTTTCTCCAATCCTGATTTCATTTCTTCTTGTCCGGCTTCAATTTTCTTCTCTAAATCTTTTTGTCCGGATTAAATTTTCTTTTCTAAATCGGCTTGTCCGGATTTCATCTCTTTTTTTATCTCAACTTGTCCGGATTTCATTTCCTGCATCATATTCATGAGCTTTTGAAATTGTTCTTCCATTTTTCCTCTAGTCAAAACCATAAACTGGAAAATTAATGTATTTCTTTAGAATCCCGAATCTGACACCAAATGATACAGAACTACTCTGCTTGTTTCCGGGTTCGTCGCTCTAAAGACCAGTTGGCGTAGAAATTTCTAGTAAAAAGTCCACTGGTTAGGATGGAATACAACTTTATTGCTTCTAGAACTTCGTAGAACAATCAGCTGTACAAAATTCACAAGCACAATTAAACAGTAATGTGCTTTTAGCAGTCCACTTAGATCTCAATTTCTCCCAAATGCTGCATTTCTCACACAAAATAAGTCACTTTCATAGACAAAAATTCAGTGAAAATATTCAAGGGATATCGTACACAATCCTTTACGACAGAGTTATGAAGAATTTGCGCACAACACTTTAAAAACAGCTTCGTAAAGCAAGCGAAAGCACAGCTTCTGTAGCACTATCAATTCTCAAAGCTCTACTCACACAATGCACTCGATGGGAGCAAACTCACACTGAACTGGGGCCAATGAAACACGCCGGAATTTAAAGGGGAGGCAGAAGCTGCGGGCAGCTTCCAGAAAAGTCTATTTCTCGAGGGTTCTACATAAAGCGTGAATTTTGATTACGTCATAGAACAGAAATCTTAGGTTATTATGCGTTTTTAATGCAGGAAAACCAACTTCCAGGCCCCATTGGAAAATCGCGTCAAATGACCAAAATGTCGTCAAGCTTGGCGATTTTTGGCGAAATATCGCCAAATTTGGCACCAAAAGTAAGTCCCCAAAAGTGAAGAGAACGAGGCTCTAGGACCAATATTTCTCGAGATTTCTAGAAGCCCCGTAGAAAAGCATACGGGAAACCAAAACCTCCGTATCTCCGGTTCTAGTTGGCCAATTTTGATGCTACAAAAAGCAAAATTCATCTATTTGAAGCGTAGAATACGAATTTTTAACTATTTTAAATCCCAGAGCAGCAGGTTGCCCGAAA
Source organism: Cheiracanthium punctorium (assembly GCA_038373885.1). NCBI lineage: Eukaryota > Metazoa > Arthropoda > Arachnida > Araneae > Cheiracanthiidae > Cheiracanthium > Cheiracanthium punctorium. The sequence continues at coordinate 312,447 of JAWZYV010011842.1, forward strand.
ATTCGTAACAATATATATATATATATATGTGGTAATCAAGAGGCGCAACCCTCCAGCAGATGGCATCACAACCTCACGTCTACAGCAACAGCAGGTTATCAGAGTCTAGGAGCTCAAGGCAGCAGATTCGAACGAGACCACGCTCGCGTAGGAGCGATGTCGGACGTAGCTCTCTGATCGAGCGTAGGCGATTCGGCTCCAGAACGACCACGAGAAGGTGGCCAGTGGCTCCTGTGTGATAAGGAAACCTATCCCTGTTACCGACTCCACTAATTCATGTTCTGCAAAATCTATCCTTTCTTTTGTAAATAGTTCTTCTGTTATATTTAGCCGAGCAATAAACGTGATTGAGAACCGTAGGAGTGCTTCCAGTCTTATTTCGACGTCGCCTCCTACATATATATGTATATATATAGGCTCAACGCATATTGAAATAACATATAATAATAAACTCTGAAATTATTACACAGTGATTATCGCAAATTTGTGAATTTTGATTTCTTTTGATTTCAGTTTTGAATCACACAGTTAATTTTATCACTGCTATTATTAACAAGTTATCGAAGTAATACAGAAAAGATTCTGGAGTTTCACTGTCTTAATAAACTCATTAATCACGTTTGTGATTCCGTTAACCGGAGAACGGGGTCATGCCATGGTTTATCCTTACCAGTTCTTCAAGCTCAAGCCTTTGAAGATGTTTCATTTTCAAATTTATTAACTGTGCAGTCGATCTGTTCAGAAAATATTCTAAAATGCGTTTTCGTATCTGTCCGTGCTACATAGGAGCACTGTTAAGAGTGCCGTAGACCATTTTCAAAAAACATTGGCTGTTGCGCTGATTTTGTCATGAGAAAGAAGGATTAAAACATATTCTACCCTTTTCACATTAATCAGATTTATCTGTATTTCAGTCCGAGAGTGGTATGGGAGCTAAACACAATTCCCATAAGAACACGGCAAGTGAAGCAGCATCCTGCCTGGCCAGTGCGTCTGAGGGTCAACTCCCTCTTAGCTCGACTGCTATGGGACCGTGTACGCTGATGGGAGCTAATTCAAGTAAAATCCGTCGATTAGGGATTTGACTATTTTAGGGGGTTGGTCCCTCATCTGGAATTGGTTCAAAATTAGGGGACCGCCGGGCTAAAGTCGGATTTCCTACCAGTGGGGCCCTCTAAAATGAGCCCAGTGGGGGCCCTCTAAAATAATCTTCTAAATCATATTCTACAAAATATGCGTCATTAGCTGTGTAACTCGACCTCACCAATTTGGAAACACAAAGCATGTATCTTTGTACAATATTTTTAATTCAGCAGTTTCTGTAAATGGATTTTTATGGTATGAATTTTGACATACTCTAATACTCCTTTCTTTACTTTTGTAAAATAAATATATACTTATAACTCGTGAATTTTATTATTAATTTTACATTTTTGAGTTCATTTCCTTTTAACATATATTCGCTTTTAAATTATTTGCTTTAAGATTATTCTCAACATGTATATTCTTTTATACGGAACTTTCGTTTCTTGAAAATCCGTTATCCAATTTAACTTAGTTATCAAAATTCAAAATCTAAACAAAGCTTGAAAATGTTCGGTACAAGACACTTAATACTTTAGTAATTTTGCTAAAATAGTTTCATACGCAACGACAAGACTTTCCGTGTGTATTTACAATAATTCTTGAACGTGCCCTGCGCATTAAATACATTAAATCCAGAAATAACACCGCTGATTTTAAGCCTCCAATTAGGACTTTAAAGGAGAAACTGAGACCCGCCGGATTATCTGTTCTCATTCTAGGGATTGTCAGTCTAATGTATTCATTCGACAGGAAAGGAAAAGAGGTAATTGAATAAGGGTAAGTATATCTTCAGACTTTCAATCGACTTTCACTGTTGCAATCGTTCTTGATTTATTAGAAAAGTTTAAGTGCAGTATTTTCTTTCATATGTCATTCCAAAGAATGTAGAGTTAAAGTAAGATATTTTAGTAAGCGCGTTTTCTTAAAAGTGCTTTTTGCAATAAAAGTAATAGATCGCCATTTACAGTTTCAATTTACTATTCTATAGTTTTTGAGAACTTGAGGAATTCTGTTTCATTCAGTTTTTAAGAAGGAACATTTATTAACACGCTTTTCATTTATTTATTTTTAAATTAATTTTAGCACATTCAAACTATTCAGTCCACTTAAAATACACTGCTCAAAACAATTAATGAGTATTGTAAATTTTATATAAAATAAAGATATAAGCGAATTTTTTTTTTTTTTTTTTTTTTGCCGGAAATGGAAGAAGAGAATCACAAATGCAAATTTTTCTGATTTTCAAACGGTGGAGTTTGCTAATTTTAAGTTCGACGTCAAAAACGTCGCTTCAGCGGCAGCGAATGAAATTGGACTTTCAACTGAATAAAAGACAATGAAGACGAGGATGATCGGCATTCAGTGACTGCTTTGTTTCGATGAGTACGATGTCTCAGCGAAGTCATTTAACCGATTCAGAAGATTGGAGAATTGTCGGTAGGTTAGAAGGGGGCCAAACTCAAGCCGAAGTAGCACAAGCCATTGGAGTGTCACAAAGTGTGATTTCCAGGATTTAGAACCGGTTTTTGGCGACTGGAAGTGCAGGCCGAAGACCAGGGCAAGGTCGTAGACGGGCAACAACGCCCACGGAAGATCTTTATTTAGTGTTAACGGCTCGGCGACACCGGAATATGAACGCTACTCTTCTCCAACAACACCTTCGCTCGGCTACTGGCACCACGGTTTCAACTCAGACTGTCCGAAACCGGCTCCATGGTGTAGGTCTGTATGCTCGCCGACCGATGGTATGTGTTAGACTAACATCAAGGCATCGTCGCGACCTCAGGGAGTGGGCAACAGAGCATTTGAACTGGAGGAGAAATGAATGGAGCAATGTTCTTTTTTCAGATGAGTCCCGTTTTTCAGTTTATCCTCATAATAGGCGTATTTTCAAGGCGGAGGGACCGTGGCAGTAGGAATAATCCTGCGTTCTTGCACGAAAGTGTCAGCTTTGCGGTGGGGGAGTGTTGGTGTATGGTGGCATTTCCATTGACGGGCGCACAGACCTCTACATCATTCGAGATGGACCTCTGACTGGTCGCCGATATAGGGATGAGATCCTCAGACCTATTGTAGTCCCTTACGCTGCAGCAATCGGAGATGACTTCATTTTAATGGACGATAACTACAGGCCACATCGTACTAACCTGGTGGAAGAAGGAATCGTACGAATGGAATGGCCAGCGTGTTCTCCAGACATGAATCCAATAGAGCACGTTTGGGACGCTCTAGAAAGACGAGTTGCTGGCCGCCAACCACCCCCACAAACTCTCCAAGAACTGGAAAGAGCTCTTCTGGAAGAGTGGGACAGAATACCCCAACTCGTGATTAATAGCCTCATTGACTCCACGCTTCAAAGGTGTTCAACGCTGCTGGCCGTCCGTGGAAACCATATCCCCTACTGAAAATGATTTCCTTTGAAGAAAACACTTTTTCTTATTCGTTTTTTCTCATATGTACAAATTGTGTTTTTTCCTTTTCTACACAAATGCTCAATAAAATGCATTTATTTTTCTGCCAAACATGTGTAATTTATTCTCATATAACCTACTACGTCTGTCGACCATGTATCAATCAGCTAAAAAGTTTCCCAGCCACAAGATCCACCTAAAACCGCAATATCCTTTAATTGTTTTGAGCAGTGTATTAGTCTATTCAAACATGGATGGAACTATAACATTATTTAAAGATTTTATACTGTAAGCAGCTGTAATGGATAACAGATATTGAAAAGTAATCGAATAAATCAAAATCAATGTTCATAAAAATGCTTACAGTTAAAATAATGTCTAACAACATTAAAAACTTTTGAATATGTTGCAGTAATTTCATTGTAATTACTTTAATGTCATAATCCTACTTCCTCTCAATATTATTTTCATTGATACTGTAGAAAGATTTACATGCTATTCTTTTATTATTTCTATTTTTCATATTTATATTTTTTGAGGAACAAAAACCACTTAATTGAAACGTATTTTTCAGAAATAAGTTTTAAAAATATTCTGTTCTTCATACTAGGTACATGTTATTAAATACAGTATTCAAAATCAATTATTTTTCAGCAGTACTTCATATCCATGAAAAGTATATTTTTGCAAGCGATTAACGCAAAGTAAATACACACACACATATATATATATATATACATATATATATAGGCCTATAGAAACGCTTTCGAAAAATCACCCCGTCTTGTACAAAATTCTGCTCTTGGATAGAATGTCCATGAACATTGATTAATACCTTCACAGCGGATATCTGAACAGTTGAGGTTTTAGGAATTTTCTTTGCTGAGATTTTCTTACAAAGTTTTTTAATTACTTTATCGTTTAACACCAGTATTTTGAGTGTTTTTTCAGTCAACATTTCCAATATTATCTAAAGTATACGAAATTAGTGAAACTTAAACTAACTTTTAAAAAGTTAGAAATTATGTTCTGAGTGCAAGAATTGAAAAAAAAATTACTTAATTTTTCGTTACTTGCAGTTTTGGTCTCGTGTCCATCCCCACTGCTCCCCCATAAACGATTAAACAATTAGCCATACACACATCCAGAAATTACCAATTTAGAGCTCACATGAAAAGAAAAATTGATTTACGAGATCATCCCATACTGCACGTTAATTACTTTTATAGCAGTACAGAATGCTTTGAAATAAGAAAGAATACATAAGATGTAATGAAAAGTAATTAAAAGAAAACCACTTTTATATTGAAATGTCACTGACATTTTTTTGTATTAGAATTCATTAAATATTCCTGATGATTTTTAAATTTTATTGCAAAAAAACGTTACTTTTATTGTTAACTACAAACAAATCCGGAAACACATTTCACGAATTTCATTTATTGATTTTCAAGAAACACTTTTTGAAATGTTAATCTCTTTCGATCACATAACATTTTAATGGAAATGCTCACTTAGATATTTAAACTTTAGAATTATTTCTGGTGTTGAATATTTAGTGTTAGAAAAGTATAAAAATTTGCTCATGAAATTGGAGAAAGGTAAGAGGTTTTAAAGTAGTAATAGAACTACCGATTTTATAAGGCTATAGTATTTATATAAACAAATGACAAGTCTTTTGGCCATCCAAAACAAGTAGTTCTATCATAATATTCGGTATCAGTTTCATACAGATACCTCGTATTTAAGTGTGCTGAATTCAGTTTTGCTGAAATTGTTTTTCATAAACTAATAAGTTTCAATTTTCTCAATTTTAAACGGGGCTGCTGAAAATGAAAGGTATACTAAAGCCAATCACAAACACAAACGTTGCTTAAATGGAGATAGCGATGCCACTAGTTCAGTATTTCTCGTCTCTTCATATGATTCATTAAATGAACAACAAAATATTAATATTCAGACTTGTATCGAAATCCAAGTAACAGAAGTTATTCTGCTAAGATGCAATGAGCATATCCCAAAATAATTTTGTTTTGTTTTCACAAAAAGACAACTTAATAATATATTATATTTCTTCGCCTGAACCTTACAAATATAAACTTTCAAAGAATCAATAATCATGCATTTTGTCGGACAGTTTTAGTAATAATTTATTTCCTCTAAAGAAGACATGAGAACTATGTTTAAATGCTCCCAGAATGCATTCTGAGAAAACTGCATTAACATTACTGCAAAATATTTAATATTTTAAAAGCTATGAACCGTAACAGTCAGTGACTTTAATTGCATTTCAGCTACCTTTTGTGTACATTGCAAATGAACAATTTGTAACATTTGGAATTGGTTTACAACTTATGTAGCAGGGAATATGAAACCATAGTCTAATCATCAAACCTCAATTTCTACCTACTTATATGTTATTCCATATGCATTGATATCTAAGTAAACATGGCTACAATTACCATATGCCATCGCAAGGGATGATCTGCAATCGGGTCAACAGAATGCATTTGCGATTCCCAGTTAATGTCTAGCAGATCATACACGGATGATTCTCCGCACATGTTAATTTTCATATTCCCTCTCTCTAGATGCCAGGCAAGTACACATTCCTGTGCTATATGTATATACTCAGGCACATGCGTATTTGTATATTTTTGCCACAAAATGAATAATTTTTATGCTATATTAATATTATAATCTTTTATAGCTTTAACATTAACAAAATGTGTAAAAATAGAATCTTTCAAAGTACGCAAAAAATTACAGGAAATTGGATTACAATTTTACATTTTTAACCCATTAACGTTTCTGGGTTTCATTTTCTGTAATGGTGAATTTGCACTGCTGTTCGCAAAAATTACGCCTTCTGTTTCGGAAAAATGCTTACAAATGGCAAAAATTATGTGAAAGTTTTTCACATGTCAAAATTTATTAATTACAGGTGGCATCATCAAAAACTAGAGAATGCGATAAAAATGTTGTGGTGCAAAAGTTTTAACGATGAAGAAAACTTTTCAGTCATTGCGATTTTTGAACTCAGTTATTTTATAGCACACTGTCACATAATTCCATTATCATAATGCCTTTTACATGAAGAATTGCACTGAAATGAATAAATGAGTACTTTATGGAGTATGGGGTCTATTCTGATATGCAAAAGTAAACGCCTAAAAAATAACAATCCTTATGTTACATATATATTGAAATACTGATATATATATTTAAAACGTTATGCAATAATACAAATTAGGTAAAATTTATTATTAAGTATAAAATCATTACTCCATTATACATTTTTTTGATAACAAACGACAGTAATTAAAACTTTATAAGTGAAGTATGAAGTTATTTTAAAATATTAAACTCCTGAAAACTGATGGACACAATAAAATGAGCTTTTATAGAGCAATAAAGAGAGGTAAACATTTGTGACTCTCAGTACTGAATATATGTTAAGTAAAAAAATATGATTTCTTACATTTTGTTGACGTAAAACTGTCCTATTCAACTCGTAAAAAAATCTTTGAAGAAGAACTTTTGATTATTATGTGGGCCCATATCAACCGATCTATTTATATTGATAATCTGACGAAAGAACTGTGGTGCCATCCTGCTTTATCGATCATATATATCAATAAATGTTCCGACTTCGTCCCTTACGAGACACTCGTATATCTTCTATGATACCCTATTCTATTTTTTTTCTTTATTTTATGACCACACTTATATAATAAGGAAGATCAGCAAATTCAGGATGATTTTGAGTATTCTCATATCTTACGAAAGCTCATTCTAAAAGAATTTGCGCAAAAATGAAATTGAAGAGTTTAGTTTGAGAGTGTATTGAAGTGGAGTGGATATACGTATTAGCATTACTGCTAAATATTTTGTAGCATTATAACAAATATTTTGTTTCTCCAAAAGTATTACTAATGTACAAAAAAGAAGAGTTCTATGAGAATATTCATACTATATAAATATTGTTGTATATTTTATGTAAATATTATAGTTTCATAGAAAATAAATGACTACAAAATATTGCATTTTTCTAAGCAAATCAATTTAGATATAGGGTAAAGGCACTGGCTATTGGCACTTTAAGGAAATTTTTGGCTTATTTTAATAATAACTTAATATTTATAAAGAAATATTTATTTTCAAAGTTTTTCTTTGTGGCTAAGAACTACACCTAGATTCCATTCATTACTTTAGTCAAATAAATAAAAAAAATCATTTTATGAGCGGAAATTCAACAGTAATTTTTTTCTCGTATTATTAACATGGATGAGCCAGTTATTGACATGGATAAGAACAATTATTGGCATGCATACTCACTTATTGGCAGTTAAAAAACAAGATACAGACACCCTAATAAAATTTTCAGCGATATCATTTTTAATTAAGGTAATACTATTACAAAGAATAAATAAAATAAAAATCTCAAGATTGGTTGATGTATTTTAAACTAAAATTTCACTGTTTCCATCTGACTTATTTTGTGATTCCCACTCTTTCTTTCAATCACTCATCATTGTCATCCTTTCACTAATCATTGACTGAGATTTCATGTTCTTTCCTTAGTTTCTTGGCTGTGGTATTTTCCTACTTTGACTGTATCATTGCTTTTTCCTTTACTTCCTCTACTTTTTTCTGCAATTTAATCTGTTGTTTATTCAGCACGCTCGAATGTTGGTGATTTTCTATTGTCGTGTTCTTCTGTTTTCTTATTTATATTCCTATTCGGGTAAGTTTTTATTATTCACTGAAGATACTACACTAGGCATTATGCTGAGCATGTGTTATCAGTGCTCAGAATAATGCCTAGATTTGGTTCAGATAGAGCTAATTTGTATAGGAAGGACTTATGACGGTCAGGGCATGATATGACACATGTACTGGCTTCTCAAAAGAATTGGTATAAAGGTTTTCAGATGCATAGACACATGCCAATGTCCTTCTGCTCGTAATAGTTGTGAGCATTGATAAACTCCTGCACACTGCATTCTTCTCCGGAAGTTTCCAAAGGGTCTTTATTAATTGCCTTCATGAAACATCTTATCATCTGATCTAAACCATGAAAAGAAAGAAACCTTCAATATGCATTGTTCCTGATTAAATTACAAAAAGTTTTACGTGTAAAACAATGCAAATTTCAAAATAAATCTCTGCTATGTTGGCCCGGACCCCCTAACCTCGGGTTTCGTTTGACTGCAGAACACTCCAAGAGCAAAAACTGCTTAAAACCATGAAAGTGAGCTGCTTTCGGAGGTTTATTCTGTTATCCTGGTGATTCTTTGAAGGAGTTGACTCTTCACAAATGCACCTTTCTTTCGAATTAGGTTTCTACAATTTGGAAAAGTATTCGCGAAATGTAGAACAATTCATCCTGTGATCTTCAGATTCCAACCATCAGGAACGCTTTAAGTGATATCAGGCACTGTTTTGTAGTTGGACACAACAAGGCTTAATCACTGCAAGCATTAACTGTAATAAGTACAGTACAGCGCTCTTTTTCCTCATTATTTACTGAGAAGTATACATTCTTTGTACCCTTAGGAGCCTATACGTTTTACATTCATAATTTAAGGAAAATGCTGTTTCGTCACCCTTGAACACTTTTCTTAGATTTTCCTATGCTTAAAAAAAAGCCTGTTCCCATGTGTTCTCCCTTTTGCTGTAATACTTGCAGAGACAGGTTCAACTGATTGGGGACTTACCTGTTTCTTTGTAAACTAAGTTAATACGGGTAACCCCCATAATTCCTGACTGTTGCTGCTAGTGGAACACTATTCTTCTCACTGCTGTTGACCTTCTGTTGCTGTTTTCTTCTTTTAACTTGACCTCTACTTTTGTGTTTAGAAGAGCTTGTTCGAGCCATTTGCCTAACCTGAAAATGGAAAACAACAAACTTGCTACAGCCAACCTAAAAATTAAGAACTTAAGCTTGTGGATTTTTAACTTTCATTAGTCAGAAAAAGCTGCACCATCGATTTGAATGGTACTACAATAAGTCTACTTTTAAAATTACAAGGGAATAGATCTAAAAATGGAGCCTGTGTTTTGCAAATAAAAATACTTATTTTATAGGTTATGAATAGGTTTTATAAACTTACGAGCAATTTTAAGTAATCTAGATTTAATTAAGCTTTGAAAGACCATAATTTTAACATTTTTACAATATTTCTCTTTTGGACAGAGTTTGGTACTATTTTTTACAGAACTTTTTTTAAATGCTTTTATTTTTTTTCGTTATTTGAATGTCATGCAATCTTTTCGTACTATTTTTTTACCGACATTTTATTTTGTGCTTTGATAATTTTCTTATTGGAATGTCATGTAATCTTTTAATTCCTATTTCACACATTTCTAAATGTCTAATTAACTTGAAATTTCGCAGGCATAAATACACAAAAATAATACAAAGCTGTTAAAAATGGTGTATATGGTATAACCAGTTCTCTTACAAAGACCACACAAAAGTATTTCAATAAAGTCTATGAGCAGTCAGTTTGTAAAGTATATTACTCTCATCTATTAATCTAAATTTAAATCTTAGAAAAGAAAAAAAAATATGACATGAGAGGATATTTGCACCTCTTGTAAACTGCTAATGACTACCACCAGAAATTTTGCGTCACTGATTTAACATGTGTGTGCATTAAATGTATTTATCGCCTTCGATCACGTTGAAATGCAACTCATTATATCCTATTGAATATTTCAATAATTTTACGCAGTTCCTTTTTAAATATTGGTCTTATTACAGGTGTAGGAATCGAGGATTTAATTTAAAAGAATCGTTTTAGCCGAAACTGCTAGATGAATGTTCTGCTGAACTTAATGAAACTTTTAAAGGCTATTTAACTAAATGCAGGAATTAGATAATGTTTAAATTTATATTTGAAATGTGTAGATGCAAATTTTACACTATCCACTATTGAGTTATTCGCATCACCGTTTCGCCGTCTTTTTTAGGCGAATCGGACTGCGTTAGTGATTTGGACAATAAAGAATGCATTAAGATTGAAATAATACTGAAAATGCGTTATGATGTACAACACGTATTTCCAACAACTGTTTTTCAGCAAAATTCATACTCTCCAAATTCTACATTTGAGGACGGCTTGCAAAAGATTATTGGATTGCTTTCTTTACATGTGTCGATGTTTTTGAATAACGGACAAGAAAATTTTAATAAATGTTTTTTTTCGGGTTAATTTTTGTTCTTATTTCCAAAGTAACATAATGAAAACTAATATTCAAATATTTATTTTTCGGCTCTTTTCATTTAAAATTCATAATGACCTAATGTAAATTTTAGAACTAATATTACCCATAAAAATTTCCTGCAAAACTCGAATTTTTTATACTCAAATTGCAAATCTGGATTTACCAGAATTTCTAGAAGTTTAGGTGTATGTGCAAGTAGTTGTCATTACAGCAAATATATCAAAAAAACTTGCGCAAATATATCATGTTTGCTAATAATAATTTTTCTTTTTTTCATTTTTCTAAGAACTTGAAAAGTAGAGAGTGTGAGTTTTGAATCAGTGCCACTTCATTTAACATTTTGGGTACAGAAATTTTAAACTTAAAATAACTGTCCAGCAAGTAAATAATGTTATGCTTTCAAACATTGAATCAAATAAACCTATAAAATTTTATTTTAGAAATGTACTCTTTATTTATATGATAAAAATGTCATTTTTAAAACAGTATGTATATGCTTTTATAAAATTTATTAAGAAGTATGGTTTCACATTGAAAATATAAACCTGACATAGTATTTCGTATAACTTATAAGTTAACAATTTTTTTCTCCTATGTATTGAAATCTTATCATATATATTCTTCCATTTTTTTCGTACCTTCAGTAGCAATTGCCCTTTCAAACTCTAAAGTACTATAAAAAGCATGGAAATTCCTTCATTAACTTTGTAAGTTTAGTCATTAAGTTAATGAGGAAAGCATTAATGACGTAATGATGTCCATTTCCCTATCAGTTTTAGCAAGTTTAATTATCTAGGGATTTAATTACAATTTTGGAGAAGATTAATTATCTCCAAAGTGATAATATCACTAAAACATGTTTCCGCGATCATCATGCTTCTTTTACTATCATACTTTCTTAATATTTCTCTGTCTGTTATTTTTTTTTCCGGAGTGTAACATATGCTTTTCTTATAAATTTCGAAGCTGATATTTTCCTAATGTAATATAAATTTATTATAGAATATTAAAACCTTTTTTCTATTGTTTTGTTTTGTTTTTATAAGAAACTGAAATACTTTGAAGTTTTCAAAGTATTTTGGAATTGACATTGTAATGTTCATTTCATTTCCTACTTTTCTATGTAATTCTTAGCACATACATGAATTTAGAAGTTCACGTAATTTACTCTTTACCTGATATGATCGTGTGTTTTCTTATATTACCAGTTTTAATATTTAAAAATGGTAAACATTACATCTTTAGTAGTATAAAAATGCTTTAATGATTCGTTTTTGATTTGTTTTCTGTCATTTACATCAGTGATTTCCAACCTTTTCATCCTTGCGAACCCTTTTTGAAGTCCAAAAGAAATTGGCAAACTCCTTGTGTCTTTCCAATATGAGATATATATATATCTCATATTGGAAAAATACCTTTCTGTAAAAATCACATGATTCATCTAGCAGAAGATGGTTAGTAAAGAACTAGGCGGTACATCCAAGCCATTAGAAGCTGCAACTTGAAATTTAAAAATATTTTTAGGTGATCCCTTTATTTCTGCATAATAACTCACTGATTAGTTTTGGATAATGAATTCAAATTGTATTATGACACTTTTAACATGCTGGGTTTACTTAAGTGTAAAAATACTCTTTCTTTATAAATATTGAAATATGCATTCTGTTTCAACGTGGAGCCACAAAGACAAAATGTATTCAGTAATTGAATTAAAGGAATATTTGAACTGTAATAAACATTTAAATATCAAAGTAATCACGACATGGTAATATAAAACTCAAATTATTATACTTACCCGTACAAGAATTTAATAAGATCCGAAATTATTAAATAAATATAATTACTATTTTATATTTCAAAGGAAAAATGATCGCCGCTCCTTCAAATCGGTCTTCCATTCAAAGCTGTGTCCTTGTTGAATCCTTTTACACTGAAGTTTAACTTATCACAGGGTTAGATTATAAGAGTATGTTTATTTTTGCTGAGTATAAAATGAAAAAACTGCTCTTAGATTTCATTTTCAAATATAAGAACTGAGTGTTTTAAACACTATTGGTTTCCTAATTCATGAATTGTTGAATTGATTTAAAAAATTTCATTATTGAAAGTGTTGATAATAACTATACTAGTAGAAATTTAAATTTTATTACATTTTTCATAATGTTAACGAGGCGTCATGGAACAGTTTCTATTATTAAACTTATTTTTGCTAAATTGAGTTTGCTGTCTCAACTAAAAAGTGTGCACTATCAAAACATAGATAATAAGCTTCGAATTCGAAGCATCTTCTTTTCAAAAATAGGCGAAATAACTATTAGCTAACATATGATATACTCCATGTAAACTTGTGTCTTCTTGGAGAGGCTTCCTTGCCTGTTAACCCTTTGAGGCCCCAGCTGGCTGTGCGGCACAGCCAGCTGTCGTCACAAAGGGTCTCCAGATCTGTGGCACGCGATGAACGTTTCGATCATCCACCATCTTGCTGGTAGTTAAGACGAGCGATGGCAACGGCTGCCCTTTTTTCAGCATTCGGCAATCTATTCAGCCGTTCTCGCATTCTTCCATTTTTCAACAGATGTCAGTGCTGTTAAAAATAATCGTGACCCTTTTTTGACCGTAAAGGGCGTGCCAAAAAGTAAAGGATTCTCTTAGAGCTTTGTCACCCGCAACTATTTTAATAGAAATCAAATCCGTTTTTCGTGACTGGCAACAGTCAAAACGTCAGAGTTGGGTGTTCCCAGAGCGGGAACACTGCGCGTTAAAGGTCAGTTTAACGATCAAAATCGCAAAATAAGGAAGAATGTTATGTCTACAGATTTAATGAATTCCGTCAATATAACGACAATATTGGTAGCAATAATTTGTGCCTTAAATAAATCTCACTTATAAATCAGTCTAGTTAAAACAGCGTTAATCCTATTCTTGACACGGTGTATGATTTGACATATTGCACTTTCCAAAATCCTACAGTTGTTATAAATACGATATGCTCAATAAAACTTCTTTTAACAAATCGATGCTCATGTTTTAATTCTTATTACAGTGACCAATGAACAACTAATATAAAATATTTATCAACGTTTCCGAACAAAAAAAGTTTGCCAACAAAGCCCCACCATAACTGAGTGGATAAAATACTAAAAATGGTAGATGGTTGAAGTCTGAAGATCCTGGGTTCGGGCCTATCGTACGGCCATCAATCCAAGAATCTGGAGTTTTCTTCAGATGTACGTCAATACGCGTTAAAATCCCTAAAATGTCTTCCACCCAAGACAGCCATCTTTAGGCAAATATTCCTCGATTAGCTTTGCCTTAATACACAGTACAAAACAGCTTTAACAATACTGGTAAAAATTATTTACTGTCATCAGAGCCTAATTTTCTTTTAATCGCCAACAAGTTACTCAATCTTTCCACACATCCGTGTCCCTCAGCATTTGGCTCGACAAAAGCTCTGCCAGCTTTCTCTTCGCTCAACAAACAAAAACGATTTGTAGAGAGAGGGAGAGAGCATCAGGTATATATATCAATAAAGCATCTCTCAAGCAAAATCTCTTTTCCTACACTTGAGTTCCCAAGGGCAGATAATTTTGCTGCCGCAACCTCTAGCCATTTCGAATCGATTTGCATGGAGGTAACTAAAGGGAACCGGATTCTGGAGCGATCGATCAACTTCCTAGACGATTAGCTACTGCCTCTTCGTACAACTAAGCGGATTCGAGAAGTGGCGATGCAGCCGTTGCAGGGCTCAAAGAGAAAATGCTTCGGTGATAAAGTGACTGCTGAAAGAGAATGGTGGGGGGGGGGAATTAAAGAATATTATCATTTATTATTCACGTACACCCAGAAAATGTGAAAAAGATTATGTATTTGGTTCGCGTCTGAACACAGAAGTATTAATGATGCGTTATGAGAATATTTTCTGTTGAGAATTTTATTTATTTATTTTGTGTTAGAAAATTTCGTTAATTCCATATTTTGTCCCAGAGTTCTCTGATATTATTCACGATAAAAGTATTTCGGAATACATTTCTTATAAACAAAAGATACGATATTATTCAGAATATATATGCATAAAATGCTAGTTTTAAAAAAAAGAAAAAACAGTATTTTTAAAATTTTAATTTCATATCTTACAAGACTATGTTCAGACATTAAGCATGCGCCATTTTTATTAAAAAAATAAGTTCCTTTGTAAATTTAAAAGGGTTCACAATTTAAAGCATAATTTAAAAGATTGTAAGCACATTATAAATATAATTTAAATTTACATAAAGTTTCTTGAATTTCGCTCGAAATCTGATGTTTTTATTTTGAAAATTTGTCTATGGGGAGCTTGATTAGTAAGTATTAATAATGGATGAGACATATATCTTATTCATATGAAAACTAATACAATTAATTGCACTTGAAAATAATGTTTTATTGAAAAAAAGTTGTTTCTCAGTATTTTTTAAAAAAGGTACAAGTTAGAGTATTCTTGAGAAATTTTCCTCAAGTGTATTTTATTTAATATTTTCGGCGACATGTAATTTTTAGTGATAAACTTTTTCAGCAGATTACCATTTTTCATGAATGCCTCATATGAATCTAGTTTCTAAGTCTGGCTGTTTCAAGATAAATACTCAAGTTTAGATTATCATAAGTCTAAAACAACACAGATATTTGATATGGATATTGAAACTAATTCAAAGAAGTAATCTGAGACATAATTTTTAGCATATGCACTTGTTTTTTTTTTTTTTTTTAATTCCAATATCATGAATCATGAATGAAGAATTTAAATGGTTATTTGAATTTTTTTATATATTAATTCCTTGAATTCATGCAATGAATTATGTGAACTTTATATATATCCGCATTCTTATATGCATCCAGTTCTTTAAAATACATATATCATATGGGAGAATGAGAGCACGGTTTGACAACAAGTAGTTACTTGAGATAAAAGCACATGCAGCTGCTCACTATAGATAAATTGACACTCCTTGTAAATCATTGAACATTTAAGAAAGTCTTCATTTAATAACTCATTCCTTTTTTATGTACACGTTTGAGATTAATTTAAAAAACTAGTAAATGTAGGAAATTCTCTGGAAAAAAAATTAATTTATGAAAACTGTCTTTAGGACTTATATCAGAACTGTATATGAGTTTGCCAAAATTATAAAAAAGGCATTAAAATAAGATTCGTGAATTCGGTATTGAACAATGAAAGATTTTCAAAACTTAAGAACATAATTAATTCTTAAGATTTATTTTCAGAATTATTGTTTTAAAAAATATATGAATAATTAAATTTAATTTTTCAGAGATTAATCATATTAATATATATATACATATATAAATATATACACAAAATTGAAAAAAAGTAAATTAGGACTTGAAAAGAATTATTATTTTATCAGACTATCTTTGAAAGTGTACTTCTGCAAGCTGGATTATTTAATTTACAATTCATTTCATCTTTCAACTTTCATTAAAAAAACATAACGTTCAAATTATTAATATAAACTACATCTTAATCATTTTAATATGTTAAGTTTTATTAACGATTAACTGAAACATTTCAAACTGCTTTTAGCATTTCTTTATAATAAAAAATTCGTTTCCCATTCAACTCAATATTCCTTATCTCTGATTATTTTACACTTTGTGTCAAATTAACGCACATGAGGTATAGCATTCAGGAAATGGTAAAGAACATTTTAAAGGTGGACTTTAAATAACTTTTGAAGGCATTTGAAAATGATAGTTTATTCACATTTCATTATATTTAAACAAACATCATCCAAATTGTGTAGGGACCTTAAGATCCATTCTATGACGTCTTAGGCCCGGACTCGATTCCCGGTATGGGCTTGGTTTGTTAAATCACCCGTTTCTTCATAGGGGGGTTCACGCTGGCCGCTCATTAGAAGCCGCCATAATAAAATGGCCAGAAATTTGGGCCTTAGTAGTGGCAAAGGCTTGAGCCCGTCCATTGGAAAAAAAAAATATTTAAGCAGACAAATTTTATAGCCATAATCACTCAAAAGAAACTGGTGTTTGAGAGGTGAAATAATTAAAACTTTGCAAAATATTACACATAAATGTACTCATGAATTTCGACACGTATTTCGGATAAAACATTTTTTCGACCTTCAGCAGCAGCAGCACAGAGTCTCTGTATGGCGTTCTATTTCGTTCGAAGATCGAAATATTGTTTAGACACACCCGAACACTTGTTTAGACTGATAAGTTATAATATAATTTTAGATAAGTGATAATAGATAGATTGGAAAGTTATACTATTTTACAAAGTTTTAATTATTTCAAACACATTTTTACTTCCAAGTTACATAAATTTCAAATTTATTAAATAATCATTGTATATGATGGAAACATGTGTATTGAACATGTACTGTATGTCCAGTGAAGGATTTTTGTATTTCTATTAATTAATCTTAGATTTGTGTGAAAAATTATGCTGATGTACTCATATTCTTCCATACATACTTCTTTTAACTTTCTTATTTCAATAGATAAGATTTAATCGATAAAAAATGTAAAAGTACACAGACAAATTATCTACCGAAATTTAAAATCTTTTTATAATTTTATATACAAAAAACACGAAATTTAGAAGTTTGATAATCAAAGGTATGCGGAATTTATTAAGATAGTTAACGGTAAATATTAATGGCAGGGTGATTCTAGTTTTAAATATTTATACAGTTTACTTTAAAAGGTACATTATGAAAAAAAGTAATTCTTAATAGTTTTAGAAATATATATAAATAAGAAGATTGTAAATTATTTAAACAAACAAGTAAAACAAGCCTAATTTCTCTTGAATATTTTTAAACATGTACATATCAGGGAATTAGGGAAAACCTCGTATTTTGAAGATAATTACTTTCTTAATATAGAAATAATGAATTTCGAAACAACACGTTGAAAACCCCGAGTAAAGAGCTAAATATTATTTAATTTCATTAAAAAGAAATCATAAACCACAATGGACTCTCCAGCTCATTGATTCCGACCTTTATTAACATACAAATTAAACGCTTGATATCCAGTAAATTGCTTTTTAAGAGAGGGAAATACAAAACCGTGGACAGATCTTCCTTGTTGAAATATCATTAGGGCTTGAGGGATTTTCGCCCGACTGTTAAAGCGAATTTAGGCTTTATGATAATTTCTGATCTATTTCATAACAAGATATACACGCTTATGTTTTCTAACGCATTTTTCCTTTTTCATAAACCCTAAATATTTCATGTTAGTTATATCTAAAAGTTTCCTTGAGTTTATTGAATATTCATTTTCAATTAAGATATAAAATTTTATCAGATCAATGGCCAATAAAATCATACAATACTTTAAAAATATATATTACTTAAAAATCGCTTCCTTGTAAAATATTACGATAAATTTCCCATGTGAAACTTAATATTTGATTACGTATGACAGATCAACATTTTTTCTTCAAAGCTTCTTCTAAGAATATTTATTTTAAAATATTAAAAAAATATATTTTTTGTGGATTAAAATCATTTGGGTAATTAAAACAAAAACATGATAGTGAATGGGAAAATATTTCACAATAATGTTTTCGCTACCAGGCTACAGTCCGTAAATCCACCAGTCCATCGTCCATTGTTCTGAAAAAAAAATAACAATTATTGGTTAAATATAAACAATTAGCTATTTAATCACGATCAACGATCGAAGATTGAAAATTTTTGATTATTAACCATACTACTTTATTATAACTTTATCGTTTTTCTTGATTACGAACTAAAAAATTTAATGGTCCAATCTTAATTGTCTATAAATATTAATTGATAATATTGTTAATGGTAATGATATTATTTTCTAAAAACTCTCATCACTCGCACACCATAGTATATCCATCGCTGTACCACTTACGAAGTTCGAATCATTCTTTCAAGTGCATTTTTCACTGCAATGCCGCCTGAGTGGTGTACTGGCTAAAGAATCATTCTATCATGCCATGGACACAGACTTGATCTTGGTTGTTAACTCATGCTTTTCTTTATAGGGGGGTAATGTCAGCGGGCCAAATAATAGAACGGCCAATACCTTCTGGACATTGTAGAGCGAAATGCCTAAACAGCAACTGCTTTCCCGATGTAAAAAAAAAAAAAAAAAAAATCACTGCCGTCTCCAAGAACTCGCAGCAAAAAGTTTTTCATAATACTGACGCTATACACGGTGAAAATAAGGGTACCAGTTTGCTTTGTTCAATAAACAGCCTTCTGTTAAATATCGTATCGTTCCTTTTTCTTTTAAACTAATGCACCATATATTTAATTCTGAGATTATTTAAACTTTCTTTGGCCGTTACTGTTATTTTAATAGTTTTACAGTAAGTTTCATAATACATGTACAAATGTATAATGATACAGAGAAATTTAGGGAGTATAAACTCTTATTTCTATATTTTCACCTTCAATTCATTCACACTATGCAAAAATTTATACTCTTACAGACATACAGTAAATATCATGGTTTCAAGTAGTGATATTCTACGAGGCGTTTTATCCTTTTACACAGTTTAATACTAAATTTCATGGTGCATGTACTAACATTACCGGTATATATTTGTGTCAGGCAGTATAAAATGGTAATTAGGTGGAGATCGTAAAAAGACGATGAATTATTTTGTAAGGATTTTAACTGGTACGACTTTGTAGTGGGAGCGAAATAGTTTTAAGAACACGATCGGATAGTGTGGTCACATTTTAAATTCACACTCGCAACGATGTCGAAAGGAGAATTATTCCCCTTAGGTAGGACGTGCTTTCTTTCACACGGAACACGATGGCATACACAATGTCGTAGGGCTGAACATGCTTTTCTTCCCCACTGAACGAAATCACATATGCACTAGAAATCCTTCATCAGAGCGACGAGGAAGGACTAATTCCAACACCAAGAATGAAATTCGCTTTTGATGGCGCATGTCGTTTTACTTCTTCTGAAACATGATCACACAAACACTTTGAACACTGGGCTAACACATTTTACTTCAGGAGAAGAACACATTTTGAAGACCACATTCCCTTTAAATAAGGAGTCGCACTCAACACTTTTAAACTCGAGACATATTACTTTATTTTCTCACTGGAACAGTCACTAATTTTCAAAATGCAGGATTATACATTTAAAACGCTACAATACATGCACTCAAAAGTAAACTTGGGGAAGCGTGTTGATAAAAACATCACGGCGTTGATGCTAAAGCGGCCTGGTACCTCGGTGGGCGAACGCCTCCGTCACCAAAAAGTGATCGGCATTGCTGCGAATCCGAACAACGCGTCGGTGGACAAGGCTTCCTCACGTGAAGTGAGTGGCTTGCCCCACCGAAAAACAACTGCCAGCTGCTAAAAAACCGTTAAACATATGTCTATAGAAAGAGCTCGATCTTTCTCGAACAATCTTAGCAGGTGTTTTACGATACGCGCGCAGCAGAGAAAAACCGCAAACACATCTGCTTCAGCGGAGCAGAGAAATATGCGAGCGAAGGGGGGTTATGATTATTATTCCTTTAGCAGGAGAAAAAAACTGGCGTCAACTGTTTTTTTTTTTTTTTTTTTTTTTTTTAGGCAGCTGATAAGAGTGAAATGCTTTAGAAGTATGATAATGCGCTGTAATTGAGAAGGCTAAGAGGAAAAGTGAAAGCTTTAGAAAACAGTTATTGTTAAAAACTTTTAAATTAAATTTAGAATGGATTATTAGTTTAAATTTAGACAATATTAATTAGGATTTGTATTAATAAGTTTTCATTTAAAAAATATGCACGTTGTGTCAACGTGACAGGTAGTAGCTCAGTCTGTAACGTAAGTTAAGCAGTAACACGTAAAGTTAAGCAGAAGTGACTTGGACAAGACTTGGAAGGGTGAATTTCTGTATTGACTGAGTCTTCTGTGGACCATGTGCTCTGAGGGGAGCTGACAAACCCTAAAATCTGTCGTGGCTCTATCGTCCTTCATTTTTAAATGAAACCTCTGGCAGATCACTCATCTGGAAAAGGTTCATAATTAAGGGACCACTCACAGGGAGCTCACTCAGTATTCTCTTTTCAAATGAAACACATTGTAACATATATTTAAAAAAAAAAAAAACGTAGAACTATTTCACTTATTTCATATGTCTTAAATACTCTAGAAAATTTTGTTTTGTCTTGCTATGTTTTGGTTGTAAGTACTTAAAAACTTTTTTGTCTCTTTTTTTTGAACTGCTCTTTCAATCCAAACAAAAACATTAACTATGAAAAAAAATAATAAAACACTCTCTGCACTTGGAGATTTTGTTTTGTTGACTACTAATTCAACTGACGATTCACAGGCGCAATGCCATTCCAGTATAAATCCGATAACTCCCTAAATGCTAGTGCACGTTTTGTATTTTCCTCATATTTAGCACTGCAATGCTGCTTTTTGTTTTATACACTCAATTTTTATCAATTTTTGCGATATATAGATTTGCACAAACAACTAACTCATCAGTTGTATGAGTTAAGAGAGTGGAGTTTTGGAGTCATCCAAGCTTTTAAGGTCTGCACAATAATTAATTATAAAACACTGGAAGTGTTAGGCATTTAGAACTCGGCCCAGAAAAATGGCCCAGAAAAAGCGTTTTCTGAACATACATTTAGCTTTTCTATACCTTCTAGAAAACCAAATATTTGTGCTGCCCTTAAATAATACGGGGAATACGGGAAAATATTCTTATGAAACATTATGATTTAAAAAAAGGAACACCGAATTTAAAAATGACATTCGTAAGTTTTGATTCGTTTATTTGAAAAAAAAAGTACACTAAAAAAGTATTGACTACACGAAACACGTATAATAATTTATTTTAGCAATATACGTTCTCTAGAAAAAAGCCTTAAATCTGCGCTGCGCTGGGTTCATTTTTTTATTCTAATGAGATTAAATACTGATTAAGCGAGAAAAAGCAACAAGATAAAAAACTGTCTATCACATAATTGATATACTTCACTCTGAGGAAGAATCTGAAACTGCCTCGAATCCAATTAGGAGCTCGATGGGCATCATGCAAAAATTTGCTTAAAAATAACGAAATAAGATCACGTTCTAGAGGCACTTACTTTTACGTTGGACGCATGAGAATATTTTAGTTGTTTTTAAGTCTGAAAAATGAGTATTTTTCCAGATAATTGTATGAAGATAATTGCGTCTAAAAAACTGAGTGCTTTATTTCCTTTGCATCTTTATTTGAAAGGAAAGATTGGAACTTTGTTATTCATGAAAGAAAAAAAAAAACAATCTCTTTTTTTTTTTCTTTAGATAAACGATATTGAAATACGATATTGATTAGAATTAGAATAAAAGTTAAAGTTAAGACTTATAATATAAAAAAAAACAAATGAAAGTAAAATAAACTCTAATGCCTTTTGCTGCTTAGCCAAAATTTCCATTCAAATTTACATGTTAATGAAACTAAAGCAGAACTTCTGTGTAAGACTTAATTTCTTGAGTCTTGCATTTTTGTTTTAAAGGAAAAATGTTTTTCCCCATTTTTTCCTTCGTAGTTTTTTTAACAACTGTGGTTTTCTAAAATATATTCCACTGAGAAGAATTTAACGTGATAATTGAAAATTTGCTTGACTTTAAGATGTATGGCTTGTTCCTTTATAGTTTCTTGGTACTCAAGTAAGTTCATTGAATTATTTACGAATCAAAATTAGTTGATGTCAGTTTATTCGTAGAAAAGTTTTTTTTTACAGAGAGGTGTTGAAAAGAGAAAAAAACTGAGGAGGAGTTTACTGTTTTTTAATGGTACCTTTTCAAATTAAACTTGGTGTTAGTAGCTACGTTTTCTTCAGTTTTCGTCTAATTTTAATTATTGTTTCAATCACCCTTTGTGTTTTTCAATTGTATTTAAAAATCTGTTTCTTGTGCAAAATGCATTGTTAAGATAGTTGCTTAAGTAATATTATCACCCAATGATTAATATTTATCTTTTACAAAATTACATAAAACCAACTAATTTGAAAATGTCTGTGATCAGTCTAAAACCTCATATCTTTATCGTATTTTTTTAAATCTTCCTAATGCAAACAAAATATTTATACACACTATAGATATGTTTAGTTATGTATAGTGCCAAATTCAAAGCTAATATTCATTTTTTGGGCAATTTTTGTATAAATAGTAAAATGGGTATTATTTTTATTTTTCAAATATATTCCTTAAAAATTAAATAAAAATTTGAGAGCAGATAAAATTTATCATCGATCCCCAATAGACCCCCTAGAACACTGTGGGCTCCTTTAAAAGCTTCATAGACCTCCAAGGGGACCACCAGGATCCCGTCGGAAACGATGTCATCTCTGATGTATATCGTAGTATTTAGTTTCTGAACTGCAAGAATATGTTCATGTAATATAGAATGACATACAAAAAGAGGGCGGGGGAAGGAAGTATTCTGAGGTGCAACTTTTTTGGCAGTGGGAACAAGTTGATAAAAAAATATTTAGAAAAATTGTGACACCATTTATGGGCAGTTGCAAAAGTTACTGTCTATTTTGATTATTTTTTTTTAGCATTGAGAAGAAGATTTACCAAGTGACAAATACATTGTTCAAGTATGAATGCCTTAGGCATTAGGCCTTAACCCCCAATATATGTATATAGATTTTAGTACTCCACTTTACTTTGTCTCAAGTCCCCATACATATAGAGATAAATTAGTTTTTCTAAGTGTGCATGAATTAAAAGAAAATCTTGCAAAGAAAAAAAAAACATAAGCACAACACATTCACTATGGATTCATTTTCGAAAAACATAGGAAGACGGGTGGGGGCTGTAAAATGAATTTTATTAAAGTAAAACATACGCTGTCGCATAAACTACTAAATGTATTTTAACAATAAATCCTTTTTTCTACGCTTAAAAATTTTTAAAAATGCTGTCTGTTTTATTAAAAGTATTTTTTACTAATTAAAATATAATCTAGTTATTATCATATTCCTTTCTTTTAATTTAGTTAATAAGTTCTAAACTTGATCTCTTAATATAAAAATAATAATCTCTTTATATTATCTCATTTCTTTTTAGCTATTCTTATTAGTATGGTTAAAAACTTTTTGAACTGCAGTCGATGTAATTAAATCATTTAAAATATCTCGAAATCTCCTTTTATCAGTAATCTTTACTTTTATCTTCTAAAAAAACTCTCAGAATTGAATTTTGTCTTTCTTGTAGAAAATTTGCAAATATAATCATGAAAAATAATTAAAGCTTTATCCCTAACCTCTGTTGTACATGTTGGAAACTAATATTTAAAAGAATTTTTATAAAGCTTACAAAAAGTTTTCTTAGCTATTTTAAAACTTTCTTGGAAATGTTTCTGTAGCTTAGGGAAATTCTAATCTGAAATCACAATCTAATTTAGCATGAATGTTAATACTGCAAAAGAGAAATGTGTTTAGTGTTAAGACACACACACACACACACAAAGCCTTGCGTGATAACATTAGACTGTTTTCCAAGCTTATAATGAGTAAATATTTTTTGTGTATTTCAAAGAAATCGTTTCAGTACTTTGAAACGTAACACTTCCTTTACATAAATATCCATTCTCTGTCATTCCATTCACATTGTGCTTCCAAAGCATTGTTTCAATTGTAAGACATTCTTGCAAACAGGTTTACACTTTACATAAGAATAAAGATGCTTGGTTTTGAAAACTTATTCAAGATGTCCTGAAATTCAAATTTTCAGTTCTTTCCCCATTGAAATAAGTTTGCTCTAAAGTATAGGATTTCTAGTGAGGCAACAGCAGATGTAACTGCATTTCAATTTCCTGCATCATTAATTTTCATTAAACACAACCATTGTTTTGCCCAGAATAATTTGTCGCTGAAAAGGAAAGCGTGGTGTTCAGTTCCCCGAAGGAGATAATGTCAAGGGAGTTAGTCACCTAAACTAACTTCTTTGTTGGTTTTAATTTTGAAAACAACGCAGTGTCATATGCTTGAAAATTCGTACGTGCGCATCGTGTGCAAAGTACGTGACAAACGTGTGCAGTTAACGGTATAATGCGTTATCTAACTAACATGGCATTTAAATGTTTTCATGGGTTACACTATAAATGTTTAAGTTCGTTTATAACTTTCTAAAATAT
Source organism: Cheiracanthium punctorium (assembly GCA_038373885.1). Classification (NCBI taxonomy): domain Eukaryota; kingdom Metazoa; phylum Arthropoda; class Arachnida; order Araneae; family Cheiracanthiidae; genus Cheiracanthium; species Cheiracanthium punctorium. The sequence continues at coordinate 337,346 of JAWZYV010011842.1, forward strand.
ATTTATAGTATTACTAGCTGAAGTACCCGTTCTTCGCACGGGAATGAATGGACTTTTTGATATTACGATTTGTGGTGATTACTATTCATTGTAATAAACAGATATAGCAAAGTGAATATCGCGTTATATTGTGTCCAATAATCATGCATTCCGAATTGCAAGGCAATCGTTTGTACGGTGCAGAAGGCCATGCGGCGTAGCGCAATCTAGTGGCGAGTTTTAGCAAAATGGATACGTCGAAAATATTTTTCGCATTCAGATATCGATGTATACGAATTTTCATGACTATCGGCTGGACAGTCCTGAAGTTCATGTGTTGACGCGACATCTAGTGGCAAGTTATGGGAAAATGGATAGCGCCAAACTCTTCCCCGTGTTCAAATATCTATGTATACCTATTTTCATAGCGATCATTTGCACAGTCAAGAAGTGATACACTGCAGGGCCATCTAGTGGTTCAATAAAGTAATGATTTGCTACAGCGCCGTCAAGTGGCGAGTTATAGCAAAATGGATAACGCCAAAATATTCTCATTGTTCAAATAGCTATGTATACTGATTTTCATAGCGACCGTTTGAATGGTCAAGAATTTGGCCTGCTGCAGCGTCATCTAGTGGCGAGTTAAAATAATAATGCATTGCAGTGTCATCTAGTGGTGAGTAACATCAAAAGGAACGCAGTTAGAATATATTCTTCGTGCTCAAATGTGTAAGTATAAAAAATTTTATGCCGATCAGTCGAACGGTATAGAAGTTGATGCTTTGCAGCGCCATTTAGCGGCAAGTTACAGCAAAATGGATAGTGAAAAATATTCTCCGTGTTCTAATATTCGCGTGTACCAAATTTAATCGAAATCGGTTGGACGATATTCGCATAGCAAACGGCTAAACGGAATAGAATTCAATGTGCTGCGGCACCAAGTGGCAAGTTAAGGAAACGATAGCATAAAAACCTTCTCCATCATAAAAGACTTAGATGAACCAAATTTCATCGTGCAACGGTGCTCAACGGTGCTGGAGTTTTTCAACCTCATAAACACATACCAACATTCATTTTTATCGGCACCAGTGTTATTATATATACCAGTCTCAAATAAAATCCAGTTTCAAATCTAAGACTCGCCAAAGTGCCAACATACGCCATTTTGCAAGAGTTTTTTCAGGGAATCATTCGAAGCATTGACTTAGCAGCAATCAATATGGGAAATGGTTCGACCGCCAAAGAGTAGCACGCATTTATTTGAAAATTGGAATTCCTTAATACAGCCGATTTTTTTTTAAATTATCAACTATAATGTGTTTTATTCATCGTTACTCCGATGTACTAAATGAGAAGATTTAAATTTTCTGAAATTTGGCGAAATTTCCCCAACTTAAATCAATGTACTCAATTGGCGAGAATTCTGAAGTTAGATCGCTTGAAATCCCTTAATAACTGCATTATTTCTTCACGGATCATTAAAATTTAACGCTGTATTCTAATAAAACCTTTGCACTTGTTTTCAAAAATCTATTTCCTTAAGCTCTCAATAAATTGCGCAAAGCCGAAAACTGTGCCAACCGCTAGAACTCACTTACTCAAAATCCATATTTCAGCCATTTTATTTTTTCGCCAAACTAAAAAAATTTACACATTAGCCTCGGAAATCTTCAATTCTTATTGTTTTGCGTGTAAAGCATTACATTCCTGCTCTGATTTCCCATGCACACGATATTATAATTAAAAAAAATAACCTTACGAATATAAACTAACAAAAAAAAAAAATCATTATTATGCTTTTATTTTTACTTTGAGAATTTAAAACATTTTATTCGGCAAAATCGCCACACATGGCAACCACGATCCTTATTTCACACTTTTTTCACTACAGAGGTTACAATTACGGAAAGCTTTTTGCGTGAAGAGCATAAAAAATCTCTTAAATTCCGGGAACGGGTGGACTTTCGAACTACGGATTTTAACTAGTGGACTACGATTTATTCTATATTATTTTACATATCTGTGCTAAATTTCAGGCCGATAGGTCCATTTTTGTGGATTTGTATACGAATCAAATCCACAAACAAACAAACAAACAAACAAACAAACAAACAAACAAATAAATAAACAAACAGACAAACAGAATTTCATTTTTATTTATAAGGTATATACAGTCGAATCTCGCTACAACGATATCCTCTATAACGATAATTCTCTCTATTACGATATTTTTTCATAGTCCTGGCTGAATTCCCTTTAGATTAATCTAAAACAGTTCTCTGTATTACGATATCCTTTAAAACGATAATTCTCTCTACAACGATGGCAATAATTATACCTTACATCACAATAATTCTCTCTACTACGATATATTTTTTTCTTCGATGCATCAGAAGCCCAACTCATGCACACACATTGAAAGCTACATAAAGAAAGTCGAGGTGAAATGTGGTTGGAACGGGTTGAACCACGCCTCTGCCAAAGAACGTCTTCTAAGTTTCGTTTTGCTGATGTAACACTATGGTAATGAGAAAGTGCATTCTCGTAAGGTGGAAGGAAAGTTGGCATTTCCTGGATGACACATCTTTGATTCCTATCCCCTCCCCCTCTTTAAAGAATGGTCAAGGATTCCTTTCACCTTAACTGATATAGGAAATGATACGTTCTTTTATCTGAATTTGAGTAAGAATTTTAACCTCCGATAAATCCTATCGAGGTCGATTATTACACGAGGATATTTTAAATTATTTATGAGTTTTGTTTACTTTGAAGTTTGTTGAATGAAAATCGAAAGCAAATGGCTAAAAGAAAACAAATATCTATCGAAGTGAAATTCAACATCATAAAAGATTTTGATAAAGGCATGAAGCAAGCTGAGGTTTGCAGAAAATACGGACTTTCACAGTCGACTGTTGCCAGTTTCCGATTTCTATACACATAATTCAAAATAAATAATGATAAATTAATGGGTATGTATTTTCAATTAATATCTAATACATTTTAAAAAACGATTTTGCGGCATTCAGGAATTATTTATTTAGACATTATATATTTGTTATTCAAATATGCTATAAATATTTCTAAGCTATATCGCCGCTAGAATCCCTGGAGAGGCGGCAAGGGTATTTAACTAAAATTTGCGAGTGTTGTGAAAATTACTGAAAACTATAAACATGTTTTTCTCATTTCATTTATTATATATTACTTGCGAAGGCGTGCTGAATGAAAATAGAAAACTTTCTGGTGACACCGCAGGGTATGGGATATATGAAGAACAAAAATATTTTCGTTCCAATATCGATTCTACCTATAACGATAATTCTCTTTACAACGACATATTATTTTGACCCCCAAAATATCGTTATAGAGGGATTTCACTGTATATATATATAGCGTGATAGATTTAATATACTTTAGGCCCCCGCTCTCTAAATTAATGAATGATTTTAAGAAATTCTGATGTTTCCAAATTCTTTTTTTGTTTGTTTGTTTGTGATTTACTTAGAAAAATACACATTTTTTTATGTTTAAACTTTCTTTCCTCTTCTCGTGGCACATTTGCTTTCATCAAAACGAAATAATCATTTCTGCACTATATTTTTCTATTATACGTATGCCCTCTCTAAAAGTATTCGAATAAAAGCGAAATTTCTTAATTTAGCTTAGCGAATAATTATTGAGTTTTTGAAAAACGCATAACTCGACAGAAATATGGGAAGTTAAAATTATAAATAGCCTAATTCCTTTTTTATGACAAATAATTTTCAGTATAGTAAACCAACATAGGAAGTTTATTTCTTACACGAATTCTTGTTTGAGAGGATGTATTTTCTCATGGGGATGCATAATGGCGACTCAGAGATCATTAATTGAGTATATATTATTAGTAAGAATCAATTAAGGTAAATGAACCAGAAATATGGCATTTAATTTAGACTCTTGACCGTTGCTAAACAAGAAAAGGGTAAAGGAATATTTTTATTGAAGTGATGCATACTAATTTTTCAAAGGTTTGTAAAGACTATCCTAGGTTTTAGAATGTTCAGATAATGCTGATTCAAGTCTGAAAATTGCTCTAAAGCTGTTGAAAGACTTACAAAATTAAAGCTGTCTACACTCAACAGCGCAAAGCGGACTATTTTCAAGCTTAATTAAGGTATTACAACTTCTTTCTATTTATTTAAGGAAGGAATGCACATTTAAATAAATCATTTTAATTATGTTTGCTTTATTTAATAAATATTTTCTGTAATGATAAATATGATCAATAATGTTTTTTTTACTCAATAAATATTCAATACTGGCAACAAAATATTGTTTCCTTGTTCTGCATGGAGATCATTCGGTTTTATGAAACTCGATTATAGTGAATGAAATTTGCCGTTACGACAGAGTTTCACGTTAGCCGGGGTTGACTGTACTTCCTTTATTTGTAAAAGTAAGTGCCCTCCTTAATTGGTAATTTTCCATTACTGGTATATTTACCTATGTAGTAAAGTACTGTATAGGATTTACCATTTGAAAAATAAGTCCTTTGTGATTTTGTTTAATCAAAATTACAGACTGAACTTGGTACAGACAGATTATAACATATCAAAATTGCTGTGCACAACGAAAAGAATACTGCTTTATTACACCGCTGTAAACATGTATTAATTTGTCACTCTCAACAAATAAAGATAGTTATATATCTTAATAGTTTGTCTTTCTATATGAAATAGATCGGACAAATGGATTTTGTCCGAGAAAGGCGCAAATAAAAATCATACCTGTTAAAAAGAGACATCTATTTTCAAGCCTTTAAATTTTCATCAGTATTTTTCACTAAAATTTATCAACTATCCAGGTCCTTCATTATGTTTGCTCTCAAAAATTAACTTACTTAATTCTGTTGAATAAAACTTTTGTAGAAAGGCGATGGGAAAAATCACATTATACATGCCGTGCCAAAGTTTCTTGTTAGCATAATGAGAAATATTCTTCTACTTTAATGATGCTTCCTTTCAGTTTAATAACCCAGCACAGAATCAGAGATATAAAAGTATTTCACTTAAAACTAACTGCACTTTTGAAACAAGAATTAATTTGAAATTCAATACAAATTGATATTTTGTAGGGTAGACTAATATTATTCTGCATTAATAGCACACACTGATAAAGAATTATGGAGGAGTAAAAAACTCGTCAGTATAAAACAGTTTTTTATCGTTTTTCAAGTTTAAAGCGTCATACAGTTTAATTAATCAGAGAACAATTGACGTTAAGATACTATATGTAAATTATAAAAGTAAATTTAATTTGAATTGATTTTTAAAGAAAATATATTTTTAAACATACGCTAATACAAATAAAAAATTGCTAAGACGTCTCCAAAACTTTTGCGACAATAGTCAATTTATAGATACTAGGAAGCAAGTATCCTTACAGGATGGAGGAAGGGGGGGTAGAGACACAGCACATATACGTCAATTATTTTTAATGTAAGAAACTTCAATATGCTTTTTTTTTGTCATGACGCACAGTGGAGAATTTGTGTCAAAATCCTGTCCAATAATTTTTTTCATCTGTTTTGACGTTAAAATCATTATTGTTGAAGTTTGACTTACTTTTTAGTATTATATACTTCTTAAATTATATAAAAAAGCGTGCTGTCGCCAAATTTGGCGATATAACACCAAACAACTCGAAGTTGGTTTCCAATAAATGTCATGTCCGAGGAGTGTCCCTTACTGGGAAGTACTACTATTGTATAATGCCACTTATAAATGTAATACCGCGCGACTGTCGATCTAACGGTCTGGAATTTTGGGCGATTATTTCCAGATGTCACGTGAATACGCATAAGAACCCCTTAAAAGCCCTCCACCCAAGGCATCCTTCCCGTTAGGCAAACAGCCGTGTAGCTGGCCTTAACCACAATAAAAATATATAAATAATTCTTTTTCCTTATAATAATACTTATAAATATAATACTACTTATCTATAAATTAATGTTGATCATAAAAATTTTTAGATTTTCACTTATCTAAATGCAGTTACTGTAGGGATCTTAGTTTTCTAATGACTTCTGAAGATTAATTTTTTAATTCCGATTCTTTTGAACTCTGAGAATCGGTTTCTTTTTTTTTTTTTTTTTTTTGAGAGAAAGACCACCATCGGACCCCTCTGGGATAAGAAATTGTAGGGTCTCACTGCTATAAGTCTTGCTCTTTTTCCTTGGCCTTTGTCTAGAGCAGCTAAAAGGGCACTGCTTAAAAGAAGCCTCCTTGCAAACCCATAAAATCTCATTCCAAGCTGGAGGAGAAAGTAATTTATTTCAAGCCAGCACTTCAAAATAACTAAAAGAGCTGGCACGTGTTTCTGTTTACACACTCACACTTCAATGACCCGAAGTCACAGTTGTCAACCTTTCAGAACTGAAAATGGGGATTTTTTGCTTTGAACAATTTACGACATAAATGTAAAAGTAAGTTGTAAATAGATGGGACTACTTACAGGACTAAGAAAACGCAATTTTTGAATATGTAGAAATTTTCTTCTTATAGCAAATATCAGAAAAATAAGAAATTACATACTGAATTTAAAATACTGAAGTTAAATCTTAACTGAAATGAAATTTTATACACCTTTATGCAAACACTTGCACATAATTTATGGTTTATGAGAAATACAAGCGCGTTTGTTTGTATCCCTTTTGCGATCACCCGTCACAAAATTATCGAAAAATTATAATTTTTTTTTTTATAAAAATGGTGGATGTTGGGGGAACGTTTTTTTCTTGGAATAGACACTCAACACTGTTACAACTACAATTATAGTTAAATTAGGCCCGACAAGCCCCGACAAGCTTAGACACATTTTCAAAAAGCTTTTTGAAACATGTATTTTTGAAAAAAAATTATAAAAACAAAGTTTACCATTTTTTTAATGAAGTCACGTTATTTTTTCAAACTAATAGACACATATAATTAAAATACATATATTTTACTACAATTCTACTAAGTTTCGAATCAGCAAGTTAATCTAAAGAGCCAGTGCAAAATGCACGACTAAGTAATAGAAAACACTGAAATCTCTTGCCGTGAATGTAGAAACTTGCTTTTAAGCAGAGGGTTGCATCCTTTGGATATAAATTATGGTAGAAAAACATGTATTTCATGATGCATCAGTTACTAGGCTATCCAAATCATATATTCTACCGTTTTTAAACAAATTTAAAATTTTTGCTTCTTGGCCATGATTTTGATACGAATACTCCACTGTGGGACGGTCAAAAAACCTTAAAGACAACTTTATCAATAGCTGACGTGAAACTTGTTTAGTGCTGAAGAGTAACTGTTCGATATGATTTCTTAATCTTCCCAAGGGAAAAAAGTTAAAATCCTGTATATTAAGCGGTACTAAATTGATCATTCTGTCCAGCTCTGTACGTAACAACGAGATTTACAGTCTGAACTACTATCCCTTTAAATACACTAATTTATGTTACTTTATTTTTCCTCTAACTGGATCAAAATTAGGAAAAACATGATACGACCTTTTAACTAGATAATTTTTTAAATATTTATTGTTATGCTCATCAAACTTACTTAATATTTCCTTATGAAAAGGCTCTCTTACTTTTTTACTAATAAATCCTCACGAACAATATCTTAATACTCAGCATTCAATTGCTTCCAAACTCTGCACAATCACATTTGTCGTTGGGAGTAAACAAAAATGCCAGAAAAATTGTCCCTGTACATACTATTGTTTTCGAGAAAAATACGAAAAAACTAAGTTTGACGTCGCAACCGGTGCAAGAAAAAACACTTTATTTGACGCATCAACAGCAGTATCCTACCCTATAGTTACGCTGATCACTGACTAACTGATTCCCTAACAATGCCGGAGCCCACTCCTCCAAGATAAAAAATTTACCGTCATTACTCCGAAAAGATTAAAAGGTGAAGCATAAAAAGCTTAGTAACATCTATACCGTTTGTACGATCTGCTTGAAAATTTTCATAATTATGTCTAAAAATATAGAAAACAATCTGCGCTACTTTAAAAATGTGAAAATCCACCCGTTCTCTCATTTTTATCAATTTTTCGATATTTTCAGCTCCTGTTGTAATTGCCTCAACAACGGGCTTTTACTTCTAGTTTAGAAATTATGAAAGCAAATGTTCGAAGCGTCCGCCGTGCATATATATCGAGGCAGGCTTCAGCGCACCGTGGAATATATGACTCCACACGTCGTAGCAGCGCAGTGTCCACCGAAGTACAAGCAGCATGCAGAAGAGAAAATAACTCCATTTGTATAATCACAACATCTCGATACACCGATTTCTGCAGATGGACCACAGGAAGAACTTTCGATATGCACGGCGGACACTTCGAACATCCACTTTTATAATTTACAAATTCTGCTGCTGATGTGTCAAATAAAGTGTTTTATTTTTCTTGCACCTGATGTGACGTCATACTTTGTTTTTCGTATTTTTCTAGGAAACTGTGGGTTGTATGTGTGCAGGTCTTTGGGCATTTTTTATATGCACTTCCAACGTGCTATATTCCAAGGAATCTGGCTGTGCAGAATTTGTGAGGTATGTATGGGACTCCCTGTATATTGTTTAATGACGAAACGGTTTGCAGGTAATATTTAAAAAGGCAACAGACGTATACGGTTAGTAATTTTATTGACAACTCAAGTGACTCTGGTATTTAGACCTCGAAGAGCTTAAAGCAGTCAGTCATAAGTAAAACAGATATCGCGATTACTCCCTAATGAAGAAGCTCCAAAGCGAAATTTGACGCAGTGAAATGAACGATTGAAAGAAGCAATCGGAAGTCAAGAATTTAGAAATTGGGGATATTATGAAACGCACACCAAAAAATTATATCAGGAATGTACTTAAAGAGTTACAAATATCATATACTTGAACACCAATCAACTGTATAAATAAAACAAACATAAAACTATGAATAATCTTTTTTTAAATGAAAGAATTTTAAAAAACCAAATAAACTAATAAATAAAAATATATTTTCTTTTTCAATTTCTAACTTTATTTACTCTACTTAGTCTTTAAGAATTTCGAAACAATATTTTAACCAATAAAACCCCACTTGATTTATCAAAAAGACTGAATATGACATTCAGATATATTACTTGTAACTACTAATTTAGGTCCATTAAAATGACATTCAATGACTATAACTATTATTCTTTCTTTTAATAGTTAAATATAGTAATTACCTAAAATTAAATAATTACCCTGTTCGAATATTTCCTTGTTCCTTCTGTTGAAATTATACATCTTTATAGTAATGATGTCATGTAACCTATACACTTAGATGGTTTCCCTCATTTGCATAAAACGGAGGAATATCGACCGTATGAATAACTAATATGAATTGCTTTTGTGCATAGATGCCTCGAAATAGAAGTTAATTATGATTTCATCTTAATAATAGAATCTACAGTACAAGACTAGTAATATATTCATCAATGACAATTTCAGAATAAGTTATGTACGTATATTTATTCATCCTATTAAAGTCGTTAATTAGAAAGCTTAATACTGTATTGAATGGATATTGTTCATGACGTATATCATTGGGGTAAATATATTGATTTCATTTCTCTGGCCTTACTGTCAAGATAGCAACTTGACATGCGCCTTCTAATAGATGCATTTATAAATTTGCATGGCTTTCAGAAGGCTGTGAAAAGATAAAGTAGCTGTTTATAAAAGTAAAATAGTAAAAATATATATTTTGAAAAGAAAAAAAGAAGATATGTATTTATATCTACTTCAAAGGTAGATCTAATTAAAGGTTATGTTATAAGTTATCCCTTAAATAACATAAATTGGACCCGTGATCACGTACTTGCAGTCTTGACTTATTTTTTATTTTTTTTGAGAAATCTCTCATCTAAATAGTCAAGGTAAAAACATGACTTGCAGAAAATGTGGATATAAAACATTGAATTATGCACGAAAATCAGAAGTATTTAAAAACCAAAAATATATATATATAAAAGGTGGGGAGGAGTATCTTAAAAAAATGTAATAATAATGTAATCACACAGACCTTAAAAACCCGAGGATATGTACTATGTTCTAGACCTTACTTAAAAAAATCATCATTATTTTAGTGTCCTCAGCAGCAAATGAAAACTTACGATGATATCCCCTATGGGGTAGGTTATATGTATTTTGACTCAGGCCGTACAAAAGTGGGTTAAAGAATAACTAAAAGTTCAGGAACATGACACCATTAATGTTCACGAGAAGAGGTAAATTTTTAACTGCGTCCGGTCAAAAGCAACAACTCAGGCAAGACTCCTTCTCTTATTTACAACTCGATTTTTATTGAAAATTGGTAAATCTTAGAAAGTTCTTGAATGGCATGTGGACGGGGAAGAACTGCAAAATTTCCTGCCTACTGGTTGTTCGACTGGAGCTAAAGTGATCGCTTCTCGGAGCGAAACAATTAGACATAGCCTACAGGCTAACTATGCAGCACTAACAAGATTCGCCAGCAATAAGGAAAATAGGCGCACACATCCGAAGTAGTTAAGAATAAATGTGCATTAATTTTACAATCCCAAACAATTAGGCTCAGAAACTTAAAAAAAAGGTTACCAAAACGTGTCAATGAAGAAAATCGCCAAAGATATACTGTGAGAGTCTGGTAAGTTAGGCAAAAATAACAGCCTCTCCTAAAAGTTAGCATCTGCAAAATGAAATTATTTTTAATGTATTGAATAAAAATGCGCGTATCTTCGGTCATAAACCACAAGCATCGAAAGACTTTGATCGGATATGGGGGCTGTATATAACATGCATATAAAATGCAGGACAGAGGTTATATACCAGCGCCGAAAACCAATATGTGATGTTGGCATCACACCTCCTCCTTACATTCCTCAGCAAACGTACATTTTTTTTTAATTCTGCAACAGTAAATATTAGTCGCCTTTTCTCAGCAAATGATGTTATCGTAAAATTTTAATAAGCATTTTAAGCGAAAATAGACGTGTTTTCGAGTAAAAATATGATGATTTTTTAAAATATTCATAATAACTTGCTCTTTGTGTTGTAACGAAGAGAACCCAAGCAATGCTCTAAAACGGAATGAAAAAACAAACCAGAGTAAAAAAGATGATAAAAATTTGCGAAGAATTAAATGAAGATAGTGGATAAATGACAGTATAAAACCATCTTAAATATTCAAATGAAACATAGAATAATACTGAAGTTTTTACCAGATTTTTTTGAGCAAATGTCAAAATAATAAACGAAAATAAACTAATTAATTAAATGAAATGTTTAAAATGTTACGTATTAGTTTTGTTTAAGTACATAAAAAGTAATAAATGTGGTATGTGTAGAGCTTTCAGTTTGTTCTCAGGTTTGCAAAAAATAAATCTTAATCACTACTACCTATGGACGCAAACAATTTAAAATGTGCTCGTGTCTAAATGACATATCCGAATAAGTTCAAATTGAGCATGCATATTATGGTTCACTGTTATACAACCTCTATTGATTTCGACTTGTGTAGGACTTAAAACATTTGTACGTGGCTTCAAAAAAGAACTTTACATAGCTACAAAAAATTACTTGGGGCTTACACTGCCTGCAAACCCAAATTCTTGAAAGTACGCTAACGCCTGTATAGTGCAGTCAATCAAGTCAGATCAAATGTTGTTGTTGTTGGCGCATGTATTCGGGTTTGTGTGCTTGTTCACGAGGAACCGCTTGTCAAATCAAATTCCTTTAAATGCTTGGCAAAGATCAAGTGTTTGTTTGTTTGTTAACAATTTCGCATTAGTGTGCTTGGCCCGAAATCCGCTTTATAAATCCACATTAGAAGGACAACACAAAGAGGTGCCCTCCGTGGGGATCTTTCTAAGGGGTCCTAACTCGTATTTAAGCTAGTTTCGGAGAAAACCACTGAAAACTCCGAACGGTTAGGTCGACAGCCGCGTGATGGTACTGGAACCCGAGACCTTCACACTTCAGCCGTCTGCTACTTTCAGTGACATAACCGCTGTGCCATGGTGAGGCAGATCAAGTGTGAGGAAAGTCGAGCGAAGACTCCAATTTTTTTTTTAAATATAACATACTGAACTCAAAGAAGAAATTCTAAAACGAAGAGACTGCTATTGAATTCTTAACGGTATATTATTTTTGAAGATTTTTGAGAACCGATATAGAAATTAGAGAAAGAGAGTAGATAGAGATTTTTGGCTCTTTTGGCCTCCGTCTAAGTTGTTCCTAATCTGAAGTTCATTGTTTCTTTCTAAGTGTCATTTTACAGAACAATATCTAAACAAACACAAAATCCAGGGATTAAGGGGGATGTAACACAGGACCGCACGCACATGTGACGGCACACGTGATAAACGGCAAGTAGGAAGAACCAAACCTCACAGTCACCGGTTGTCTCTATATGTTGAAATACTTCTAAGGTAAAACCTTACAAAATAGTCACCAAAATATTGTTTTCTTTGTTTGTACGCCATTTTTAACGACAAAAAAACATCGTTTATTTTCGGATTATTGTTTAATAATTTTTTCTTTAATATTAACTAATATAGAATCTTATCTCAGTGGTTTTCTTAAATCATGTAAATATTTACTGTATTTCAGGAAAAAGGGCAAAAGTTTAAGACGTGTTAGTACGTCTTAGTCGTGTTAGACGTGTTTCATCATAGCGTGGTCGGAATTAAAACGCAAAGACTAGATGACACTGAAGGTGATGTGCTAAAAGAAACAAAAAACACACAAAGAATGTTCAAGTTATGAAACTAAGTTTAATGACATGTGATTGACGATATTATTTCTGTGTTTGGGCTCGAATAATCGGAGATCACCTACTTGGACCTATATTTTCTGCCAAGATGCCTTGAAAAAATTATCACATTCCTGCGAAAGGTGATAGTACATATAAAGAATAACGCTCCACCATATTTTCGGTGGGTAATGTATTTCAAGCAGAACAGAGCGCTAGCTCATTATGTTGCATAGGTGCGAAACCTTGTAGACATAACCTTTTCAAATCAATAGATTCCAAAGGGTGAAACAGCAGAAGACTCATATATTAGATTCCTATTGAATCTTCAAAAAAAAAAATGTCGCCGAACTGTCACCTGCTGTATAAGAATTTCTCGATATGCTTGGAGTGTTTCAGAATGTTCACCAATTCTTCAATCCTTTTATTGTCATCATACCACGTATATTTGTCACCATACTGCGTAGATGGTGCCAGTGACTGTTTCGAACAATTATTGTAATCACATGTCATTAAACTTGTTTTTGTAACTTAATTATTCTTTGTGTGTTTTTGTATCTTTTAGAACATCACCTTCAGCGTCCTTTAGCGAGTTTGAATTTTAATTCCAACCATGCATTCGCCGATTAAGGTTATTTATTTGAATTTGTACTATCATATCTTAAAGTTTTGCTCAACGTATGAAACATGTCTTGTATCATAAATATCAATAGAATAAATATATAATAAACAACTAAAAAGTGATGAAGCAAAATATTTGAAAACAACTGCTAGACTTTTAATGTCACATTTTATACATTAAAAATATATATCTAAATGCATTAATGACTTATACAAAGTATCCTCATGTATTCGTAAATTGTTTATATAATGACGTTGTCCCAATTGTTTTTTTTATAATTTTCCTTAATATTAAATAAAAAGTCATTTAAAATTTACCATAAATTATTGCAACGACGATTACTTAGAATTCAAGCATTTGAATACCATTATAAATTTGTTAAAGTTTTAAATATATTTTTCTAGTTAATATATTTTTCTAGTCGTTAATGCATTTAGATATATATTTATCTTACATATCAATTTCATTACAATAATAGAAAATAATAATATGTTCTTCAAAATTCAGAAATGACAAATTATACCAAAGTACTTCATTGCTTTAATGGCATTAATTTTAGTAAATTACAACATTCCACGTATTCTTTACTCGTTAACATTAAATTAATAAAATGCATAATACACGACGTGACAGGAATACCGTTCAACTATTTTTCTGCCATAACAGTAAACTGTTTGTCAATGAAAACTTCTTAAATTAAAAACTAATCTTCGCACATTGTGAAACATTACTTTATAGCGTGTCGTATATGTCGCACATATAGAATAACGCAGTTTACTTGTGCGTGACACGCATTTAATTACAGGTGGTTCGTACAGCGGAGTAATTAATTACACTTGTAACCACTTTGCATATATTCGAAGTTAGGGCGGAAGGTTCAACTCTGCGAGTACTACGTTTGCTATGATTACTTGCTATAGTGACTTTACTGTCGCCAAGACGCTATGAGTTTTAATTTCGTAATGAGTATTTTATAACCGATTTGTTTATATAGCAAATAACCACCAATTCATAACTTAAAAATTTGTAAAAATCAATCATTAAATAAAAAAAAGAAAAATATTGAAAACTTCTCCACACATTATGGTATTGTTCATTCAAAAGTTTAATTCTGTAAAAAAAAAAAAACTATATAGCTAATACTATATAGCTAAGCTGATCCCTAACTCACTGACTTATTCTGTAACCATTCCGGGCAACCTCTTCATTATAAATATTTTACCGCCATTACTCGAGGAAGATTAAAAGTTTAAAAAAGATTAAAATGCAGAAAAAGCGTAATAACATCTACATCGTTATACGATCCGCTTGAAATTTTTCATAATTATGTAAAAGAAAAATATATATGTATCTCTGTGATACTTTAAAAATCCGAAAATCCCCCGGATCCCTAATTTTTAAGAGATTTTTTTTGTTATTTTCAGCTCCATTTTATTTCTAAGAGCCAAACGAAATCCTCGGATTAAATACACTACTATTATTGTTATTATTAGTATTATTAGTATGTTTTTGCAAAAAGAATAATATTGTATAACGTTGATCAATACGTCTTATTTACTAAATACAAGATTTTAGTGGAAGCAAATAATATACTATATTTTATTTACACGGGCCACAAATTATATTAACCGAAAAATCTACAGCTTCATTAACGCACATTAATTGTACCTCATGAATGCTCAGAAAAATTTGAAGTATTACTTTCTGAATTTAATAATAAAATTTAACCGAGTTTTTCTGGGACAACATTTTAAATTTGAATTCATTAGATAATGCTACAAACTATGCTAAATCTTAAAATATTCTTAAACGTTCTTTAAAATCTATATAGCCAATGTGAAAATGCTGAATTGCTGCCAGTGGATAATTTTTGTAGGTATTAGTGTTGCTAATAACATCGATTTATTAATAATATTGCTTTTATCTTTTATATTCTATTTTTGAAAGCAAATATGCATAAACTTTAAAATAGAAAAATTTCTGTTCCCGTTTAGGCATGTCTTTTCTTCCATTCCTTGACTATGCAAGAATTCAGTTTTCAGTAACTTTGATGTTTTTTTCTTCTTTCAAGTAGTACATTATGTCATAATAATTCAAGACTTCTGGGCACGTTTGCTTCATATTCTTTCATAAATTTGGAGATACGTAAAATATCTTCCAGATTTCACTCACGGTATGAACTAACAAATTGGCTGTTCTTCATACGTGAAGAAACATGCATTTTTGTCTGACACTTCCATTTGTATAAGTACACATAATTGGATGACACCATAAAACTGGTGTCAAATGGTTAAAAGTCATAGACAGCCGTTGTAAACAACATGTATAAATGGAAAATGGAAAAGTACCGGCCACTCAAATAGGTATAAATACGTGTAAAAGTGTGGATCCTCGACAGTTTGGCGAAGTGCCTGTGAAAAGCTGCGAAAATAAAACAAAAGTAAATAAAAGTTCAAACACGGTGGTGGTAGAAAAAATTAGTTAAAAGAGCATAATAAATTAGAAATATATTAATAACATAAAATAAATTGATAAAATTTAAAAAAAATGTAGAAACATAAAAAGTATAAATGAATAAGTAATACTTCTCCGAAAAAAAAGTCGTTATTCCGGCTGTATTTTTTTTCCAAGCTGAATTGTAATATGACCCCATTTTTTCCCATCTCCACCGTTTTCTACTAACTCCCCTACCTCCTATCTTTTGTACTGTTTCTGTAATTTTATTTGGAGGATCAGGGAAAGGATTATTTTAAGTATATTTTGAGGGGCTTCATAGGGAAGGTTTATGAAAGAACCTTTATGGAAAGGATGCATTTGCATCATGTTTATAATGGATAAAATTACTTCTTTTGTGAGTGTTTTCGCAATTTTGTTGTTTATCTTCCAGTTGTAATATTCCAGCTTTCCCCATTTTTCTCACGCATGACGAAAAAATATATATGACATCATACTATAAACTAACTATTTAATCTTATCAAAATTTCTTTTTACTGTGAAGGTAAAATGTCACTTCTGGGTCAACTAATGCATAAAAATTACTATATCCTATTTATTCAAATTTAATTAATATAATCAGTATCTAAACGTCCTATCCAAATGCGCATGCGTTTTATTTATCAAAATATGTCCTATGTAATTGAATTAACTACAAATTTGCTATCAGGGTCAATAGAAGGATTTCCGAAGACTTTCCAGATATCCGCAGTGAAATTTAAATTGTCGGTACATTTAGAATACAAGGCTGCGTATTTGAAGCGAAGTTGAAGTTCTATTCATATTCTTGAATATTTATGTCATGAATTAAAGTTCGAAGCTACTCGAATGGATTGGAGAAAATGAAGTTCCCTGATAAATAGTGAGGGCTATTACATTAGGAATTTTCGATTAGGGAAAATATAAATTATTTGATTAAATATGCCCAACATTTCGTTCTTAAAGAAAAGTAAGATATATTGTTATTTATTCAAACTGATATATATGCTCAGAACTTTTCGGTATATGGGTATATTATAATGGTGCGAAGATTTATTTGTTTAGTTTTTAGTTTAATAAAATATTATTCCCTTTTATAAATTATTATTATCTGCATACCACTTTGTTGAGTACTGTGCTATTAGACAATGAAATAAGGATTGTGATAATTGTGAAATAAATCTAAAAACAATTTTAATGGAATCTTTCAGCACTGTTAAAAAGAAGGCGCTAAATTAAATCAGAAGGATTTAAATTATGTTCCTTTTTCGTCACGATCGTTAGAAATTTAAATCCTTCGGAGCTATTTTAGTTGAATATTTTATATGTTGAGGACATAGATGTAGTTATACACTTTTCTAAGTAGGTCTTTCGATTTCGACATAAAATTCCCTTCTCGTAGCATTAATTTATTCATATGTAGTACTAGTACTATTCCTTGCAAAATGCACAAACGTTCTTTAAAAAACAATCAACGTCTTTGTTTTTCACTTTCTTCTTCATGCTATCTGAATCGTTTTAGAAGCGAAAACACATTTGAAATAATATAGAGATGTTCTTTTTAAAAAATGTAAGTAATTCGCTGCATAAAATTCAATGTTTGAGTTCATGTATTTTTAAAGTTTTTTATAACGTGCCTCCTTTGTTTTAGATTCGAAGTAAGTTCTGCGGTAAATAATTTGAAATAGAAGAACAAGCACCACGTCTATCAATCATTATTTGTATTTTGACAGCCATCGAAACTGTAGATGGAAACAAAATGGTATACATTACTTACAGTAAAGGTCACAGTATGAATTAAGAGATTCTAGTTACTTAGAATGCAGTATAAAAACCAGTAATGGACATTATTCAGTTTGAAAATCTCAGACGATATATCAGTACGATTGAGAAGTGCTTAGACAATGCATAACGTACAACTACAGGCACACGCCCAAATTTTATAACCAGATTCAAAACCAAGTAGTAAATCTTCCTTTCCACAGCTTGCTGTCTTCTGAAATTATCCAGCCATCCGTAAAGTAAATACTTCTGGTAACATCGCCTAAACGAGAAAGCTTATTAGTTTTTGGTGAGAAAATAGTAAAAAAGAAGGAACAAATTCAAACTGTTAAATGATTATAATCTATTCGCCTTTGATCTGTTTGAGACGTTTTACGTTTTGCAGTGCTTAGCAATGTTTCAGTTATCATACAACTCTATTTCTGGGTTTATGTCTATTGCTTCAAACGCGCAGGGATAATTTTTATACTTAATAAAGAGAACCAGGCAACACAGCAGTGTTCTCTGAACGTCAATAGGTGTTCAGGGGGAGACGTACAGCTATACTTTCCATAAGCGACGCTCCGTCCACAGGCACTTATAAGAAAAAAAATTATCAAAGCAAATTAAGTTTGCTTTTAATTATAGTTGTTTCCTCTACGGTGTGAATAAAAATATCTTAGAATTATGAAAACAGTGTCTGTAGTCGAGAGTAAATTACGTACCTATCAAAGAGAAAAATGCTGTTACTGCACGAAATCAATAAACTGTCCTTACACTCAGATTATGTTTTCAGGACGTCTTCGAACATTCAGCCCTTATATCGAACGAATTAATGTTACACTAAATAATGTAGTCATTGTTCAGAATTTCATACGTGGCTGATAGTACCAGCCATTTACCGAAACATCTAAATTTATTTTTAACTAAGGGTTTTATTAGAAAAAGAAGCCCAAGCTTTCTAAGCATCACGCAGAATGATTTTAATACTAAATATATGGTTGTTTTGAACTCCTTTTAGCTCTTTAAAATGCATATGTTGGTATTATGAATCTTTTAACAATTGCCTTTTCATTTTGAACCGTTGTTTTTGATTGCTACTGTCATTTTTCAGTCAATAATTAATTTACAGTAAAGCTATAAGCAATGATGTGTGGAAAATTTCATAAAGGGCCTAATAGGACGTTATTGAATACTATAAAAACTACAGTATTGTTGCGCATTATATTTATTCTAAATTATATATTTCTTGTGCAAGTTATTTAGTATAAGTCATTCTTTCATTTGAATTAATTTTATACCATTTTAAAAGTTTGCTTTCAACAAAATTACAAGATACTTATGATTTCAGAATTTTATTATTTAGTTTTACAGAGAAAAACTATTTTTTAAAGTTGAGATGTTGTTATTAATTTATAGCATTGTTGATGTAACATGAGACAGAAAGAAAATTCAGGATCCTTACAGAAGCGCGGGGAAAAATGGAAATCGAAAGAAACTTCAAAAAGTGTTTAACATTTTTTTCGAAAAATCCAACTTGGAAATTACCTAAGAAACAAAAGCCAAAAGACAGTGACAAAGAAAAAAGTGTCATCACATCTCTACATGACTCATCAGAGAAAGAGAATACTTATTTTAACATTAAACTAAATTATAGTTTCTTAAACTGTGCTCTGCGAAAAGAAAGAAAAAAATTGTTGTTTTAACCTCTGGTTCTCTAGTTTCACCAAGATCGTCAAAGTGGTCCACCGCAGAAAAAGTTTGAGAAACTCTTGAATAAAATGATTTCGCATTTATACGATTTGTAAGGAATTAAACTTCTAAAATTTTTGTTGTTATTGTTATGAGATTAATTTGGCAAACAAGGAAATTCTGGATCATTTTTGAAAAAGAGAAATAATTGTATGAAATTTGTATACCCAGAAAAAGCATATGCACCTCGCCTTGACTTGTATGTGCTAAAACTACACTCATGTCCATAAATTAAGGATAATGAAGTTCAGGCAAAGAAAGAGAAAGAAGCAAAACAAATTTGACTTATTTGTAAAGACTATTAATTAAACAAAAAGTAAAGAGCAAAGAAGATGCTGTATGTTTGACATAATTAATGTAGGAGGCGACGTCGAAATAAGACTGGAAGCACTCCTACGGTTCTCAATCACGTTTATTGCTCGGCTAAATATAACAGAACTATTTACAAAAGAAAGGAGGGATATTGCAGAACATGAATAAGCGGAGTCGGTCACAGGGTTAGGTTTCCTTATCACACAGGAGCCACTGGCCACCTTCTCGTGGTCGTTCTGGAGTCGAATCGCCTACGCGCGATCAGAGAGCTACGTCCGACATCGCTCCTACGCGAGCGTGGTCTCGTTCGCATCTGCTGCCTCTAGCTCCCAGGCTCTGATAACCTGCGGTTTCTGTAGACGTGAGGTTGTGATGCCATCTGCTGGAGGGTTGCGCCTCTTGATTACCACAACGCTCGGCCATCGACGTGTGAGGACCTCCGAACCTGAAACTTAAAATGAAAAGAAAAAAAAAACGAAAAAGAAAGAAAATAATGATTAAAAAAAACAAAAAGAGATGTTGAGAAAAGGGAAAAAAAGTTTGTAGTAGGATGATCTCAAATTGCAGTTCCAGTAGACCAGGGTTTCATGTGGTCAGCTGAAGTGGAAGTTGCTTCCGGTCCTTCATGAGATCCTACTTTTGCTACATCGTAGCGGTCATGTGGTTTTATTTTTATGACTTTGTACGGTCCTAAGAACTTGGGTCGTAGTTTCAGACCTCCTCCAAATTGGGTTCTTTGGATTGCTACCAAGTCGTTGACTTTATAGACAGGAGCGGTTTTGCGGCGTCGATTGTATTGCCGTCGGTTTTCTTCTTGGATTTTTAATATATTTTTCTTAGCTTCTTCACGTATATTTTCTTTCTCCTGGATTGTGGATTTCAGGAATTCTTCTTCAAGGATTTCCTTGATACGTTGGTCTTCCTTTTGTTTCATTTTCACACCTATCATCAATTCGAATGGAGTGAACTTGGTGGATCGACTAACAGTGCTGTTGATGATTCGTTGGACATCTGGGACGAACTTGTACCATTTTGTAGGATCTTCAATCGACAATTTCGAAAGAACTGGGATGAGAATTTCATGCATTCGTTCAATCTGGCCATTGCCTCTTGGCACTCCAGTTGTGATCGATATGTGCTGAATTCCTTCATCTTCACAGTAATCTGCAAAGTCCTTTGACGTGAAGGCAGATCCCTTGTCGGAAATAATTCTCGAGGGATTTCCGAAAACAGATTGTTGGGACTTGAGTTTCGCTAGAGCTTCTGCCGTAGATGTGGTCTTGACGGGATAGAACCAGTTGAATTTTGTAAAACCATCTACCACTGTAAAAATATGTTGGTAGTTCTTGTTTGTGGATGGTAGGGGACCTATAAAATCAATGTGGTATGTGCTTAGTGGAATATTGTCCTTTGGGATGGGATTCAATAGACCTTCTGCTTTGCCTCGTTTTTTATTACAGAGGATGCACTCCACACAGTTCGTTATGACTTGCTCTATTTTCTTTTTAGCATTCGAGATATGAAAATCTCTTTTCAAAAGATCTTCAGTTTTCTGTACAGCAAAGTGTCCTTTGTTATGGATGCCTCGAATAATCTCTGACTCCATTGCTTCCGGCACAACGATAAGTTCTCTACCGTTATCTTGCAGATATAACACATTATTTTTTAGCAGGTAGTCGTCTCTGAATCCTTTCTCGACTAGAGTTTTCAATAACTGAATACGCTCATCGGCATCTTGCGCTGTTGCGATCTTAGTGGTGATTTCACTTTGCGAGCAGGTGACCATGCACACAGCAGCTCTACTAAATGCATCGACGTGTCTCATTTGTTGATTTGGTCTGTGGACGACTTCATATTCGAACTCTTCAAGTAGTAGAGCCCATCTGGCTATCTTCGGCGATAAGTCTTTCTTCTGCATTGTTTTCTGGAAAGCGTTACAGTCGGTGACTATTTTAATTATCGTCCCTAAGATGTAACTTCGAAATTTTTTAAGAGCTTCGACGATCGCAAGCACTTCGAGCTCATAGCTTGACAATTTTTCTTGTTGTGGTGATGTTTTTTTACTCATATAATGGATTGGGTGGAGTTGCCCATCATCTGCGCGTTGAAGCAACACTGCACCAAACCCATGACTACTAGCGTCCGTGTGTAATTCTAAAGGTTTTCCTTGCTGGAAGATGTGAAGAACGGGGCTTTGGCTCAAAAGTTCTTTAAGATGATCAAAAGCCTGTTTTTGCATTGGCCCAAAAGTAAATTCTACACCATTACGAAGCATATCGCTAAGTGGTTTTGCTATTTTGGAATAACCAGGTACAAATTTTCTGAAGTACCCTGTGAGACCGAGAAAGCGTTGCAGTTGCTTTACATTCTTAGGTTGAGGGAAGTTTTGAACTGCAGTCGTCTTATTTGGAGATGGTCGAATCGTACCTTCTTCAATTATGTAACCGAGGAACTCAATTTTTCGTTTTAGGAATTGACACTTTTTAAAGTTGATTTCTAATCCGTATTCTGAAGCTAACTTTAAGACTCGTTTAAGCTTTTCTAAACCTTCTGTTTCATCACGGGAAGGTTTGATGAAATCATCCATGTAAACTACGATTGTATTGTCCCTTATTAATTCCCTGAATACTTGATGAATAAATCTTAAGAATACACTAGGGCTTGTGCTCAGACCAAACGGAGTTTTCTGGAATTCATATAACCCTGCATGACAAATGAATGCTAAATATTTTGTGCATTTTTCCTCAACTGGCACGTGGAAAAAGCCATTTTTCAAATCCAAAGTTGAATACACTTTCGCTTCCCCTAAATGATCTAGGACTTCCTCAACTTGAGCCATAGGAAAGGAATCTTTCACAACTTTTTTATTTAGCTGTCGAAAATCGACACATAATCTGTGAGTACCATCGCGCTTTTTACATAACAGAATTGGGGATGAATATTCAGAACAGGATGGTTTAATTATTCCATTTTGTAACCACTCATCTATCTGTTTATCAACAATGTTTTGTTCTGCAAATGATAGTCTCCGAGATCGTAGCGATACTGGAATGTCATCTTTTAACACAACATTCAATTTTAAATTGGTGTCTTTTATTTTGTTCGGTTTATAATTATTAACTAATAGTGATAAATCCTTTCTAATATTTACATCATTAACGTGCAATAAATCAAGATCATATTCATTAACTACATTTGCAACATTTAATAAAAAACATTCTTCTACAGGTGATTCGCTTTGAAAATCATTTCCATTTTTAGGAATTTGCGTTACAATTTTTTCTTCCTGACTGACTTTCAAAAGTTGAGAATAAATATTCGGTGTTAAAATTAAAGGTACAGATAGTTGTTCTACCACAGCGACAATGATTTCTAACTTAGGCGAATTTCGCTTTAAAGATAAATCTACTCTAGCAATATTTGCCTCTTTTTTCTCTTCAAAACATGAACTAAGTATTATTTTACCCTCCAATGGTGATTTTATTTCAATTAACGATGAATTTATAACCGGAATTTGTGCGCCTGAGTCAATAAGTGCCTTTATATTTTGACTGTCAATGAATACATCAGCATATTGCAACTCGCGAATAAAACTGACAGTATTAATGCTTGTTTTGTTTTTCAGTCCCGTCTCTTTATCTGATTCGGTTTGTTTATTAAAACCTCTTGGGCAGTTACGAGCGTAATGGAAGCCCCTTCCAGTCGCCCCACCCACGTGGCAAGATTTCGGCGACGGAGATACAGATTGCTTTTCGCTTTTGCTTAGATTTTTGTTTCGGCAGAATGATTCACTCTTTAAAGCTTCAGCTTGCTGCGTCTTATGAAATACTTTCGTTTCGTGGGAATGAAATTTGGGATTATTTATTTCCGATAATGATTTCCCGCGGGATGAGAAAAATAAATCGCATTCACGTCCTAATTGGGTCGGATTGAACCATGTTTTTCCTTCGCGAACACTTATGTATTCTTTTGTTTTTAAATCTAGCGTTTCATATAATTTATCTGCAACAATTAAATCACATAACTTTTTATAGTCCTTCTCTATTTCTCGAACCTGACAATAATGTTCGAATGTTGCCGTTAATCTTGATGCAAACTGAACATGGGGTTCGTCTGCTAAGCGATGAGCATGTTTAAAATTGTGCAGAATTTCTCGAGCTGTCGGCTGAAATTCAGCTAAAAATAAAGCTTTAAGTTTTTCGTAATCCGACAATTCTTCTTGATTTGCATACGTTAAAAGATTATTAGCTTTGACCCCTAACAAATTAATGAGTATTTCTGCTTTTAAATCTGGTAGGACATCTTTCGTTGCAAACGCTTTTTCCAAGGAAGCGAAAAACAAATGAAATGCCTCTGGCCTTTCAGGGACAGAGATTGTGAGCGTTTTTATGCTTTTAATCAAATTTTCTATGTTACTTTGCGCATTTCGTTTTTCGCCAGACATTGATTGACTTCTTAATTTTTCAAGTTCTATCTGTTTCTCGATTTGCGCTAATTTAAGGCGCTCTATTTCTAACAAACATTCCTCGTTAGTGGATTTAGGCGTTCGATCCTCCGTGATCGATTTTAAGACGCCTCGAACATGTTCAGGATTGGTTTTAAAAATATCTGAATTCTCAATAATTTTTCTTATATCAGCTTTTTTAGCATTATCTGGAACTTTCGCTGCTATTTTTTCAGCGAGGTCCTTTAAATCACTTTTATTTAAATTATTTAAGAAACTCATATTGTAGTGAAATATGAACAGCAAAAAGTAGTACTATTGTGAGAACGAAAAAATTACAGTACCTGAGCCCCCATGGTTGTAGGAGGCGACGTCGAAATAAGACTGGAAGCACTCCTACGGTTCTCAATCACGTTTATTGCTCGGCTAAATATAACAGAACTATTTACAAAAGAAAGGAGGGATATTGCAGAACATGAATAAGCGGAGTCGGTCACAGGGTTAGGTTTCCTTATCACACAGGAGCCACTGGCCACCTTCTCGTGGTCGTTCTGGAGTCGAATCGCCTACGCGCGATCAGAGAGCTACGTCCGACATCGCTCCTACGCGAGCGTGGTCTCGTTCGCATCTGCTGCCTCTAGCTCCCAGGCTCTGATAACCTGCGGTTTCTGTAGACGTGAGGTTGTGATGCCATCTGCTGGAGGGTTGCGCCTCTTGATTACCACATTAATAAAAATTAAAAGTTTTACTCCCTTGACCAAATTTAAAAAAGAACCTATTTACAAAAAACAGTATAACATGGTTAGTAGGATGGTTAATACGGAGTATGTCTCCCGGACGATGCAATACAGGCCTGACAACGCCTAGGCATGCTGAGTATCAAATGATCAATCTGATCTTGGGGAATATTACACCACTCATCAAGCAATGCACTCCGAAGTTCTGGTAGACAGGTGGGAGGGGGTTGACGGGCTGCAATTCGTCGGCCAAGCATATCCCACACATGCTCTATTGGATTCAAGTCCGGTGAGTATGCTGGCCAATGCATACGGGTGATATCCTCCGATTGAAGGCATTCGTCTACAATGTTTGCACGGTGAGGACGGGCGTTGTCATCCATAAACACAAATTCAGCACCCATGGCGCCCCAAAACAAACGTACATGTTGTTCCAGAATGACATCCCGATAGATGTGGCCTGTCATCGTTACACTCTGAACATGCAGGTCAGTTCTGGAACCAAGAATAATTCCTCCCCAAACGAGCCATCCTGCACCACCGTAACGGTGTCTTTCAATGGTGTTCTCTTGGTGGTAACGGGTACCTGGCGCTCTCCAGATGAATGTCCGGCGAGAATCAGACTCCAAACTAAACCTGGACTCGTCGGAAAACATCACACAAGACCACTGTTGCGGTGTCCACAATGCATGCTCTCTACTCCAGGTTAATCGCAGGCGACAGTGAGTTGCGGTAAGTGGAACACATCTGACAGGCCTATGAGCATATAGACCAATGTGCCCTAAGCGTCTGTACACGGTCTGATTTGAAACTGTCGTTCCGGTAGCTGAAGAGAGCTGACGAGACAGGTCTGATGCTGTACTCCGTCTGTTTCTTTTGGCAGTAACTGCCAAATAGCGGTCCTCATTCGGCGTTGTAACTCGCGGGCGACCTGTGCTGTAACGTCTACTCACATTGCCATCATCTTGGAATCGTTGCCAAAGCCTTGAGATGACACTCTGGGCTATTCCAAGTTCCTCGGATACTTCCAGCTGGGTACGTCCACATTCCAGTCGTCCGATAATTCTGCCACGTAAAACATCATCCAAATGCCTCCTTTGTGCCATAACTATGCGTTTTTTGCACTGAAAGGCTTTCACAGCGCTTGTGAACAATTTTACTTCTTTGCCACCATTCCTTATATACCCCTCTCTTACACTCTCGTCATTGTGACGTACCATCCACGCCATCTGTTGGTTTCCTGTAATTTGCATATTCTTCTTCAAGGTGTGTGTGATCATTCCACAGGTGAAATTTTTATTTTAGAGATCAATTTCTGTGTGATTCTGAATTATCCTTAATTTATGGACATGAGTGTATTTTAACATCATTAAGGTAACGACATTTTCACTAAGTGAGAAGCATCTTGCTTTAATTTTCCCTATAATATTGAAGGACAAAATATAGAACAGTGTTTTTTGTTATTCTATTTTGAAGTCAAGCCATAAATGTTTTAATATTTCCTTTGGGTTGGGGCGTAATTGGACAAAATTTCATCTCGCATACTAAGAGATTATATCTCTTTAAAAACAACAGTAAATAAAAATGAACTTCTTTTTCCCTAATATAATTACCTTAGCTATGTGTACATCTAATTTTGCAAATTTCTAATTTCGAAATAATTGTTAAAGAGCTGTAACACGTACTTTTTATGACGAATTTTATGCTGTACTATAGAGAAGTGACAAAAACATTTAAAACACACATCTTATTATTAGCAATAAATTAATTTAACGTGGAACAATATTGCATTTGAAGTGCAACACACATTTTAGAATAAATAAAACCTAAAACCATTAAGCATTTATCAAATTCGATAAAACATCTCACTATTTTCTCTTAGGTGGCATCCAAATGATTCTCCTTAGAAATCAGCAGTAAACATCTATCATCGCTGGTTTCATGTGACCCTGAAATCGAGTTTACATAGACAAAGTGCCCAGATAGAATCTTTTCACTTTTTTGAGCTAGGTTTTATAGGAAAAAATGAAAATGTTGATGTAAAAATGTATTTTGAGTATCATTCGACATCCATGACTTGGTAGAACTCATGAAATTCTTTTATTAGGATTTTATAACTTTTATCTTTCTGACTTCCTCAAAAACCCTTTAAGAGCTTCACGAATAATTTCCAGGCTGCTTATTCTTTTAAGTTAGCTTTCTTTTAAAATCTAGGTCGCAAACCATCCTTCTAATTTTAAATCTAAAGAAAATACCTTCTTTAAACCTTACTTATGAGGACCAGGTCGGACTGCAGTTCAATTTTCAGGTTTTTTAAATATATTTATATGTAAGATATAAGCTAAAAATCATTTAAGTTATTTGAAAGTTCCTGCCCCAATATGAAGACTACAAGTTGAATAGAGCCTGTATTTTTTTTTTTTTTTTTTTTTTTTACTAACCAAGAGCCAAATTGCAACTTATACAACACACGTGATAGAACAACTTTTATATACGTCGACAACGTTGCATCTTAAGTGCAGAATATAAGATTTCTCCAGTTTTTTTTTAAAGCGTACCTTCAGATTTCAGATAAACCGTCCACGAATGTATAAAAAATCGTATCGTAAAAAATCGCATAGTTTTTCAAAATCAACGCTGAAAACTTGTCCCTTTCAATATAAATAGTAATATGGAAATTATGTATTTACAGAGAGAGAAAGCACAATTTATTAAAATTTCTACCTCTTAAATGATGAGTCTTTAAAATTAATACCTATTTCGTTCGTAAATAGTTTTCAAAAGTATATGCGTTAAATTCGATAATAAATGTAACATTCTATCTACTAAATTTAATACTAGTGACTGCCAGTACTCTTTTTAGCTGCTAAGGTAAGCTCATATATTATCCACGAGACAGTAAGAGCAGTTATTTTCAGTTCATTAAATAAAGGAAGTACTCTGTGAAATGAATTTGGAAGCAATATATTTTTTTAAAGATAAATTATTTATCTTGTAAATAATCTGGAAACTTTACTTCCTCTAACAAAAGAGTTAAAGGAACTGGAGAGATTTTCTTTATATCCATCTTTCATCGGATCATTAAACCGTAATTTCTAAAATGCAAACGTCGAAATCATTAAAATGATGAACAAGGATTGCTATTTCATATTTGAGAAAAGGTCATGCTATTGAATATATCATTTTATATTTATTTTTGACGAAAACTCCTACTGTGATTTAAAAGTAGGGTATAATTGGAATCGAAGTTCAAAATAAAACGATTTTCTGAATGGCAGCATAGAAATAGTTACGAAAGTTTAATCAAAAGTGTTTACTCTCTTTCTCTTGATAATTATATGAATTTTAAAAATAGCAAATGCTCAATTGTTCAATCTGCAGTGTACACTGGTTTCGTTCTGGTTTCGTTCACTTATTAGCATCTGGAAAATATATTGAAATTCTAGTAGTTTTAGCCGTAGCTGCAATGTTCCTTGGTAGTGTAATTTTACTCTACTTGAAAACGAGAAACTTAAGTACATATTTACTTTATAATCTCTAGACGCTTAACTCATATTAATCCGAGGTCATTCTGAAAAACTGTTTATTGAGTGCATTTAATGCACTTGTCATTTATTATTTACTATCGTAAGTTTTGTTTTATGACAGGATATTTCATGTTTGGTTTACCTATTTACGTTTTATTTGAACTAAAGGCAATTAAAATGTGAATTACTTTTGAAAGCATACAGAGCATAAGGAAGAAAAAATACAAGCTCAAAATTTGAGAAACTAATTTTGCTTTATCATGAAGAAACCAAATATTTCTGTTAGCCAACGAATTATTGGAGATTTTTAAACGTTTTTGCGTTACATGGCTGGTTGTAAAAGAAAGCTGATTATTCAGAAGTGAAATAAACCAATATATGAAAAAAAACGTTCATTTATGACTAACTGCGTGCCCTATCTTTGCATTTCTTTTGCCGAGGGGGATATTGAGATGTATAAAAATGTAGTTTGGGTTTTACTAGCTTGGGTATTGTTCATTAAGCGGGTACTTTCACTGTAAGCTTTGCTTTCCTGTCATACATGCCAAGAGCTCTTGGAGTTATGTTATTATTATTTAATTATTTGCCAGACAGCCGATTTTGGGTTCTTTCCCGTGTACGCGTGTCCACATACCTTTGTAAACCCGGATGCAGCTCTTGTAAAATAATGTAAGTGATTCGACCCGACCGGACTGTATGGTGGGTAAAGCAGCGTATTACGGTTTCGGGTTCAACTCCCGGCGGTCGGGGTTTGTTCCCCGACTGAGCGTGGTTGTCGTTTGTCCGTCCCTTCATAGGGGCGACGTTGGTCCACCTACTAGGTGCCCCCATAATAAAGTGGCCAACAATTCCGGCCCGTTGTGGCCAAAGCCTTCCAAGGCAGTGGCCGGCCATTGGAAAACAAAATGTAAGTGATTCGATTAGAGATGAGAAAGAGGCTGAGTTATGTCCTACTGCCCCACGTGGTATCAATCAAGAGCTTAAATACGACTGCACCTCTAAAGTCGAAGGGTTTCTGCCACTTAAACTTCTTAATTAATCCATGAGCATTTTCGTACCCGTCTTCCCTCCCCTCTTCTCACTCTATATTGTAATGTAACAGATAATGTTCAATAAACCGTTTTACTCATCCTAAATCTGAAAAATTTCTGGAAAATCTCACGTATTTCATTTATATACAGCATAGTTACATTTACACTAGAGACATAATTATTTACCCTTCTTCGCTGAATAGGAGAGGTTTCATGTATTTATGAAATGAATATGAAAGTCTTCAAAACTAAAGGAGCGTCTCAACTGCTCAAATTTTCTCTCACATCTGGTTCTGGTTCTGCTCAGGAAGCGCACTTGCTCAATCTGAATAACTTGAATTGTTATGTGACTTCCTTTTCTTTCATTCTGCTTGCAAACAATTATAACCGTCTGTTTACCTTCTGTCTCTGCCTTTGTAATTTTTTTCTTTTTGTATCATATCGTATATAGAATAGTAATAATAATAATAAAAACATTGAATTGTTACGTTCCTCTGTCATATATATGTTTAAAAAATATTCTTCCTGTACTTGTCCTTGGAAAATTCTATTTCTTTTATTTATTTCTTTTATTTATAATTATTAGCAGCACTATCCAATGTTTCTATAATTTTGTAAATTTTATAATTTTCTTTTTGACTTATTATTATTTTTTTTTACAAACTACGCCCCCCTCTTTCAACTTTTATTACATTTGGTTTTCTTACTTTTACAGTATGACAACAAGTTTTATAACTTATTCAGCTCAAATCCTTCGATCTTGAAGTGATGTTTGACCGGCTTTCATTTAAGTAAAGAGCATTTTTACCACCCAGACTGCTCGTACTATTATAATTTTTTATTTATGTGTTTACAATTTCTTTAATTAATTTTAACTGTTTCCAAACTATTTCTAATAACAATTTAAATAAAAATAATTATTGTTGATTTGCAATGTACTCTAGCGTGTCCTTAATTCCGTAATCCAAAAATGCATTACTTTCAAAATACGTAATATAATATGCTTACTGATTCTATAGAGAATTGGCAATATCAATGTAAAACTGCATTTTAACAAACAAATAAACGAGTTATATCAATTAGTTCTGAAACTACCGTACAGACTTTAAACAAACAAATTTCGACAGAATCTGTTGCAAATCACTTCGGTAGAAATTGCTACGCACATTTAAGTCTTCAATTTAACAGGAAATCCCCGAATAGTTCAAACATAATATAAAAGTTTCTAATTGATTATCGGTACTTCTTTAATGACTTCGTTTTCTCTAACATTTTGACTACCCAAACTTACGGAAGTTCTTAAATTTTAATTAATTTCAAACTCGGTTAAATGCTTCAAGGAATAATCCGAAGTCATAAATTCTTCATGTTCCTGAGTTACAGTGAAAGCGGCAATTATAGTGGTAAGGCGCGTTAAGCAGACAAATTAACAGGTAAAATATATTAAAGTAATATAGTTATATACAGAATTTCCATACTATAATTAAATTATTTGATTTATATAGCCTAACTAGGTTTCTAAAACTTTAACCTGGCTCTGAATATAAAGTACCTGTCTCAATAAAAGAAGAACTGGTGTTTAGAATTTTAAACAGTTTCCTTGAAGTTTGCATATGTACTAAGAATTTCTATTTTGAAACGAAAGAACTGAGTCTGTGATATACTTATGCATAATTACTCAAAATGAGTCAACGTATTAGAAAGAGTCTATGCATTGTTTTAACATATTTCATGGAATAAACATCATTAAATTCACAAGAATAACATTTTTGTAATTACGTTAAATTTAGTGGAAAGTCATTTCATTATTTCGTATGTAGAGGAAGGTGCCCCAAAATGATTCTAGCGGGCAAAACGATCCACATATGTTCCTTAGATACAGGCAGCACTATCTACCAGGTAAATTATAAACTAATTGTTCCATGTCATGAAAAAGCAATGGCGGTGTTTAAGAGATCGGTGTATTACTTGTCTCAGTAGAATTCCTCAAAAAACTGGGTTTTATCATATTTCTTATAAGGTAATCACTAAACTTTCCTATTTATTTAAAAATATAATGTGCAGAAATATGACTTGGTTTACTGAATAGAGTATGCTAGTAGATGTGAATTACACTTACTAAGTTTGTTATGTTTCACGGCGTGCTCCAGTAATATAGCCTAATAGTGGCCAGCCATACTGTTATGTAAAATGTTCCGTTTACTGAAGAAACACCAGGACCGGGTCCTAAGCGTTGTGGCAAACCCTTTAAACATTCTCAAAATGTGTGACTCCCCATTATATTATTTAATTTATTTCTGCGTTTATTGTAAGCCATAATTTTTTAATTATAATTTTAAAATATTCCATTTTATTGTTTGTAACACTTTCATATAACAAATTATGCATGCTATATGAATGTAAAATTTATTCTATTTCATTATTTGTAGTATTTATGTTTTTTATCTTTTATTTTGCCAATAAAAAACAATTTAAAATTATTTTCAAACGAAGGAACATTTTGCCTTGGGTGAAGGGTAAAATGATCCTTTAGACACTTTCTAAAAATTCAATTTTTTAAAATAATCATTTCGCTTTTGAGATATTATTAAAATAGGTTTATGATGCAAAATATGGTGTAAAATATGCTAAAAAAATGGGAAAGTTTTATTTTAACATTATGTTATTTTATAAAAGTTTTAACCTTATGGAGATCATTTTGGGCCATCTTCCACTAAATACTTTGGTCAGACAAAACTGCTTAAGTAAATTATATGAAGAGTATCTAGTATGTGAGTTTTTTAGAGTAGGTAAAATTGAGACCATTTTCCAAATCGTAATTTGTGAGGAATTTTGAAACGAAGGGACTGGGATATACTTATGCATAATTACTCAAAATCAGCCATCGGCATAGGAAGAGTCTATGTATTTTTAAACATATTTAAAGGAAAAAACATCATTAAATGGACAAAATATTTTTTTCTTTGTAATTACGTTAAATGTACCGTAAAGTATTGTCACTGTTTCGCATGTTAGTATTTTGGCTAGACAAAACTACTGAAGGAAATTACACGAAATTTGGTTTGAATGTAAGATTTTTAGCGTTGGTATAATTGAAAGCATTTTCCAAATTTCGTAACTTATGGTGAGATATGGGGACAAATCGTTCTATTCATATATCCTGCGTGATCTCTAAGAAGAAAATAACTGTCTATAAAATTCCTGTCGTGAAATACAACACTACCGAATACCTAAAAATCGAATTGAGAACATTTCGAATGTAATTCTTCAAGGACGGTAAACTTGGAAAAAGGGGTCTGATGGCCATTTTTCTTGGCCATCAGCCAAGAAAATGGGCCAAGAAAAAATAGCCAAGCCAAGACAAAAATATCTGTCAAATCATCTCTTTAAAATTAAGCAAGTATGAGTTATATGCTTAGACACAATTTGTTTGTAATTGAATTTGTATTGAAAATTTATTTGTTTGAATTTTATGTAAAGAAGGACGTATTTTGGTATACCTAATATTAATATAGAAATAGTATCTATAGGAAAATGTTTTATTTTTTTTTTAAATAAAAAAAGAGATGAGTATATTTTTCATTTTAAAAGAGTATTCCCACAGTGTATTTAACCTTTATGGATTAAGGGGAAAGAAAACACGCTCGAGTACAGGAATTACAAAGTTTTTTGATGTAGTGATTAGTTTCTGTTTATCTTCCTTTGTGTACACAGGAAATGGATAGTATCCGAATGAAAGAATTCCTATAAAAATGAAGTATTCGCAAAGAAATTTTACCAAAAGCACACAAAAAATAGTTACAAATACATTCTTAAGCACAAATATACATATATCGAGCTAAGCATTATTTAGCATGATTCATAAGCATTTAAATGAATGGTTTAATTTAAAATGACAAAAATTATTAAAAATTCATCGTAAGTGTATTTTATAATTTATCTCTTGCAGAAAAATCTTCAGTGTTGTTTAATTTCAATCGGTGAACGTTTTGTATAATTATTATGCTTGAATACGTTTAGTGTCCACAAATTCGAATTTTAAATTTATTTCATGTTTTTTTCCCTTCAACTTCATTTCTTAATAAAAATTTTTGAAACACCCTTTAGGTTAGCTGCTTTTTACAATTTTATTATATGGGGAAAGAAACTTTAAAAATGTGTTAAAGAAAGGAAAATATAAAACGAAATTTTGTTTTGCATGAAAATGTTTATTTTTATTTTGAATATATTTTTCAATGTAAACAATTGGTTCAAAAAACTTTCAGTAGTAGAGGTATTGTAACACCAAATTATCACTGGGAATGCCTTTTTATAAAATGCGCAAGCACATACCTCTTCGCAGTCGATGAAATATTGATGATTGAGATCGTGGTATCGTTACATGTTTAGGCTTTGGTAATTAAAAATAAATGTTTTTTGAAGGTGCAATCATCATTCGGGATTAAAAATTTACCTGTCCTCCTAGTTCCCTGACTACCCGCGTGTATCCGGCGATAGTAATACTCAAATAGCATATGAAATGTTCTGCATTTTCTTTATGAAGTAGATCGGAACCTCCATTTCAAGCCGTTTAAGAAACCCATACGAACATAAATTTTTTCGCTTTTAATGAGGTTCTGGCGTCCCTCAAGTCTACTACGAGAAAGTGTAGTATTCATAAAAAGAACTGTTTTTGAAAATCATAACAAATATATCATTTTCACTGCTTTCTTTTCTAATGAAAGTCACCTATCGGCAAATAAGAAAAATAACCTATAAGAGCAATAATAGGAAAATTATTTCCTGCTTTCCTACTAGCCCTCTATAACAAGATCGTCATTCCATACTTCTTCTATATAAACAGAGCAAATTTTTGTTAATGTTCTTGTTGCTGATCTTATAAGGGAAGGTAGCCCAAAATGATCCTAGCGGGAAAAATGATCCACATGTGTTTTCTTAGATACAGGCAGCGCTATCTGGCAGATAACACATAAACTAGTAGTTTCAAGTCAAGCAGAAACAATGGCGATATTTAAGCGATCGGTGCATTGCCAGTCTGAGTAGTAGATTGCCTAGTCTGAGTTGTTCTTTAAAAAACTGGATTTTATCATATCTCTAAGCACTAATTTACTATTTCTTTAGAAATACAGTGTTAAGTGTACAGAAATATCACCGGGTTTACTGAACAGAGTGTTTTTTATATGTGAATTACGCTTGCTAAGTTTGTCATATTTCTAAGAGTATTCCAGCAATATCATCGAAAGGGGGATGCCATATTGCACGGGTAAAATCCCTCGACTGAAGAATTTTCAGTACCGGGTCCTAGGCAGTCCTCCAACGGTTTTAAAAATGCGTGACTTCCCATTGCATTATTTAATTTATTCCTGTGTTTATTTTAGGCCATAATATTTTAGTTATGATTTTAAAGTATCTAATTTTAATGTTTATTTTTATTTTAAAATTTTCATAAAATAAATCATGCATACTGTATAATTGTAAAATTTACTTTTTTTCATTATGTATAGTCAAAATTGCTTTCGCATCTTTTATTTCGCAGATAAAAAAAATTTTTTTTTTCAAATGAAGAATCATTTTGTCCTTGGGTTAAGGATAAAATGATTCTTTAGACATTTTCTAAAAATTCTACTTTTCTCAGCATTCATCGTGTTTCTCGTTATCATTGTGATTTTAAAATATTATTAAAATGTGTTTATGATGTGAAATATATTGCAAAATATGATAGCAAATGATTTTAGTTTTATTTAAACATGTATGTTATTTTACATCATTGTGTTATTTTAACCTTAAGGAAATCATTTTGGGCCTCATTCCCCTACGTTCTGAAGCAACCTACGTTTTCGTGCTTAACATCTATAGACAATTTCTTAAACATTTTACCAATATATAATAACCAAAATGTAAGTAAATAGTTTCATGTTAACATGAATTTTCTCTGCCACAAGTAACTTCATAACACAGACGGATTATCAGAAATAACATCACCACAGAGAAGGATAAAAACACGTAACTAAGGTAACTTTCTTACTTTTATTTTACATCGGGAAAAAATATCAACACTTAATAATAACTAAATGAAGGAGTATAAACAATAAATTCTCTAAAATTTGCGGATATTATAAATGATGCAATTTACTGTATAATAAAATTTAATAAACGAATGAAGGAATTCCTAATTAAATTGATTTTAATGAATGTTCAGTTTTCAAAAATTTGTGTGCTGCCAAATAATGAGTATTTTTTTTCAATTTTAAGAAAGTTTTGAATGTCATAATATCGCTTATTAAGTTTGATATTCCAGTAATTTACTTTTACCAGTTTATGCTTATGTTTCTAACAGTAAATTTTCTTCTTCCGAGAAGCTTCGAAAAAAATTCTTACAGAGCCTGTGAAGAAATACTTTATGCTTGGATAAAAACTAGAATGATCAAATTTATTCTGCTCCTCCGTACTAATTTTCTGCTTCAACAGAATCTTTAAATATATATTTTTTTATATTTTATTGCTCAAAGATCTGTAAGGATATTACATAAAATATAGTCATGTTTTTATGAGAAAGGGGGGTCCATAAACATCGTGCTACAGGTCTCACACGTATGTGATCACTTATAAATATATTGAATTTATTATTATAATTTAATCTTTTACTTGTAAGCCAACATAAATTAGCAATAAAAGTAAGGATTAAAGTAAACGTACAGCGTGTGCACATACAAATATGAGGAAAATAACTCATTATTCTTAGTGAAAGGAGAAATTATAATTTTCAAACTGAAATTATTGACGCAAATAAAATGTAGGTAAGTATTAAATTTAAAATTGTTGCAACTTCTCTTTCAAGACAACAGGGGGCAATGTTTAACTCTTACATGGAACCATACACTAGAGAAAACTGATATATCCACTATTATGATATGTTTACTGTTACTTTTATATGGAAATGCACAATTACGACTTAAAGTCTTGCCTATGTTTAAAAAAAAAGAAACTGGTAGAGAGTATTCATAATTATTTAATAGAATTTCAAAATGAAATTTAATTCTAACTGAAAGCAAAAATTAATTATTTTATGTTCCTTTGATTAAAATACTTCACATCACTGAAAATCTATAAAATGAGGTTATGATATTGGAATTTTGCCTTGAATACAGGATTTACACATAGACAACAAACGTGCTCAAAATGCTTACAAAAATACAACACGTTTTATAGTTTAACTAAGTAGCGAAATAATGCAGTTATTTTTTGCAATAAATCTATATTATTTCAGGTCAAAAACATCCATAAAAATAAAGATCCGGTGCGAAAATAATTTATTATGAAAAGGAAATTTTTTTCGCCTATCGTATACATCAATCATTTAGCTCTGGCATTTTCAAGAAAGGAAGTTAAATCGCATAGTGTTTGATTAATTATTCATGTTGCACTCCAATTTTTGTAGATTACAACGGTAATAAATGCACCTACTTTCAAATAATTATCCAAATTTATCCTTAATGCATATTTTATATAGACTGAATAAATCTCATGCGCCTCAGACTCTGTACAAAAAACTTAAATTAATATTTATATGATAGTTTGTTAAATACACATAAATCCAGACTTCAATGTACTGTAAAATAAAAAAGGCGGTAACTCGTTCATATTATACTTGATAATTATACTTGATAGCTTGCTAGAATCGTCTATATTTCAACATTAAAAATGAAAGAGTATGTATTAATAAACAATTCATTATATGTAGACTCTTAAAATGATTTTTTTTTAATTTATGCGAATATACATACTTACGAAAAAAAAATATTTAAAATCCATTCGAAGATAATGGAAGGTGCCTCAAAATCATCTCCTTAAGAGGGGAATTTGCATAAAATACTATAAATATTAAATAAAAATTGTGTCCTCTGCCACAGTATTTTATACTATATTTTTCATCACAAACATACTTTAATAATATTTTAAACCCAAATTGAGTAACGAAAAAAATAGAATTTTGAAAAGGAGTCCAAAGGATTATTTTACCCACACCAAAGGGCACAATGATCCTTCATTTGGAAGGAATAGTAAATTATTTAAACGGCAATATAAAAGATGTAAAAGTAATTATGGCCATATGTAATGAAATAAAATAAGTTTTGCAATCATATAGTATGCATAATTTATTTTATGAAAAATAAAAAATAAAAATTGTCACAAAAAATAAAATGGAATTTTTCAAAATTTTAAATAAGAAATTATGGCCTAGATAAACGGAGAAATAAATTTAATAACGAAATGGGGAGTCCCGCATTTTGAGAACGTCTAAAGGACTGCCATGAAGATTAAGACCTGGTACTGGATTTTCTTCAGTCGATGTAGCTTACCCAGCAGCACGGCTGCCCACTTTAGGTCCTATAACTGTAACACGCCGAGAAACATAACAAACTAAACAAGTGTAATTCACATCTAAAATCATACACTATTCAGTAAACCAAGTCATATTTATGTACATTAAAGGCTGTTTATTTAAATAAATAGGAAAGTTAGTGCTTACCTTGATATGATAAAACCCACTTTTGTGAAGAATTCTAATGAGACACGTAATGCACAGATCGCTTAACTATCACCATTGTTTCTTCTTGAGTTGTGACAACTATTTCTTCAGTCGATGGATGATTTTACCTTCCAGTACGGCTGCCTACATTAAGCTATATTACTGGAACACGCCGAGAACGACAAACTGAACAAGTGTAATTCACATCTAAAAGCATACTCTATTCAGTAAACCAAGTCATATTTCTGTGCATTAAAGACTGTACTTCTAAAAAAATTATGTCAGTGTTTACCTTATGAGAGATATGATAAAACCAAGTTTTTTTGAAGAATTCTACTCAGACACGTAATGCACCGATCGCTTGAATATCGCTGCCGTTTCTTCTTCTTGACTTGTCATAACTAGTTTAAGTATTGCCTGGTAGGTAGTGCTACCTGTATCTAAGGAAAAGTGTGGATCATTTTCCCCGCTAGGATCATTTTTGACCACCTTCCCCTAATATACAATATGAATTACACATGTGTGTTTACCTATTTTGGTATTGTTAATATATATATAGTAAAATGGCTAAACTTACGAATCAAGGAATCATTCAACAGCAGTTACGGTAATCCAATATATTCAAGAAACATAAAATCGCATCAAAAAAAGGCATAAGTAGATATATCCAATAAATAGGAAATCCAAGCAGAGGTAAAATTGAAAAATGAAATGGAATTGTAAGGAATAAAACAATGGTAGAAAGCATCGGCTATACTCATCAGGCTCCACGAACCGAATACTTACTACCAAAATAAAAACAAAATAACAGAATTTCAATGTAGTTACTTAGCACAAAGAAAGCTAAATATGTAACTACGGGGATTTCCTGTTATCAAAAAACGAAAATGGAGGCAAGATGGCCGAAAACATGAGGCATGCAGGCATGGTTTCAAGACAGAGGGAAGAATGTTCATACTGTTGCCAAAAGATGAGGAAAAAATTCCAGATGCCAAATTTGGAAAGTTAAATAATGAAAAAATTAAACAAATAGTAGTAATTGCATGATAGTAGTAATTGTAGTAGTTAATAGTAGTAATTGCATACTTGATAGCTTGCTAGAATCGTCTATATTTCAACATTAAAAATGAAAGAGTATGTATTCCAGATGCCAAATTTCGAAAGTTAAATAATGAAAAAATTAAACAAACAGTATTAATTGCATGATAGTAGTAATTGTAGTAGTTATAGTACTAATTGCATACTTAAATATATATAAATTGCCAAAATTTTGTCCTCTGCCTATGTATTAGGTATGCAATTCAAATATGTATATATCTAACTACGCCTATATATCAATATTATAGTAAAAGGAACTAAGAGTATGTCTAATATTGCTATAAACAAAAAAAAGAAAAATAACAAGAATACCAGTAATGATTCATTCACTTTCTTTTTTATTTATAACATTTATTTTTTTATTTTTTTAGAAATCAACACACAGGTTATAATAAATACTTAAGATTTATTGATTTTTTAAAAATATTTTAAAGAAAAACAGCGTCCGTAGTATTTAACAAAAGACCATTGTCAGTTTTTATTTTAAAAGTTTTTAATTTTAATTTTAAGAAATACAATTGCTTCTTTTAATGAGTTACAAAGTAGAGTATAAATGATAATTTTCCGAAGTTAGCTTAAAATATATTTCAGCTGCTTTTACCAAAATATACAACTCAATATAACTATATGATTATAAATTTAATGGCCTTTACTTTATATTGTGTGGCTCAGTTAAATAGAGAAAGTTACTGTTACAGAAATCCGCATGAGCGAGTGTACGGAAGTGTTATTTAAAACAAAAAACAAGAATCAAGTCTTATTTTTTAAATCTATATAGGAGTAGTGTAAATTTAATTTTAATTTTGATGAACTTTTACTTTTAAAATACAGATTGTAAACTAGAAATGTGTGACAGGCTTTTATTCTGTTCCAGATTTAAAAGAAAATAAATAAAAACTATCCTATTTTGCTTTTCTAAGCAAATAAAACAGTTAAGCTGAAATTCCAAGGTAACGTCTCATCTTTCCGAACATGCATTTCTTGACTTAAAATTTAATTACATCAAAGTCTTGCACTATTGTCTAAAAGCTTCATAAACTCGTTTTGTCAAATAAATGACGAATTCTCCTGTTTTTCCAGTAAATGATTGCCTTCACACCCGAGAATTTAATCAAATTGCCTTCCACTGTATTTGAAAGTGAAATCCAAATTCTGTTTAATTTCCTTTACCCATCATCGTAGGTAAACACTCGCTTCTGTTTGCTAGTTGAGATACACAACTTGTACCAGATTTTTCAATTACTAACAGAACGCATTTCTTGAAGGTGTAGTACGTTATTTCTATTCTCTTTAACAGTCACTATACACATCTTATCTTCATTTAAAGTCTCCTTCCTTCGATAAATATGCAGTATTGAAAACGTTATCATATCATAAATAAAAATATTTTTCCCTTGTTCCATATTTTGGCACATTTAACAAATTACAGATTATTGTAAATGTTTAAACCTTTACAGATTATAGTAATGGTTTAAAAGTGTCTATTATTGTAATACTCATTTCATCATTTTTCATCATCACAGAAAAAAAATATTTTTTTACAATATTTCTATTTAGATTAAATAAAAGCAAAATAACTAGTCACTTTCATTTACAAAATACGTAAACACATAACGTAATATTTTATTATTCAAACGCTACACGTTCGTTATGACTAACATACAATACCTAAT
This sequence comes from Cheiracanthium punctorium, assembly GCA_038373885.1. Classification (NCBI taxonomy): domain Eukaryota; kingdom Metazoa; phylum Arthropoda; class Arachnida; order Araneae; family Cheiracanthiidae; genus Cheiracanthium; species Cheiracanthium punctorium. Next base: position 378,073 of record JAWZYV010011842.1, read on the forward strand.
TATTGTTAATCCATTTTTCTTACGGTTGCAAGCTTTATGAGAGTAAAAATATGCCTTTAATAAAGAATTCATTTTTAAAAATCAAAGATAATTAATGTTCAGTGGCGTATGAAAAAATAAATTACGCTAACGAAAATCTTAATTTATAATAAAGATGTTTAAAAAATGTTTATCTCCAGAAATTAAAATAATTATTTCTTGCCACTGAATTAGTGACCCGAAATTTTCAATTGGATAGTTCCTAAGTAATTAACAAGAATTATTTTTAAGTTCTGTTATTTAGAATAAAAGAAAATATTTTTAATGCATCGTTATAACTGTTTCTTTTGGAAATTTCTAATTTATATGTTAACTAGCTGAAGTGCCCGTTCTTCGCACGGGAATGAATGGACTTTTTGATATTAATATTTGTTGTGATTACTATTTATTGTAATAAAGAGATATAGCAAAATGGATATCGCATTATATTGTGTTCAATAATCATGCATACTGAATTTCAAGGCAATCGTTTTTACGGTGCAGAAGGCGATGCGGCGTAGCACAATCTAGTGGCGAGTTTTAGCAAAACGGATACGGCAAAAATATTCTTCGCATTCAGATATCGATGTATACGAATTTTCATGACGATCGGCTGAATAGTCTTGAAGTTCATGTGTTGACGCGACATCTAGTGTCAAGTTATAGGAAAATGGATCGTGCCAAACTCTTCCCCGTGTTCAAATATCTATGTATACCTATTTTCATAGCGATCATTCGCACAGTCAAGAAGTGATACACTGCAGGGCCATCTAGTGGTTAATTAAAAGAATGATTTGCTACTGCGCCGTCATGTGGCGAGTTATAGCAAAATGGATAACGCCAAAATATTCTCATTGTTCAAATAGCTATGTATACTGATTTTCAAAGCCACCGTTTGAATGGTCAAAAATTTGGCCTGCTGCAGCGTCATCTAGTGGCGAGTTAAAATAATAATGCATTGCAGTGCCATCTAGTGGTGAGTAACATCAAAAGTAACGCAGTTAGAATGTATTCTTCGTTCTCAAATGTGTAAGTATAAAAAATTTTATGCCGATTGGTCGAACGGTATAGAAGTTGATGCGTTGCAGCGCTATTTAGCGGTAAGTTACAGCAAATGGATAGTGAAAAATATTCTCCGTGTTCTAATATTCGCGTGTACCAAATTTCATCGAAATTGGTTGGACGATATTCGCATAGCAAACGGCTAAACGGAATAGAATTCGACGTTCTGCTGCGCCACCTAGTGAAAAGTTAGAGGAAAACAGATAGCATAAAAAGCTTCTCAATGATAAAAGGCTTAGGTGAACCAAATTTCATAGTGCAACGGTGCTGGAGTTTTTCAACCTCATACACACATACCAACATTCATTTTTATCTATAACCAGTATCATTATATATCCCAGTCTCAAATAAAATCCAGTTTCAAATCTAAGCCTCGCCAAAGTGCCAGCATACGCCATTTTGCAAGAGTTTTTTCAGGGAATCATTCGAAGCATTGACTTAGCAGCAGTCAAAATGGGAAATGGTTCGACCGCCAGGCATTTATTTGAAAAGTGGAATCCCTTAATACAGCCGCATTTTTTAAATTATCAACTATAACATGTTTTATTCATCGTTACCTCGATGTACTAAATGCGAAGATTTCAATTTTCTGAAATTTGGCGGATTTCCCCCAAGTTAAATCAATGTACTCAATTGGCGAGAATTCTGAAGCTACATCGATTGAAATGCCCTAATAACTGCATTATTTCTGCACGGATAGTTAAAACTTAATGCTGTATTCTAAGAAAACCTATACACTTGTTTTCAAAAATGCTATTCCCTTAAGCTCTCAGTATATTGCGCCAAAAAGTCTAAAACTGTGCAAACCGCTAGAACTCACTCTCTAAAAATCGGCCTATCAGCCATTTTTTTTTTTTCGCCAAACTAAAAAAAATTACATATTAGTCTGGGATATCTTCGATCCTCATTGTTTTGCGTATAAAACATTTCATTCCTGCTCTCATTTCTTATGCGCACACGATATTATAATTAAAAAATAACCTAAAAAAATGATTATTATTCTTTTATTTTTACTTTAAGAATTTAAAACATTTTATTCGGCAAAATCGCCACACATGGCAACCAAGATGCTTATTTCACACACTTTTTTCACTACAGGGGTTAATATTACGTAAAGCTTTCTGCGTGGAGAATATAAAAAATCTCTTAAATTCCGGGAACGGAAATTAAGAGAACCATTCAGGAGGAAAACGTTTTTAAGTGGAGTTTCAAAGTTTTCAAGTGGACTATCATTTATTCTATATTATTTTACATATCTGTGTAAAATTTCAGGCTGACAGGTCCATTTTTGTGGAATTGTATACTACCCAAATCAACAAATTGACAAACAGAATTTCATTTTTATTTATAAGATAACCTACGCTTGTTTTTAAAAATACCCTCTCATTAAATTGCGCCAAGCGCTAGAATCATAGAAAATCTGACACACTTTCAGATTTTTAAATACGCACTAAAGTGCTATATATAAAAAGAGTTATAATCCATGGGTCTTCCCTATTTTCGTTCCTTCTTTCATTAAGTTGGAAAGTGTATCATTATTCATGAGTGTGATTAAACAAAATTAAAATTGATATTTCTAACATCCTTTTTTCTGGATGTAATACATTAGATGCAGAAAAGCTGCTCAGAAAAATGCACAATTCCAACTGAATGAAAATTTCAAAAACTTATACGAAGGTGTATTCATAACCCAAATAGCAGACGATTAAATTACGATAAATAGCGCCAAGCGTTAGAATACTCCTCGAAATCGCGAGAATGCTGAAGATAGATCGCTTGAAATCCCTTAATAACTGCATTTTTTTCGCACGGATCATTAAAATTTAACGCTGTATTCTAATAAAACCTTTGCAATTGTTTTCAAAAATCCGTTTCCTTAAGCTCTCAGTAAATTGCGCCAAGCCGGAAACTGTGCAAACCGCCAGAACACACTTTCTCGGCATTTGAGCCATTTTATTTTTTCGCTAAACTAAAAAATTTTAACATATTAGCCTCGGATATCTTCAATTCTTATTGTTTTGCGTATAAAACATTTCATTCCTGCTCCGATTTCGCATGCACACGATATTATAATTAAAAAAATATAACCTTACGAATATAAACGAACAAAAAAAAATCATTATTATTCTTTTATTTTTACTTTGAGAATTTAAAACATCTTATTCGGCAAAATCGCCACACATGGCAACCACGATCCTTATTTCACACTTTTTTCACTACAGGGGTTACAATTACGGAAAGCTTTTTGCGTGGAGAACATAAAAAATCTCTTAAATTCCGGGAACGGGTGGACTTTCAAAGTTTTAAAGTGGACTATGATTTATTCTATATTATTTTACATATCTGTGCAAAATTTCAGGCTGATAGGTCCATTTTGGTGGATTTGTATACAACTCAAATCCACAAACAAACAAACAAACAAACAAATAAACAAACAAACAAACAGAATTTCATTTTTATTTATAAGATATCTGAAGATAGCTAGGAAAGGAATGGCAGATAACATAACTGTAAAGAATGGGGAGATTTTTCGAGCTTTTGTATATTTACACTAAAGTCATTTACCTACTATATTTTTGAAGGGACGTGTGAAAACAGCAGGTAATTTAATAGTATTTTCAAGTGTAATATTTTTATCAATTTTCAAAGTTTAATGATATTTTTCACTTAAATTTGTTCATTAAATTTTACTTTCTGTATCATTATGTGCAGTTAAATGGCAACGGCACCCTTTATGAACGATATTATTATAGATTTGTAAATGAAAGTAAAATAATTTCTAGTATATCTAACATATTTGGAATCCTTGTGTAAAGATCACTAAATAGAGAAACAGTACATCTCATATCATATAATAATACCTGTTTTATTAATATAACTGAGTTAAAATTGATCAGAAACAGCTGTCCAACAGAACAAAAACGAATGTTTTATACTAAAATTTGCTGCAATGCTTGACTGTAGGGATATAATGTACCACAAAAGATTGATTATCTACTTATCTGAATAAATATAATGAACACATTTTTGAAAGATTATGTCTCCTTTCGCAGACATTGCAAACACTTTTTCCTTAATTAATTAGCGATACACAGGCATTACTTTCTAGCACTGATTATTTTAAACAATCACAAAAAGCTGCTTTTAAATTAATTTGAATGCTTATTACTGTGTCATATTTTATGTAAGCAGCAGATCACCACAATAGTAACTATTTATTTTTATATAGCGAAAGGCATTATTATATGAAGTATGTCACAATGTATCACTGTGAGAGAAAGATTGTATGATGAATGATGTTTTATTATTCATGGTGAAAATGATTTAAAAAATGGGCTTCAGGTTTTTTAACAGAAAATTACTGAATTCGATTCCAACTAACTGAATTACTCTATAAAATACAATCAATTAAATACTTAAATAGTAGGAAACAAATTATTTCAGTTAACACAGATAGATTTTAAAAGAAATCACTAAATAACCGATGTCATCTTATTTATTTGTGTAGCTGTCAATCTCAAAAATAATTTCTTTATTTGTGCAGCATGATTTATTAAGGGATATTTAAATATGATTACGGAAAAAAATGCTTTATGCTTTTTTAAGCTATCAGTACACGATAATATTTTTAAAACAACTGAACTTCCAACGGTTAATTAGTATTTGAAACGTAAATATATAACATGTTTTGCTAAAGTTTCAGAACGTTTTTCATGCAAAATCGGATATCATATCTTTTATTTTAGCCAAACAAAGTACAGTATCCCTTCATAAATGATTTCCTTTATATTTACCAAACAGCCGTTATATTTTCCTTTCTTAATACTTTTTAATTTCCGAACACATACTATGTAAGGAAAGTAATGTAGTCATGGAAAAATTCGACTTTGAAATGCATTTTTTATCCATTTACACATTTTGAGGTATTCTTAATTTATGCTATTTATACAGCAGCTTATGTATGTTATGCATGTGTGTATGCGTGCTGTGTGATGAGTAAATTAGATAGCTCCTAAACAGCGCATTCGATTGGGCTCAAATTCGGTATATATACACTCATGTCCATAAATTAAGGATAATTCAGAATCACACAGAAATTGATCTCTAAAATAAAAATTTCACCTGTGGAATGATCACACACATCTTGAACAAGAATGTGCAAATTACAGGAAACCACCAGATGGCGTGGATGATACGTCACAATGACGAGAGTGTAAGAGAGGGGTATATAAGGAATGGTGGCAAAGAAGTAAAATTGTTCACAAGCGCTGTGAAAGCCTTTCAGTGCAAAAACTGCATAGTTATGGCACAAAGGAAGCATTTGGATGATGTTTTACGTGGCAGAATTATCGGACGACTGGAATGTGGACGTACCCAGCTGTAAGTATCCGAGGAACTTGGAATCGCCCAGAGTGTCATCTCCAGGCTTTGGCAACGATTCCAAGATGATGGTAATGTGAGTAGACGTTACAGCACAGGTCGCCCCCGAGTTACAACGCCGAATGAGGACCGCTATTTGGCAGTTACTGCCAAAAGAAACAGACGGAGTACAGCATCAGACCTGTCTCGTCAGCTCTCTTCAGCTACCGGTACGACAGTTTCAAGGCAGACCGTGTACAGACGCTTAGGGCACATTGGTCTATATGCTCGTAGGCCTGTCAGATGTGTTCCACTTACCGCAACTCACTGTCGCCTGCGATTAACCTGGAGTAGAGAGCACGCATTGTGGACACCGCAACAGTGGTCTTGTGTGATGTTTTCCGACGAGTCCAAGTTTAGTTTGGAGTCTGATTCTCGCCGGACATTCATCTGGAGAGCGCCAGATACCCGTTACCACCAAGAGAACACCATTGAAAGACACCGTTACGGTGGTGCAGGATGGCTCGTTTGGGGAGGAATTATTCTTGGTTCCAGAACTGACCTGCATGTTCAGAGTGTAACGATGACAGGCCACATCTATCGGGATGTCATTCTGGAACAACATGTACGTTTCTTTCGGGGCGCCATGGGTGCTGAATTTGTGTTTATGGATGACAACGCCCGTCCTCACCGTGCAAACATTGTAGACGAATGCCTTCAATCGGAGGATATCACCCGTATGCATTGGCCAGCATACTCACCGGACTTGAATCCAATAGAGCATGTGTGGGATATGCTTGGCCGACGAATTGCAGCCCGTCAACCCCCTCCCACCTGCCTACCGGAACTTCGGAGTGCATTGCTTGATGAGTGGTGTAATATTCCCCAAGATCAGATTGATCATTTGATACTCAGCATGCCTAGGCGTTGTCGGGCCTCTATTGCATCGTCCGGGAGACATACTCCGTATTAACCATCCTACTAACCATGTTATACTGTTTTTTGTAAATAGGTTCTTTTTTGAAATTTGGTCAAGGGAGTAAAACTTGCAATTTTTATTTATTATGTCAAACATATAGCATCTTTTATGCTCTTTACTTTTTGTTTAATAAATAGACTTTACAAATAAGTCAAATTTGTTTTGCTTCTTTCTCTTTCTTTGCCTCAACTTCATTATCCTTAATTTATGGACATGAGTGTATTTTAGACCACCTTCGAATGACCCATATTTACTTTTTTGTGCATAGTGTTGGCGTATAGTGTTTTACAGGGCTACTAAAATTAACTCTTATACATTATGGCCTAAATACGAAAAATTTTTAAAGTGCTCTAGCGTCTAAAAGGTGCATTTAATTGAAGGAAAATTAAGTATGTACATTATAGGCCACAGTCGCATTGTCTGTATCGATTTTTGTGTGTGTCTATGATGGATTGTTCAGAGATTTGCAAATTCTTATTCTTGCGGCATATGAACACACATTTTTAAACGTTTGTTTGTGTCTGAATGTTGTATTCCAATAATTTCAAATTAGCCATGTTTATTACAGGTCACCGTTACAGAACCTTTATTAATTTGTTTGTGTGTGTAGCACTTATAATTTTTGTACAGAGCTGCAAAAAATAATTGTTATAAGTTTCGGTATATGGACGGAAATTCTTGAAAGTGCACCAATGTCTACTTGGTTCCCGCGACCCAGTTAAAATTAGGTACACATATAATCGATAACCGCCTTATAGTATGGACTTTGGTCTGTGTAGACCATATAGGTTTTACAGGGCTTCAAAAATTATTCTTATAAATTGTAACCTAGATTAAAATATTTGTACTTAAAACTCCTCAGACAATCACACAGTTAAATGGTGAAAGTAACTTTTTTTTTCGATACTAAAGTAATATCATAAATATGCGAATTTTGAACGAATTATTAAAATAACGTATTATAATTTTCACGTTTTAAAATTTAATTCAAATTTATTTGAATGCCTGGTAACGATCAAGTGTTCAGAAAGTTGAGTAAAGTCATCATATATTTTAAATATTTTACCCTAAAAAAATACTTCTGTATAGTAATACAAATCTTTTAGCATAGCTAAACATTTTTGCAAGGAAATAAACAATTTCTGTAGGAAATATTTGTTTCTTTCCTTATAAAAATAGTAACAGGCGTATTTTCTCTAACAAAATTGGCTTACGTTTGTGAGTCGCAGGTCAAAGCTCAAAAGGTTTTTTCTTTCTTTCGACATTCAGTGAATTTTTCTAGTGTCATTAACCCGTATCGGAGAAAGATCAAATAGGATTATGGCGCTGGAACGATATCACATTTAGGTTGATAGTCATCTGTCCGATAAATCTATAATTTATGACTTGCAATAGTCACTTTTAAGCATGCGTTGAGTGAATAAAGAGCAGTGGAAAAATTTTAGTAAGATTTTATTCATTATGCAACGGATATTTTCTGAAAAAACAAATTTTTTCAAAGCAATAAAATGCTTATTATTATGTCCATAATTTAATTATATATATATATATATATATATATATATATATATATATATATTCTTTCTAACATTCATCTATCTGTTTTATTGCTAACACGTGTAGGAGAGCTGTATCGAACGGGTTATTATTGGAAATTGAAGAACATCGCGTTGTATGTTTTAAATCAACTTGTATTTATTGTACTAGGGTACCACCGATTTACAAATGAACCGAATGACAAAGAGAAACTTGTAAGAAAACAATAATGTTATAAAAGATTGAGAGCAGAAATTTATGTGTAATATATTCCACAAGTTTGGACGGACAGTCAGTGTGGCCGATGGTGTAGCCAGATATGTGTGATGCAGCCGATTATTCATAACACCTCAAAATGTACAAGAAGGTATTGTTAAACGTTGTTTTTGAAAATCCATCGGAATGGCCGATGCTTATGCCAGATTGTTAAACACCACTAAGTACAGAATAATTCAATACAAAACAGTTTCCCAATATCGTGTTGGCAGGGGATCACAAATACTGCCCTGCAACAAAGACTTCGAAAATGAAATACTCCAGATAATTGGTGGGAGTAAAATTGATGTCGGCCCAATGAGCATCGTTCCTTCGCTGATGAGGCCCATTTTCACTTAGAAAGATTTTAGGACAGACAAAACCGTCTAATATGAGGCACTGAAAATCCGCCTGCATGTTTTGCAAAGCTACTGCATTCTGTAAAAGTAACAGTTTTGGCATAAATTTCCAATAAAGGGATCACTGGGCCATTTCACTCGAGGGAAATGATTAACTTTCAAGGTATAGAGGAAGAATCAGAATATACGTAGCTTATGAAGAATTGGGCGTGGCCACACCATAATACAGAAGTATTCAGGATTCTCGAGAAATACTTTATTAACGAAGTCACTGTTCTGAATCATTTGCGAGAAGTAAACATTTCTGTAGATTGTATGACTTCTTCTTGTGAGGTTATTTGAAAGACACATTAAGAATCCTCAATTGTTGGAACCGCTTGTAGAATTAATCTCTGAGGCATTCGCTTTTCCCTCAGAAGAGACATTGCAACGAGTGACTTCAAAATTTAGTAGAATTGTCTGTGTTGTCTGTTTATCATCAACTCTGTAATTTTTACGGTTTTATGAGGTAGTAAAATACTGTTAAATGGTATAGTTGTGGATAAATAAACGAGCAAACTTATTTACTCTCAATGAAAAACCAAAATCCACATGCAGATATCACAAATTATTTAAGCCCGCAGATGTAACAAAATATTCATTAAAAAGAAGGTTTGCTATTACCTTTAGTATTTCTAATTATTTGTAGACTACTAAACTTCAATAACACAAAAAATTGTGCATTTGAGTCAAAAATTATTATGTTTGATCACATTATCGAATGACATTTAGAACACATTGCATTACTCTATTAACTCGCAGTTGTATTGTAGCGCGCTTTTCTTGCTGCATTGATTGATTAATTCGTAATGAATCTTAATAAAGTTTAAATCTCGTTCTTTAAAAATTTATTTTTGAAAGCAACATTTGTACTTACTTTGACTGTCAGTTTCCTTGATTTATCCATACGGATAGTGAAATGTGCTGTGATTTTATTTAAAAAACTTAAAGTAGCAACTAAGTTTTGATTTTATTTAAAAATCTTAAGGGGACAAGGGACGTTCAATATTCAAAATTTTCAATTTTGAATTTTTACTTGTAATGATATATAAAGTTGTTTAACATAAAATCATAGTTGTTTAACATAATAGTTTGCATCTATATTGAAACTAAAAATTAAAAAATAAGTATTTTTTTAAATGAAAACTTGATATTTTTTTTGAAAAAATACGCCTTCTTTTTTTTAAACTTAAAATACCCCATGCGCATTCCAAATTAATATAAAGCTATAATTTTTTAAGTATGCATTTGCATTATATATATGAACATATCTGCGCATTCATTTTTATGTGTGACAAGGGTAAGCTTTATAGAAAAAATAAATTCATGTGAGATGTAGCTTTTTTTCAAATTTACACCCTATTGTTACATTTTAATTCCTATATCTCTATTAATTAACTTTTGTTTGAAAATTTAATGTGCAGTTATGTACATATATGCATTGCAAGTACACTGTAAAAAAATAACAGCTTTTTATTAATTTGGAATGCGCATGGGATATTTTGAAAAAAATATTGAATGCGCGTTTTTTTCGCAAAGATATTAATATATTTTTTAAAATAATATTTAATTTTTTATTTTTAGTATTAATGTAAATGTAAGCCTTTCTGTTAAACATTTTTACGTATGATTGGAGACTAAAAATTAAGAAATGACAGTTTTCAGTTTTAACGTCCCTTGTCCCCTTAAATAGCAGAATTTTGTTTTATGTAATTTTATATTAATCTAGTAAATCGTCCTGTTTGTAAAGCGAATAAATTCATTTTTTTAAGCTTGAGTGCATCAGAATTTAGTGTTGACGAGTTATGTTCAAGATACCCTTTCTATCTGCTAAAAACCCGTTAAATTACCTAAATAGCAGTTGAATAAATAGAAACGAGAGAATCGAAAAATACATCATTATACAAAAATAAACTACCTTTAGATTAAGTTATCAAACTTACTCTTTAAAAAATTTAAAGATTCTATTACTAATGATATGGTACTTATGGTACTAATGGTACTAATGGAAATTACAACTATATATTTGAAGTGAAATGTACGGACTCTTCGTAAATTAAACAAATCTTAAAGATCTCGTGTATATTTTTTCATTAAAGTTCTTAAAGCCTAAAATATTCAAAATGAATTTATTACTGTGGTTTGCATTTTTTAAATATTTTTTTATCCACAAGAGAGAAAAATCTTTCACGCGCTCCTTTTCCAAAAATCGAAATACAAAATTCACATTCTGAAAGGCTTTTCCTTACATAAACATATTTTTAACGATTAATTCCTTAAACAAATTATACGGTTTAATTTTTATACTTCTTTTAATGATACAAAGGTCTTAATTAATGACCTTTTACAAGCAGCATAATAAGACCGCAATGTAATTACATGCAACTCTCTCCATCAATTATCGACTTTAATTTCCTCTTTTCAAGACGATTTACAAGATATTCACATACAAAGTGATTAAGAAAAATCTGCTGGTTACGAATTTTCAAATGAAAGCAACTGCTGGAAATAAATTTTCACGTGAAAAAATAATTGAAATTTATGGGACATTAGAAAAAGATTAACCTAGATTTTAGACACATGCACAGAGCTATGTTTTGCAGGAAAAAAAAAGGATTATAACTTAAAATGGAAAAAATATTATTGTTGCTTCGTTGGTAAATAGATTTACTCTTTATGTATCATTAATTAAATAATAATAATCAATCAATTATTCAATCACTTGCAAATGTCGAGTATGTTGGTAAGATAAATCAAACGAATGAAAAAATTAAAAGGTTAAATAGACAACAGTTAAATTGTAAAGATTAACCTATTTTGAAGTAAATTTCTTAGTAAAATGAATGAGGAATATTTTTAATTAGAATATATAGTTTGGGATAAATGTAGTATTTAACTATTTTATGAATTATTCAAACATAATTTAACTTTAAAGTATGACAATCGTACCTTATTTAAATATTTTTGATGTTGCAGCAAGTATTAAAATGTTAATTCGGATTTGAATATTAATTTGTTGGTAAATTCTTCTAATTTTTAATTCAATCTTTTAGGTAATTAATTTTTTCTTGTTTTAAAATTATTTAATATACTACAAAAATAAGCATATATCTTTTAAAAAATTTATTGTCACAGAAAAAACAGACTTGAAAGTATACTGAGAATTTTTAATAATAATAGACTGTTTTGTAATGCAAAAACAGTATATTAACCTTGGATCCAATAGCAATGCAAGGTCTAATCTATTATGAAATAAATTAATATCGTACGTTAAATATAGACATATATTTTAAAGACGATAATATAAAAGCGAAACTTGTAAATTTGTCCGTGTGTTACCCTTTCACGCTGAGTAGACTGGACGAATTTGGATGGAATTTAGAATGGAGAAAACTTATACACTGAATTAACACACAGGCTACTTTTTACGCTCCTACCTTCCCTCTTAAAAAAAAAAAAAAAAAAAAAAAAAAATTATTTCGTTGCTTTCAAGCAAATTGAGACAGGTGACGCTGCTGATTCAGCGTAAAGAAAGTGATATCAGCTATCAGCACAATTGTAATGGGGAAAAATAATAATCATAATTTCGAATAATGAACATATTTATTTTATTAATAATACTTTTTAAATCGAGAACTAATATAACATTTTTATGAGCATAAAATTATAAATAATCAATGTGATCACCCCCACAAACACGGGGGATATAAATTCTGTAGCAGAATTCGTCCCACAGACTTTTCGGCATGTCTGGTGCCGTTCAAAACAGTAATCAGGTTTAAAAGCAGCAATTATCCTCGTTTTCGGCTCCGCAATTGAAGTTGGTAGATTCGGAAAAATCATTTTTATGTAGCCCAAAAGAAAATTATAGCAGGGAGATATCTCTCGTTTTCTTGAAAGATATTTTTCAAGAGCATTGTCGAAATTTGTTCTGTGAAACAAGACAAAGAAAAAAAGAAACTTAAAATAAATGAAACTTCACAACTTTTCATTGAAAACAATATGCGAAATTCAACTTTACTTTACATTATTTAAAATGTAAATGCTTTCAAATTTAGGATATCCATTTGATTTTATCCTGTATTTTAGAAAATAAATTATATGTCTCTTAGAATTATGCAATTAGCCATTTTCATACAAATGTGTTGATGCTTCACAACATAAATTTCTATTTATAAAAACAAATTACTATATTAGTATTAAATCACTGTGAAATAATCGTGGGTTTAAATATTATAAATATATATATATATATATATATATTAATTTATTCGACTTATAAATTTTATAATTATTGATTTATTATATTTTGGGACTTGAAATTTGAATGAATGAAGTTAATTTATCTCATTTGTTTAGGTTTTTAAGACGGATATCACAAAATCTAATAATTTCCTTCCATATTGCATCAGCCTTTATAAGCTCATTCTTTTCTGCGGAGATATTCGATTCAACATTTTAGACTTTATAATCTATTCTAACAATTCATTAAGAAAGATCTCATCTTGGTCACTTTCCATTGTGTTAATGTGGCTTGTTTAAGTGTTTAAAATACAGTTTTTTTTCTTACAGTTTTTGGCATTTGTTTGCGGGATCATTTTAAAGATAAGTTAGTTTCTGATTTAAGTTTTTAACTTCTGATCAGTTTTTCCTATAATTCATCTTCAGTACTTACTTAAAGAAATAAGAATATTCCCTCGCAATATGTTACACCTCTTCACAATACTTGGGCATATTTCACTGGGGAAGGCTTTAAACCATTGTGGATATTGAAAAAAAAAGCTCGTACCATCACAGAAGAAACTATATCCTGCTGACATTAAAAAAGGCGTAATCTATTATTTATTAAGTTCAGTTATACATGTATGGGATTAAGTTATAGGAAAACAATTAAAAATGGATACAAACTATTATTATTTACTATAATCTTTAGAAATGAAAGCAAAAAAATATTGATTAATGAAAATACAGTTTATACGTGAATGCGGTTAAGTTATAGTAAAACAATGAGAAATGGATTGAAACAATCAAAGCAATATAAAAATCGCATTTTTATAAATGGCTCAAACGCCAGTAATTGTTGGCTTACGCTGTATGTACGCAATCAATAGATGTTTAAAAATGTTACGTTATTACTCAATGCTCTATTATGCTCTATTACTTGACTTAAAAAAATAACTTAAAAAATGTATTTGTCAAGGATGAAAAACAGCAATATTCATTTTAGATTGTTTGCTTTTTTTAACTAATGGGTGTACAGAAAATATTGAAAATCTCAAAGCTAATTGAAATACAATCATGAAAAAATTATTAATCTCTGTCTGCATTAAAAAATAGTAATTATACCTGGTATTAGAAACAAAAGCAAATGACACAATTTAAAGGAAGCTATACGTATGTTTAGCTTACAAAATTAGCAGTATAATAATTATGCATGTACTTGAACTACTAGTGCAAACTCTCTGGGAAATTACGGATATAGTTTGGAGATTGCTAGTGCCCTATACAAGGTTAGTGAATACAAATGCGTTTAAAATCGAGCACTGCTAATGAGGTACGGATTTTCTTCCATTAAATTAGCTCGGAGGGGTGCTCGGTGATTAAGAAGATGTAAAATTTTGTGGTGTTCATTAAATTAGCAGCTGCATGAAATAATAATTATCAATTTTCGCCTAAATATCTCGAGTATGGTTTAGCGTTTAGAGCTACTCATTAATGATAAGCATTTAATGACGCTTCCCCTATGCATTGTGGTGTTCATTATTGATTCTAGTTTTGCATTTTTGTGGAACTTTTAATTTTTATAAGAAATAGTTTCTTATGGGCTTTACTTTTTTAAACTTGCCGACCAGGTTGTATGGTGGATAAAGTATCGTACTACGGTCTCGGATTCAACTCCAGGTCGTCGAGGTTCGATCCCCGACTGGGCGTGGATGCCGTTTTGTTCGTCCCTTCATAGGGGGCAACGGTGGTCCACCTACTAAGTGCCCCCACAATAAAGTGACCTACAACTCCTGCCTTAGTAGTGCGCAATGCCTCCAAGACATTGCTAAGGTTCGCCATTAAAAGAAACAACTTTTTTTAAACTTAAATCTGGTCTATATTATAGAAAAATTTAAAAATTAATCTATTTCAGCATGAAATCTCCGTAATAGCTGATATCTACTCTGAAAACCATTGTAAATCATAGTTTTTGGTAGCTGATAACAGGTTCATTCCCAGTTCATTCGTAGTTTTTAATCTATCTGTGTGAAAGGACGACTTTTTTAATTTAACGACAAAGATTATAGATAAGCGTTACGGTGATAATTACTATCTGCAATTTCAAAGCGAGTGTATAGACATACGAAGACAGAAAGGCCATAATAAATGAATTATAATTTTTAATTACAGTTACATATACTAAAAACAACTGAACTATTATAAGATATATCATAAGCCAAAGGGGATAAAAACAAAGTAAAAATCCGGAACACATTCATATCTAAAAGCAATAATTAAATGAATGCCTACCAAAATACCTGATTCAATTAAATTTGTGTAGAATCACAAAGAATGTTTCAAAGAGTTTTCAAAGAACTTATTAAAATATATTAAAAACTAATTGGGCTTCACTGTCTTCGCTCGCTCACTATATACTTACATAATATTAACGATAAAAATAAGGAAATTACTCTTTTCATACATATCTATATAATGCATTTTGGTTAGTTTATAAAACATGCTAAATTTGGAATCATTAAACCTTATAATTTCTAGCGAACAATTCGAGAAATACATATTTACAAAAATTTCAATTTTTATTTTTTATTAAATGGTGCTCTTAAAAAGTAAGATAATCTAAATTGTACTTTAAATTAAGGTACAAAAAAATAAGAGTGTTTTAACATTTTAGATTTTTAATAATAATTAACTAAAATCTGAAAAAAAATTCCAAATACGCTTGCAGTATTGAATTAACTTAGTTTATGTAGTAAAGCAAATTTTTCACGGATTTCCGCTTAATTTATTGGAAACATTGTGTTGTATTACTTAGAATTTTAATTGTCTATTACAAACATGTTTGACAGAAAAATACCGAATATTAAGAAGAAGCAAAATCTCAGTAAATAAATATTTCTGAACTTAAAGGTAGTAACAAATGAGAAAAAAATTCTTCTTTATTCATAAAATTTCTTTCTCTTTATTCTCGCTATTCCTTTCTTTTAAGGTTGGGAAAAACTTTGTGTATCTTGAAAATAGGTATTGGAAAAGGTATCTTCAATAACAACGAGAAACCGATCCTTCTGGTTAAATTGTGCTTTTCCAGAAAAGAAATAAAAATCACAAAATGCAATGGAATCACTTGGATGAAAGTAAAAAAAAAATCTAAAAATGGAGGCATGAAACACTCAGTAAACAATAAGAAAATATACTTTTTTCTTTAATCTTTAGCATTAGACAGTTTGAAATATAAGGAATTTTAGTGCTTTACTATTATTAAAGCTTTAAAAATATATTATTTTAAAGACACCTTCTCGTAAGAGAAAATTAACAATTACGATCCAATAAGACTTATTTTAAAATCTTTTGAAAAGAAAAGAGTTTGTAACTGCACTGGAGTCTAAAATTAAGGTTGCAAACACGAAAAATGGGATTTTTAAAGAAAAACTGTATTCAGTGTGTTAGAATTTAGTACACTAATATATCATGCTGGAAGGCAGGAAATGGTAACAAAAACATTTGCACAGGAGCTAAATGCAGTCTGTTAGGTAATTGAGAAAAATATTGGTCAAAAGAGGTTATGTTCATAAGAGATGACGACCCTCTCTCAGATTTGTTTTCCCATGCGTTTTTGTGCCTCACCCTAGTGAGAAAACCCCAAAAAGTTTCAACTGGACGCGCTTCTGGTACATTTGGGGAGTGTAACTTTTTTGGTTAGAAAGGCACTTTTTCAGTCAGTCATTGTGACATTTTTTTCGAATAATGTGTACTGGAAAAGTCTGGTCAAAACATAATTTTATCGGTTTGGTGAAAGATATCAGGAAGTTGTTTCAATTTCTGTAGAGATTTTTCGATATACAGGGTGTACAAAAAGTCCCTGACACATTTCAAAATTAAATATAAAATCATCTAATTGGGTTACGAGAACCAAAATGCTTCCTATGATGAAAAGTCTTGTTTATGTAAATAAAGAAATAGTCCCAAATTTCACCCATAGATGGCGCTGTAGAAACAGTAAAAACAAAACTCAACCAAATATTCAGCACTTTTACTTTGTGAAGCAGATACAAGCAAAACCAGCTACCGTACTTCAGTATGTGCACCTGATGTAGCTCTAACCACATCCAAACGGTACTCTATTTCACTCCGCGCATTTGATAGCTTGTGGTTTTGATTGAATTACCTGTGTGATTCGTCTCTTCGTTTCTTCGATATCAGCCACAGGAGAGGAGTAAACGTTATCCTTCACATACTCCCACAGGAAGAAATCAAGATGGGTTAAGTCTCAAATGAAACACGCATTTCAACTTAATGCAAGGTCAAGCAGCGCCATCCATGGGTGAAATTTGGAACTATTTTTATATTTGCTTAAACAAAACTTTTCATCATTGAAGGATTTTGGTACAAACCGCAATCTCGTAACACAATCAGTTGATTTTATATTTAATTTTGAAATGTGTCAGGGACTTTTTGTACATCCTGTATATATTGAGTTGTTTGTTTGCTTGGTTTTATGCGAAACCTACATGAGGGTATCTGCATACGGATGGGTATACATTTAAATTAATTACTAATAAGCAAATCGATTAAATGATATCGCCGACAGACCCTTCGATAAAACTTACCAATGACCCTTCAACTAGGTCTTTTTACGCATATTCCGTAAGAACAGGATATTTCACATTGTCTGGTGTATTTTTATTATTGCATGTGTGCAAAACGTGCTTCCCAGCAGTTCGCGGTGAGCAAAAGTTAAGTAATTTTCGTCATCCAAAATCATGGATGTGTCATTTGCAAAAATTGCTAATTGAGCGAACGGAAATATTTTGGAATTTTTTCGTGCTGTCTGGAGCTGTGTGTCGGAACACGTTGACGTTGCTATTTTCGAACTTAGGTGCCACTTAATATTCGATTTAATGTCACTTTTGCGAACACCGAGTGTTCGCAAAAGTCGACGTTTCTATTAGCCAACTTTGTTCTTAAAGCATTTGGGCATAGCTTTTCAGCCGTTTAGATATTTTGTCATCACGCGGACAAAGATTATCATATTTTTTTCAGGCTCGTTACCTTCACTGCACTCCTCAATAATACGATAAATCGTTGCTCGGGAAACTGACTTATCAACTGACTTTAAAAATGTTGACACTTTGTTTCGTCTATAATTTCCGAGCAAGACCAAACGTAGTCTTACACAATTTGACTTTGTATGATATTTATAATGAAATATTAAACCAAATTGTTTCTCACAGTAAAGTAAAAGTGTTGTACATCCTATGACAAGTGCCTATACTACCCTCTAATTTATAATATCTTTGTCGTGTAAATAAAATCTTTATTAAGACTTACGTGTTATAAGCGTCATATCAAGATCTCATACCGTTAATGGGAATATTGATTATCGATAGCGGCAGTGATTTCTGCACTTCCAAAAGCACAGATTTTAACGTTTATAGGTACCTTGGAGGGGGTTGTTGGCATGCGATGACTATTGCTAGAGCACTACACAAATGCACGACGAATTCTTCTTCCTCCGAATAATCGGCGATTCTGTTATTTTAATTTTGGACACCACTCTATTTTGTGCTTTTGTTATGTTTCAGCTGCATCTAAACTTACTTTCACAAGAAGTACTATTATATAAATTTATTTTCTTTCTTTTATCTTTTATTTACGTTGAGTCACCATTAAATCAAATGATGTCAGAGGAAATTTAATTAATTTATAAAAGGAAATGGTGCTGAACAATATGCCAAATAGCAGAAAGTAAAAACTGCTTTACTTTTTAACAAAACTAGTATGATTTATTTGAATTGTTAAACATGTAGGCAAATCTTTTACTTAATTTTTCACCTCACGTGCCAAATGCATTTTCTGTGGAATGCATAAACTCCTATGAAAAGAGTTTTTGAAATTTTTTGCTTCTTATTATAACTCACTATTTCACGTATTCTGTGATCTCCTACCTTTTCTTTGTGGGTGGAAGGGAAACTCACGTCTTGCTCCCCGTGATCTTGAAGTAAACCATTGTACACATAAAAATACATGTAAGTACCCTTGTACACGCTTCACAAGTATTATTTTGAAGAGCGTGCCCTTTGCCAGATACACATTAGCCAAGTCAGTTTTCCGCAAACCTGTTTGGTCTGGAATGATCTAGCTAGTATCATGGCAAAAATACGTATCTCTTGTTTTTAACTGAAAAAGAGCAGAACATCCGGATCACTCTATCCGCACATGATCTCCTACCTTTTGTTTGTGGGTGGAAGGGAAACTCACGTCTTGCTCCTCCTGATCTTGAAGTAAACCATTGTGCACATAAAAATACATGTAAGTACCCTTGTACACGCTTCACAAGTATTATTTTGAAGAGCGTGCCCTTTGCCAGATACGCATTAGCCAAGTCGGTTTTCCGCAAACCTGTTTGGTCTGGAATGATCTAGCTAGTATAATGGCAAAAATACGTATCTCTAGTTTTTAACTGGAAAAGAGTAAAACATCCGGATCACTCTATCCGCACTGGGATGCAATCCAAATGAAATAAATTAATTATTCTCAAACACTTTTATCAACACTAGAACTATTGGAGATGTCTTAAATGTAAGAGTGTGCTTGTTGCATTTTAAATATAATGTCCCCCCCCCCTCAAAAAAAAAACACCATTTTTCTTTTAAATTAGAAAATGTAAAATAACTTTGCCCGTCGTATTCACATTACGATAGTAGTGTAACTATTTTTTCTTGAAACGGAAACCAATGTTGATACACCCAGGCAAGTGAAAAGAAAAAGTAAATCATTACATCATTCAACACTTTGTCTGAAAATAACCAATTTACAATGCATTTTGGCTTCATTTTTTTATTCTAGATCATTCCAAAATCCTATGTCACTATGTAGCACATTTGAAGCACATGTGTGCTTTCTATCTGACATGATTATGGTACATGATTCATTTCAAAAGAAAAAGCATAAAAATAGATTAGGATCATAAAATTGAATTTTTTTTCCAAAATTTATTGTAACAGGTTTTCTTCTCAGAAAATTTAAACATAAAAAAACATTCTTTATATCCATTTAAAAACAAATTATGATTTTTAGTCCAAGAGCCAGCACCAAACAAAGTCTCTGAATTGTGCAAACAAAGCTTTTTTTTATAGCTTATTACATTTCTTGTGCACACAAACATTCTGCGGCGAGTTAAGTGCACCTGAGAACAGGTGTATCAAATGCTCTGCCAAAGCTGCCGCTTTTAGCGAGGTAAAAAAATGAACTGAGCAAGGCTAAATATCGTAATGCAAATTGGATATTGCATATAAATGAAATCATGATAGTCAGTCAGCTGAATGTGGTGGCAGAACTGGTCAGTCGGTCCCAAGGTATGTAAAAAAAATGAATACTATGCAATTCAAAATATTTTTAGGGTAATTGTTGTATCAATCATAATAAAAATAGATGATCAGTCATCGGTTTTGTGTGACAGCGCCCGTCAGTCAGCAAAAAAAGAAATAAAATTACGCCGGCGGGCTCGGCATTTCAGGCGGCGGAATATAAAATTAATGCGAATAAGAGTATTAAAGAGCGCAGGTATACTCTTAGGCATGGGACCGAATTACAGTACCCAATATACAATAGCTCGGGGTCATTGTATCTACAGGGACAGCTACTCTTTAAATACTCTTCAATAATGAGTAAGTTTTTGTAATAGTACAAGCTAAAAAGTGTTTAGTTGAATTAAATTTATTTCTTTGTTTCTTTTATTCGTACTTTTTATTTCTTTTTTTGCTGACTGACGAGCATAGTCGCACGAAACCTATGACTGACCATTTTTTTTATGATTTATATAACAATTAATACCCTAAAAATTTTGTAATGGAGTAAACCAATTGCACAGTATTTATATTTTGTACATATATTGGGGCAGACTAACTCAGAGCTTTGTCACCACATTCAGCTGACTGGCTGTCACAACTTTCATTTTTATGCAACACATGCACTTTGTGTAACTATTATGAGCGTTCATTTTATTACATCGGTTAAAACAACAGATCGATTGCGTACCAGAGACACTTGTTCTCAGTTTCACTTGACTGATCATAATACGTTTGTGTACACAACCACTATAATAAGCTATAAAAAATCTAGGCTTGCAAAATTCAGAGACTTTTTTTTAGGCTCCGGCTCTTGTTCTAATTCGCATCAGTTTTAATATCCGCCGCCTGAAACGCTGAGCGCGGGCGTGAACTTTTCATTTTATTTTATTTTGCTGACTTACGGACGTTGTCCGCAATATCATTGATTGACCTTTCTTATGACTGATATGATAATTAATACCTTAAAAATTTTTGAACTTTGCTAAACGAATTGCACAGTATTTAATTTTTGTACATACAATGGGGACGGCTGACCATGTCTGTCCCCTCAAACAGCTGACTGACTGTCATAAGTTTCATTTATATGCAATATCCAATTTGTATAACCATTTTCAGCTTTGCTCAATTCATTTTATTACCTCACTAAGAACGACAGCTTCGACAGTGTGCCAGAAACATCTGTTCTCAGTTTCAGTTGACTGGCCGCGGTATGTTTGTGTACACAACAAATGTAATAAGTTTCACAAAAATGTTGCCTTGTTCAATTCAGAGACTTTTTTGGCGCTGGTCCTCTGTCTATTTGGTTCTATTCTTTCATTCACTTTAAATTTTCAATTTAAGTGAAATATCGGCTACATATCCGTACAAAATTACATTTAATTACATTCAAATAAATAAAATTATATTAAATAATAACTTCTGGGGATTTATTGAAAAGAAGGATGTTCAACTTTGTCCTCTTATTTTATTATGCAAAATAATATCTGTATAAATGAATTCTGAATATTTACAAACATATTCGAGCATCGCAGAATAAAATTAATTTGTATGGTATAATTGTAACATTAAGCTTTTAACGAGTTACTTCTCAATATATCTGTCATTAAAAACACTTAAAAATATAAGCTCATTTACATTTACTTTTATATATGATGTATAAACACAAAATTAAAACTGGCAAATGCTTAAAATAAGGATAGTATACAGGAAAAAATAAAAAGAACCTAAACTTTTGCCCAGCAAATTTTATAAAACATCTTTTTTTCCAATTTAGCTAGTTTACTGCAATTTAAATAACCAGAATGTATGTTTTATCTAATTGAAAGTCAAAGAGATATGTAGTAAAATATTTTTGCAAAGTTAATTCAGTAAATGACATAGAAAACTTCGTGATAAATATTCTAGAGGAAGTAACCTTTTTATTAGATAAAGTAAATTTGAGTGATTTATGAATTTGCTGAGAGCGTTAGGAGTATGAACGCTGCATGCTTCTATTGTACTGAATTAACTGCCAGAACTTAACCGTATTTGTAAAAGTGGTTGCGTTTCAAGTAATGAAGATGTTCTCCAGGTGTTTTGGGTATTTGAGACATATGCAATGCGAGTGTATTGCCTATGTAATACTTTATCTTGATTAAGGTTTAACAGTTATGTTTTCAATGGAAAGTGTATGTGTTATTCATATTTATTTGTAAAAGCTCTAAAATGTTTTAAATGCTGATATTTAAAAAGCTTTATAATATGACTACTGCGGAGGTTCATCTTGTAACGTTCATAATAATATCACGCTACGTATTAGTAATTTTTTAATTGAAAACAGTTGTTTTTTCATATAATTAGATTTTATTTTTGAATGGTATTTATTAATATATCTCGATGAATTTGCTGCATGAAATTTTATTTATTAGTTCAGTATCTATTTATGATTTACTAAATCGCGTTTATTTAAATAACTTCTGTAAAATTTATAAAACATGTTTATATTATTACTTAAAGAGTTTAATTTTTTAAACTGCATGTGGGTATTTTCTTAAAGTTTTATTTAATGACATGTACTGTATGTATTGAAACACAAAGATTAGTATGAGTAAGTTATTACTAGAAACAATCATGCTATTTCCAGTACAAAAATAATTCTTTAATTAAAATATTTTGAATATGTTATATAAGCAGTATCGAAATTTGAAAAGTTTTACATATAATAAAAAGAAAATAACTTTCTACATTTAAACTTTTAAAATTATCAAGATACTAGAAAAAAAATAATCACTTTTTTTTAGCTTTAGAAAATAGTTTCAGTGAATTTTAATGAAAAGGTTTCCTTTAATTAAACCTAATACAAATAACAGTAAAAGATAAGGGGTGGTGATCCAAAATAATTCCCTTAGGAGGAAAACTTGCATAAAATACCATAAATGTTAACTTTCCCACAATATTTTGCATTATAAACATATTTTAGTAATATTTTAAACCCACACTAAGTTATGAAAAAAATATAAATTTTAAAAAGTGTTAAAAGGATCATTTTAACCGCACCCAAGGCAAAAATAATCCTTCATTCAAAAAGAATTAAAAATTGTTTTTTCTCCAAAATAAAAGTTGTATGAGCAATTACCACAATACATAATGAAATAAAATAAGTTTTAATATCATATAATATGCATAATTTATTTTATGAAAATTTCAAAATAAAAACGCGTCACAAACAATAAAATTTAATATTTCGAAATTATAACTAAAAAATTATGGCCTACAATAAACGCAGAATTAAATTAAATAGTGCTATGGGGAGTCACGGGCTTCGTACTTTAGATCATATTACTAGCTATCAGACATTAGCAAGTGTAATTTACATCTAAAAACATACTCTATTCAGTAAACCAAGTGATGTTTATGTAAATTAAAGACTGTATTTCTAAATAAACAGGAAAGTTATTGCTTACCTTATAAAAGCTATGATAAAACCAGTTTTTTGAAGAACTCTACTCGAACACGTAATGCACCGATCTCTTAAATATCGCCATTGCTTCTTCTTGACTTGGCACAACTATTTTATGTGTTACCCGATAGATAGAGCTACCTGTATTTAAGAAAACGTATGTGATGGCTTTGCCCGCTAGGATCATTTTGGGCCACCTTCCCCTAATAATATAAATTGTAAAATATAAATTGTATTTCGGTTTTATATTCTTATTAAATAACCTACATTTAATAACATTTTTTTCTTTAAAAAATATGAAAGCAATTAAAAACACTTGAACATTTTATAAAAATCATCTAAGACTAATTCAAGTAAGTATATGAATCTCAAGAAAGTACAAAGGATTCCTTAAATTAATCACTTTCTACTCATGCAGATTCAAAGAATTTAAGATGTTTTACATTCTTCGCATTGAACTTTTACTTGTTTAGTTTTAGCCCATAATACTTTCTCGAGATAATTCATAATATTGAAGGCAACGGGAAAGAGGAATTTCTTCCAGAATAATGACTGAGAATTTCCGAACGCTTATTTCAATTCACTTGATGCAACTCACCATCCACCATCAAATTTAAATTAAAATACATCAATCTTCCCAACGCACATTACAGTGATGAGAAATTAAGTGAATACGCTGATGATCTCTGAAGCATATCAGCCTTCACGTTGTATAACACTGGCGCACTTGCCTATGTAGAAATACAGATATGTACTACATACATATATAAATTTATACGTGATGTAATAAAAAAAAGAAAGTACAATTAAAATATAAAATTCTACTACTTTTGTATTTCAATTTATGCAATATCACTCTAAAATGAGGTCTCAGACATGATAGAGCTATCATCATAGGACTAATATTAACGTTTCAATCACTCAGTCAACCATTTTCAAGTAATTCTTTCTTCAAGTTTCAAATCGCCGTCACATTGACAAAATCATGAATTTCGATGTTGACAAAATACATTATTTGTAACACGTATAATGAAAGCTCTCTGATTTACTAAATCGCGTTTATTTAAATAACTTCTGTAAAATTTATAAAAAATGTTTATATTAATACTTAAAGAGTTTAATTTTTTAAACTGCATGTGGGTATTTTCTTAAAGTTTTATTTAATGACATGTACTGTATGTATTGAAACACAAAGATTAGTATGAGTAAGTTATTACTGGAAACAATCATGCTATTTCCAGTACAAAAATAATTCTTTAATTAAAATATTTTGAATATGTTATATAAGCAGTATCGAAATTTGAAAAGTTTTACATATAATAAAAAGAAAATAACTTTCTACATTTAAACTTTTAAATTTATCAAGATACTAGAAAAAAAAAATAATCACTTTTTTTTAGCTTTAGAAAATAGTTTCAGTGAATTTTAATGAAAAGGTTTCCTTTAATTAAACCTAATACAAATAACAGTAAAAGATAAGGGGTGGTGATCCAAAATAATTCCCTTAGGAGGAAAACTTGCATAAAATACCATAAATGTTAACTTTGGCTCTTTCCCACAATATTTTGCATTATAAACATATTTTAGTAATATTTTAAACCCACACTAAGTTATGAAAAAAATATAAATTTTAAAAAGTGTTAAAAGGATCATTTTAACCGCACCCAAGGCAAAAATAATCCTTCATTCAAAAAGAATTAAAAATTGTTTTTTCTCCAAAATAAAAGTTGTATGAGCAATTACCACAATACATAATGAAATAAAATAAGTTTTAATATCATATAATATGCATAATTTATTTTATGAAAATTTCAAAATAAAAACGCGTCACAAACAATAAAATTTAATATTTCGAAATTATAACTAAAAAATTATGGCCTACAATAAACGCAGAATTAAATTAAATAGTGCTATGGGGAGTCACGGGCTTCGTACTTTAGATCATATTACAAGCTATCAGACATTAGCAAGTGTAATTTACATCTAAAAACATACTCTATTCAGTAAACCAAGTGATGTTTATGTAAATTAAAGACTGTATTTCTAAATAAACAGGAAAGTTATTGCTTACCTTATAAAAGCTATGATAAAACCAGTTTTTTGAAGAACTCTACTCGAACACGTAATGCACCGATCTCTTAAATATCGCCATTGCTTCTTCTTGACTTGGCACAACTATTTTATGTGTTACCCGATAGATAGAGCTACCTGTATTTAAGAAAACGTATGTGATGGCTTTGCCCGCTAGGATCATTTTGGGCCACCTTCCCCTAATAATATAAATTGTAAAATATAAATTGTATTTCGGTTTTATATTCTTATTAAATAACCTACATTTAATAACATTTTTTTCTTTAAAAAATATGAAAGCAATTAAAAACACTTGAACATTTTATAAAAATCATCTAAGACTAATTCAAGTAAGTATATGAATCTCAAGAAAGTACAAAGGATTCCTTAAATTAATCACTTTCTACTCATGCAGATTCAAAGAATTTAAGATGTTTTACATTCTTCGCATTGAACTTTTACTTGTTTAGTTTTAGCCCATAATACTTTCTCGAGATAATTCATAATATTGAAGGCAACGGGAAAGAGGAATTTCTTCCAGAATAATGACTGAGAATTTCCGAACGCTTATTTCAATTCACTTGATGCAACTCACCATCCACCATCAAATTTAAATTAAAATACATCAATCTTCCCAACGCACATTACAGTGATGAGAAATTAAGTGAATACGCTGATGATCTCTGAAGCATATCAGCCTTCACGTTGTATAACACTGGCGCACTTGCCTATGTAGAAATACAGATATGTACTACATACAAATATAAATTTATACGTGATGTAATAAAAAAAAAGAAAGTACAATTAAAATATAAAATTCTACTACTTTTGTATTTCAATTTATGCAATATCACTCTAAAATAAGGGCTCAGACATGATAGAGCTATCATCATAGGACTAATATTAACGTTTCAATCACTCAGTCAACCATTTTCAAGTAATTCTTTCTTCAAGATTTCAAATCGCCGTCACATTGACAAAATCATGAATTTCGATGTTGACAAAATACATTATTTGTAACACGTATGTAACACTCTCTACGAATAATTACAATTTTTTTAATGGACATACATTATAATTTCATTTATTTTTTATACGGATGAAATACTGAGAAATTGGTAATTGAATTTCTTGATTTCAAGTGTTGTATATTGCATTTTATTTCCTTTCAAAATAACTTACCCACTGAAAAATTCAGAGCTGTCAAACTGATTGACATGGAGACTGTTTAGATTTTGCGATACAAAAAAGTTAAAGCATTATCATCAAACTTTTTCCACTTTAAATAAGATGTTCAATAGCCATTCAAATATTTGATGTGTCAGTTTTTTTCTGATTAGAGCTTCAAATATATCAAAAAGCAGACACTACTTGTCCATACATTAAATCAGAATAATAAAATGCAGAATGTGGCCTTTAATGTAACTTTTGAATGATTTAATGAAAGATAGAGGGATGTTTTATTTTTAAATCTTTTTTCCGAGTGTAGAAAAGTCAGAGATACAGGGTACAGTGTTCCCTTTAATAGAAAAATAAAATGTAAGGAGATGTAGAGAACATTAAATGGAGTGAAAATCACTCATCAATATATAGTAAAAATCCATGTTTGAATTCATCTCTTTATAATTGCTTTAAAATCGGTTGAGACGGGAGTAAACTTTTCTTTAAATTTTATGATAAATTTATTTTCAAAAAATTCCTTTTTTAATAATTTTTGGTTTTAGTTCAGTATGTTTTCTGAAAAATTAATCAATTTTTAGCACACCACGGTTAGAAATTTCAAGAACACTTAAAACTATTTTTTTAATTGTACAGTTTTAAGCGTTCTACAATGCTGAAGTAACTGAAGTTTATACACTGCAATCGAATTCTTAGATACTTAAGGGGAACGCTAACATATTTATTTTGACTTGCCAAAAATATTTTTAAAAATCAAACTATTTTCTTTTTAGAGCGGATTCTAATTTATCGGAACACGATGTGTTTACTTCAATATTAATTACTTCAAAATAGTCACATAAAACAACAAACACTCAGGATTTAATTGAAAAAACTACCAAGCACACTTACTTGGTGAAAGAACGGGGGGTGAAAATGACAAAATAGAAGGCAAGAGAAGAGAGTGAAAAGAGCAGTGTTCACTATTGTTTTAAACAGGCAATATCTTCCTACTGCAAAGTAATTAATTGTAAAAGGAACACAAGAAATTTACTTCATATTTTTCTGCATTTGAGCGGGAGAGAATACAAGAGAAGTGCTCACTATTGTTTTAGGCAGGCGATAGCTGCCTACTGCAAAGTAATTAATTACAAAAGTAACACAAGAAATTTGATTTATCTTTTCTTACATTTGAATTGGTCTAATATGCTAAACTTCGATTTCTGTTACATTATATCCACCCCTCTTTTTCTTTTGAATTTTTGTGCAGTCCATTATTAATAAGTAAAAATCATCAATTTCCTGCTCTTCTTTAAATGATAGCCCTGTGTAGGTCTTCCATTTAATTTTTATAGACATTTTGATCTTTAGCAGGAGTGGGATTGATATTTTTTAAAGATAGAACTCCTTTTTGTTTATTCTCCTTTCCGCTACTCTACTAACCTATAGTGTCCAGTTCTACTATGTAAGGCAACGATGTTAGTATGACAATTTCATGTCTTCTCTTGTAATTTACGCTTTTAATTATGCATTCTGTTTACCAAGGAGACGACATTACTACTACTGGTGAAAGATGCATGACCTAGTTCTTAGGCGCATTATTTCAGATGATTGTGATGTCTAGTGTAAACATATTCATTGCATAACGCTTGTTAAGCATAGAAGCATCTAAAGGCTTTTTTCGTAGTTTCTAATTTCACAAAAAATATTCAGGAAACACATATCCGTTAAAAAGGGATATATCTCCGTTTTTCAGACCCTTTCAACACAGTTTGCACTGTAATTTCTCTTCAAAAATCAGCTTTAAATGTTATCGTAATTGGTATTTAGTAATGCAGCGTGCTGGTTGGTTTATTAACAATATCCTTATTCCCTGTTCATAAAATGTACTTAAAGGTATCATGAAAGACACATCTAATGGCTGCAGCTGATATACTGCCAAACGATCATAGCATAATGTAAGAGATTTCAAAATATTTCATGGCGTCCGAAAGAGGGATGACTCTGTTTCGGATCACCATCAATGCCTCCGTTTCTCCCACAACTGATATTTTGTTTCTAAAAAATGGCTCATCTTTGAACTGGTCTCGGATAATTAATCGAAAAATTTATTAAATTTCAACTTAACTGTAAAAGAGTTAATGCTTTAATTACAAAAACGCAATGTCCTAAGGTGACTTGATAGTGTCCAATAAGTAAAAGGCGCAAGTTCGAGGAAAAAAAAATCTTTTTTAATTGAAAACAGCTTCTTACAAACAAACAAAACGTCAAACATGTTACATACTTCATTCAGTATGGTTAATAGATGATCAAAAGGGATATAAATTTACTACACCGGTAATGTGCTGAACAGAACTGAGAAACTGAATATCCCCATTTGAACCGACGTCCCGGTTTTAGACAACTCTTCCCCATAACATTTTTCATGGCTGTGCGAGATAGTTATGGTATATCGTATTCACTCACACACTCAAACACACACATACACACACACCCGCACATGAGTTAAACAGATGTTCAAATGTGGCATGCATTTTAAGGCACCTAAATTTGTAACCTTTAACATCATAAACAACATGTAGCTTCAACTGGTCAAATTCACGAAAACTGAATTATTTTAATGGATTTGATTCAGTTCAGAAAAAATTTAGCTTTTTTTCTGAAAAGCATCATTGTTATCGGAATTTGGAATATCGACACACACGCAGTTGCTTTTGGATTTGTTTTTTGACCGCTGAAACATAAAATTTTGACAAATAAAGTGAGAAATACGACAAAATTTTTTACTAGAGTGAAAAAATGAAATAAACCGATGACCCTCTTTACGCCTAAAGCTCATAAGTGATTTTTGGAGCTCACTAATCACATTCAGTCGTCAGGGCTTATTAGATAAACATTCGTCAAACGAAATGTGTTTGATGGTGGATAAAGTGAACGTTTGCCAATTGGTCATCTGTCTTTTTGTGATATCTCTAGGATAAGCAGAACTCTTCCAGACCGTCTTCAATTGAATTCACTCAAAAATATGAAATGTCGAGTCAATAAATCTAACAGTTCGTGTCTCTCAAATCTACTGTCCTTATTCGATTCGATTCATCTAGACCGATTCTTTTCTAGCTGCTGTTCTTGTTTATATTTCTTTCCTGTTTCTTTGTATTTTGTGGGTCGTAATTTTTTCCCCCTACTACCGTATTATGAAGCACAGATGTTAAATATACTTCTTTTGTGTAACTTGTATGTCTCTCCTATCGGGTTTAGGGAAGACAAGTTTCCAGCAGAGGCTATGGTCTACACTTTCTTCCAAAACATACGCGTTTGGTTCCAATAAATTGATCACTAATTTCACATTCCTTAATAAAAGACGTTGCAGAAGTAAACTTCTTCAGATCATATTGAGTCTGTATACTAAATGCAAAGTTACTTTTCTTGTTTGGTCCTAAAATGATTTTATTTCACAAGGACTGAAATTAAATGATAAGTGGTTTACTGGCATGGAACTGTCATATAGCTCATTGTAGACTCATTAGAAATATGGAAAATGAACAGGATCCTAATATAAATAAAAACAGAAGTGACTGTAGTACTTGGAATATAACAATGCTGATAAAGTAAAAATTTGAACTTAATTTCTACCCTGATCTATCAAACATCCGTTTTTCATTTCAGTACAAACAAAGTGACTTTAAAATGACATTATTCACTGTACATAAAAGTCTAATAAATTAGAATGAAGTCTCAATGCAATAATATTTTACTGAAGTGCAGTGTTCATTTTTTATTCGTTTGTAATTAACTGTACACATTCTAAATAAATAGTTCATTTTGCAAAATGCCTTTCTATTTACGCAGTTGCATTTATTGGTGCACATATTCCGCCACTGAATTGCATGACCAAAATACAGACATTTAACATTCTGCTTTCGTGAAATCTGTGCAGTATTATCTATTTAAATATAGCGTATCAGAAAGAAAGCATTTTTTTTTTGTTTTAACATGCTTTTGTTTTTGAAAGAATAAGCGAAATCTGGAAATCTTTAAAATTCATGCATGCTATACAAAAACAAGTGCGGAAAAGCATGAAAAAAACATATCTCTAGCTTACTTAATAAAGAATGACTTTGGCTCCAAACACTATGCTCGAAGTAGAAGAAATTCAGAAAATGAAAACAATTCTTTGAATTCAAAATGGATCTCTTAAAAAATATTTCCAAATCCGCATGGGAGATGACTTTACTTTTGCCAATAACACATTTTAGGTTTTATCCGTTTGGTAATAGAAATATTTTCAACACAGGAGACTTAACTACGGATCACTTATTACTGTAAAGTAAGAGAATCATCCAGTATTTTATATATCTCTATATCTAGCAAAACCATATAAATAAATAAATATTTATTTATTTATTTATTTACCTTTAAATAAAAAGAAGCTGGTAGCAATCCTAGCTTTCATGTCAAATCTAATCAAAAACAATACTTTCTTGTCTCATTTTAATTCGCATATAGTTTGTATTACCAAAGTACGTGTTTACCTTAATTCATTAATTTTTATTCCAAAAATCTATAATTCTAAAAGTATTTTTCTAAGTTTATTTGATTTAACATATATTCATCGTTTGATTTATCGATAAAATAAATATGCTAAACAATACGTGAAAAAATGCTATCTAAACAATTTCTTGAAATCATTTTGCTCTCTTTTTTTATTCTTTATTTTCTGTGAGCTAATTTATAAACTCTCCAGTTTAAAAGATTTGTATTTTTTATTTCACAATGCCTATATTTGTGAGAGTATATTATTAGGTATTTCACCATAAAAAAATGCATTATGATCAACCACAGTGCTACAACTGGTAAATTTGTAATAGAAATGCACGTAGGTTTTGCTGTTTGCCTCTGATGCGTAAGCGTTATAAGTAAATAAAGCATCCCGCATAATTTCAATCGATGATTGCAGTAAAATTTACAAAGATCTTGCAACATTCCATACTTGAAAGTTAAATTCTGAACATGCAAAAATGTAAACGTAAAACCAATTTGTAGTACATGCAAAACGTACCACAACTTTGAAATTTGTAAGATATTTTAAGATTTATTAACGAAATGCTGGACAACAAAACCTAGGGAAATGTGGCCCAAAATGATCTCCTTAAGGTTAAAACTTATATAAAATAATATAATTTTTAAATGAAACATTGGCTCTTTACTATCATACTTTACGCTATATTTTGAATCATAAACATATTTTAATATTATTTTAAAAGCACAAAGAGTAAATTAAAAAATAGAAATTTTAGAAAGTGTCTAAAGGATCATTTTACCCTCAACCCGAGGGCAAAATGATCCTGCATTTGAAAGTAATTTTAAATCGTTTCCTGTTGGCAAAATAAATATGCAAAAGTAATTATGACTATACATTATGAAATAAAATAAATTTTACAATCTAATATGCATGATATATTTTATGAAAATTTTAAAATAAAAAAGTGTCACCAATAATAAAATGGAATATTTCAAAATTATTCTTCAAAATTTTGGCCTACAATAAACGCAGATAGAAATTAAATAATGGAATGGGAAGTCACGCAAGGTTGAAAAGTTGTCACGCGGACCCGGTACTGGAGTTTCAACAGTCGAGGGATCATTTTACCCGGTAATATGGTTTCCCACTTTAAATCATATCTCTGCACATTAAACAGTGTATTTATAAATAAATAGGAAAATTAGTGCTTACCTCATAAGAGATATCATAAAGCTCAGTTCTTTGAAGAATTCTACTCATACACATAATACACCAATCGCTGAAATACCGTCAATGCCTCTTCTTGACTTGGAACAACTAGTTTATATGTTGAAAAAACACTCAAAAAACTGGTGTTAAACGATAAAGTAATTAAAAAACTTTGTAAAAAACACACATAAGAAGTAAAAGGAAAAAGGATAAAGGACTTTAGGAAGACCTTCCTTTACCTTAGGAAGAAGTAAAGGACTTTTTCCTTTTACTTCTTATGTGTGTTTTTTACAAAGTTTTTTAATTACTTTATAGTTTATATGTTATCTGGTAGATAGCTCTATCTGTGTGGAAGAAAACATATGATTATCGTTCTGCTTGCTTGGACCATTCTGCGTTATCTTCCCCTACTATGGTATTCAGCAGGTAAGTAACACAAATAAAATTTTTTAAAATTTCTTTTTACGCTTAAAAAATATTTATTTAATAAATTGTACAGCAATACAAATAACAAGCAAAAAATGTGTGCTTTACTTACAGTAGTGTGAAGAGATGTATAGGGAAGTATATTATTAAAAAGTGTTCATTTTGAAGAACTATATTAACGAAAGGACTTTCATAACACTAACTTAAATATCACACAGGTTTACTTAAAATTTTGTGCATCAAAGAAAACCTGAAAAGAGTCTAAAATCAAATTTACAACTTTTTTTCTTGCTCACAGTATAATTTTACCGCCATAACATATAATATTTTTTTTAAATATATAGGGGAAAGCGGCCCAAAATGATCCCCTTAAGGTTGAAAATGGTATAAAATAAAATAAATGTTTAAATAAAACTTTAACCCTTTGCTATCATATTTTACATTGCATTTTGCATCATAAATATATTTTTATAATATTTTAAAGGCACAATATGCGTGATGAAAAAAGAATTTTTAGAAAGTGTCTAAAGGAGCATTTTACCCTCAACCCAAAGGCAAAATGATTCTGCATTTGAAAATAATTTTAAATTGCTTTTTATTGCCAAAATAAATGATATAAAATTAATTATGACAATACATAATGAAATAAAATAAATTTTGCAATCATATCATATGCATGGTTTATTTTATTAAAAATTTAAAATAAAAACTCGTCACAAAAAATAAAATGGAATATTTTAAAATTATAATTAAAATAATAAGTCCGGCAATAAACGCATAAATAAATTAAATAATGCGATGGGGAGCCTCGCATTTTGAAAAGGATTACAGGGCTTCCATGACAAGATGTAGTATTCATTTGAGGTAGTAGTAAGTAATCATTCTAGAAGTAATCATTCTAGGTCATATCCCAAACATCTAGGACCCGAAACTGGAGTTTCTTCAGTCAATGGATCATTTTACCCGGCAATATGTCTTCCCACGTTAGTTCATATTACTGGAACTCACCAAGAAACAAAAGAAACTTAGCAAGTGTAATTCACATCCTAAAACATACTCTATGCAGTAAACCAAGAAGAATTTCTTAACATTAAAGACTGTATTTCTAAATAAATACGAAATAAAAGTGCGTACTTTATAAGAGATATGATAAAAGCCACTTTTTTGAAGATTTCTACTCAGACACGTAATACACCGATCGCTTAAATACCGCCAATGCTTCTTCTTGACGTGGCACAACTAGTTTATTTATTACGTTGCATATAGCGCTGTTTGTCTGGAAGAAAACGCATACGGATCGTTTTGTCCGCCAGGATCATTTTGGGTCACCTTTCCCTATATATATATGTATATATGGATATGTATTATAAGCTGAATGAATCTTGATGATATAGATTTAGGCGTTTCTTCTAATGCATTTTTGGATTGATAATCCCGTGTTCTAAGATTTTAAACCCTTCGGCCTTTACGTACTAATATTAAAGCATATCTTCATATTACTGAATATTTTTTATTTTCAAAACTTTTTATACCAAAACCTAGTGCCTACTAATAATACATGCAAGAATTCAGAAAGTTATAATTTTTGCTTTGTAGATGACAGAAAATCTCCAGCAGAGAGATAATGGATGTGTCAAACCATCTGAAGCCAAAAGTATAAATGCATCTTTTATTAGTTATCAATTACCCACACAAAACTTCAGCATTTTGAGAGAAATGTGAAGTATTTTCATTTTTCAGGCACAAAGAAATTGTTTCGAAAGGTTTCTTGCAAAATAACTGTAAAATGTACTTACTTTTTTCTCATTTTGCTCAACTTACTATTATAATATTTCATATTTGATACTTACATATGATGCAGCATATCCTAACACTCACTGATTTTTTATCTGCTCATTTCAAAATTCGGGACCGAAGAGGCTAAGAAATGAAATCCTGCTTCATCTGCAATTTTGCACAAATGTTTGTAATTTTTCAGACAAGAATGCTTGGCAAATTTTTCCTGGCGCTATAATTTCGGTGCTTATTTGACAATTCATGTAAATTAACATAATTAAATTCAATCCGCGAATTATCGTCTTATCTGGAATTTTTCGATGTCGAAAATATATAGGTTTCGTGATACATTTAACTAGATAAAAATTCTGAGAATAAATGCTTATCGACATTCGCTTTTTTTGTTCATTCCCTATCAAAAGATAAAATACAAATTGTTTTTCTAAAATAGGAAATACATATCCTTTTATTTCCTCCCCCCAAATTAATAGAGATTAAAATCATGGAAATATGCCTCAGATTTATGTTTTACAATAAAATGCATTAACCATGAACTAAAATGTTTCTTTTAGTTGTAAAATGGTATTTTTCAAAATGCACAATTCTGAAGCGAATAATTCAACAGTTGCCGATTTTCACAAGTTATTTTTTTTCTTTATTGTACATAATTTCTAAGTAACTTAGATGAAAATATCCCCTTCAAATGTTCATATAACTCCCATTAAAATGTAAAATTTGTTTTAAAAACACCGTAAGTTACGGTTTCTGATACAGCCATTTAACGTTCCTTTGTTCATGTATACACTAAAGTGTTCAGTGCATAGTTTAGCTTTATTTTTATTCTCCTAGGGCTTAGAAATAATTTTCTAATTTGCTTTTATATTTTCCCATCAGTATTTACCTTTTTTTCAAGTCATGATGCAAAACAGTTATTGGTGAAAAGCATTAAGTTAAAAAGATAATTGACTGTGATCCCTGTGTTGTCTTATGGTAATAACTAACAATTAGGAAAAAATATATACTCAATAATCATACATACTAATTATCTCTAAAATTTAATATGATTATTAACATATAAAATAAAGTTGAACACATTTTCAAGCTTATTCAGTTTATTAAGATGATACATATGTGAGCAGTCATATATTTTTCATATCTATGTAGCTAGATTTCTTTCCTATAACTAAATCTTCGACCTTCACAGCAGCAAAAATAAATCGATTTCATATCGATTTATGACATGAAAGTTCTTTACAAGTAGAAAGAAAATAAAAAAAAACATACCTAGACATTCCATTCTTCTGACGCGATTCTGCATTATGAAAACAATAAGATTTTATCCCTGCATAACACTTTTTCTTTTTTTTCCTACTTTTTGTGTACTTTTTGAAATAGTTTTCTATCTATTATATATACATTTTTCACATCTTTTTCTCTAAAGATATTTAAGGATCACTCAGAGATGAGGCGTAAAAAGATTTTACCTAAATAATAGTTAAATTTACTATACAATGCAGGTAAATACATTCCGTTTTGTATTTGCTTAATCTCTATTACACACATATTAACCATTTCAGACAATAAGCCTACAAGTAGACGAAAATTTTGAAAGACTATTACAAAGATAATTTTAAAAACTTGTATTTGAAGATGGGTGAGTGTACTTTACGGGAATTTAAAAATCATGTCTTTCATTTATTTTATTACAAATTAAATCTCTGTTATTTTAAAAAATATACATACATATTTATTCAAAAGAAACCTTTCGATCTGGTCTTAAAGGCTTAAGATAGTTTTTATATTTTCTCTTGCATATCCGATAAAAGAAATTACTTAATACTTCAACTATGCAGTATTTTAGTCTTTATCGTTAAGATGTTATCGACAAGTATGTGTCAACTCAAATCTTTTGGAGATATTTTCCTCTAGTTATAATGTTTTCAATTTACTATGTCAACATGGAACTACGTTTTGTGTTTCTTCTTACGTCATAGAAAGCTGGTTCAGATAGGTTTAATACTGGTTATACAGACTTTTTCTTACATCTAAGATAAAAGAATTTTACTTAAGGTTTTAGCTATGGATCAAATTTCATGCAACATTTTTTTTTCTATAAAAGCTCGTCGGATTAATACATTTTTGCTATGTACAGTGACTCAAGTTTTTATGATTGCATATTATTTTATATTTAAAATCTTATTTTGAATTACCAGATGTTCTAAAACTGACTGACAAAATATTGAAACAGAAAAAATAGTTAAGATAAAAAAAGCTATTATTGCAGTGAATTTATGTGATAAAGCACATTTTTTCAAAAAAAAAAAGAAAATTGTAGCTCAAAAAGTTACGGTAATATAAAGCAAATTTCTGATTAAAATAATAAATAACAGTAATAACAAACTTTTGACCTATTCTTTCTACATCAAGTTTAAAAAATGCATTGTAAAAGAACAAATAATGAAAAATAATTATGTTTCCTTTTACAGGATTGTGTTGATCACATTTTCTTGGGTCGGAAATTTGATTCATATTATTCATGTTAGCGCCATCAATCAGTAATTTTTTAACTACATATTTTTGCAATAAAAGAACTGTGACCTGTGCCATGAATTCACTGCAAAAATTGTTTATAAGTGTTTTCCTGTTTTAATTTTTTTTAAACCCTCATTCATTTTTTTTAACACCCGGTAATTTTATAATACTCCCTCCCCTCATCGGTGACCTAGGATAGATTTGTATGATGACACCCGACTTCCATTTGTTTTTTCTAGATTCAACAAATTTCTTCTCCAGCAAGACATCCGCTTATGATTTGGTTACTAATTTTAATCTTTTTGACAGCCCCCACTTTACATGTAATGATGAGTTCAAGGTAAACATCTAAAAGAGGTTCGGGCTGTCGAAGGCTAAATTTTAAAAAGCTAGTTTGCTGCAATTAATACCAAGATATGTCACATGTGTTATTTCAGTGATGTATACATGTCAAAGAGTAACTTAAGTTGAGTCATTTTTTTTCTGTCATAGAATGCAAATAAAAATATATGGATAATACTCTTTGGTTTCTAGAATGTGGCTCTAGGGGTTACTTTATTAGCATTCCAGTAACTATATTTAAGAATTACATTTAAGATTACATTATAATTAAGAATTTTCAGCTTTGCAATAGTATAAGTTTAAAATGCTGATCTTGCAAATTCAATGTTGAAATAAGAACCTCCAGATAAAAATAGTTATGATTTTGTCAAATAACATCATTCTTATTAGAATATGATAGTTTTGGGATATAAAAAAGGCCAAAAAATTAAAACATATGATGGCTGCCATATTTGAATGAGAATACGATATACGTTTAAATTGTGGAGATAGTCTCCTTACCATGATATCCACGGATTTCAAGATCCAATGTTTGGTCGAAACTTTAAATGTCAGATCTAGCCGAATGTTGTAATGCTTGAACTTTGATACTTAACATATCTGATAAAGAAAGCCAATTCTCCTCCACCCTTAGATGTATTATCTACTCGCACGATATTATACTTTGTAATTTTCAGTGTATACTTTTTACCGCTGACTGCCTCTGTTTTGTTTATTTGTTTCTTTTTTACGATATTTTTCGGCTGTAGTTGTCTTTTAATCTGCTCCATTTGAAAACAAAAATCAACTCGCTTTAATTTTGTGTACTATCCAGTAATTACCTGGACATATCTAGCCTTTTCAGGTTAAATCACTTGATAAATCTCAATTTTTTGCGTAGTTTTTCATTTTAGATTCTGTTCTTTAATACATTTTTAACGTTTACAAGTCTAAGGTTTAGAGCAATTTCCTTCAAAATCTCAACCAGTTTTTGAAGGGTTGAAGTTGTTAAATTACAGCTGTTTTGCGGAATGTTTCATTTTAGATTCTGTTCTTTAATCCCTTTTTAACTTACGTATGGAACAACTCTTTGTTTCATATGTAAGGTTTACAGCAATTTCCTTCAAAAACTCAACCAGTACGTGAGTTAAATTATGCATCACTATTTTTCAATGCAACTAATTTTTATCGTTGCATTCTATATTCATTTCACTTCAAACCGTGAAAAATTTACTTTCTGTAAATAATCATTCTCGATGCACATATACATATACATATATATTCGTATATGAGCTACATTTATCTTACTACACTACAATTACGAGTCTTCACCTTTGTACTTTCCATCAGTAACTCCCTTTGTACCAGAGCATATAAGTTTTATAACCAACCATTCCATTCGTACGCTACCAGAAAGAATATCCTAGTTAAAATTGATTCCAGGCCATATTCTTTAACACCACGTAATATCTTGACACTCTGCCGTAAACACACAGATACACACAAAAAAAGAAGAAGATGCGATGCTGTTTCGAGTAAGGAACTGCTTATATATTGATGACATTCATGAATATACAAGGCTGACTGCGCTCCCTGGAGAGCTGCATTGCGAAAGATGTGGAATGAATAATAATAAGGTTTCTTTCATTCAAGATGAGTAGTGTGATTTATGTTGTAAAGTGAATTTTCCTCAGCTCACTACCGAAATGAAACGAAATGTTTTCCTATTCGGAATAAATGGTTAACATGGATGAAATGGCAAGAATGGGCGAAATTGCAAGGAAGTTTAGTTTTTATTTTGCCTTTTCTTTCAAATTCTATCGGTATTAAATACTCCGTATCCTATTCTGTGTACAAATGCATTATTTTTTAGATAGAAGTTGTAAATAAAATTTGTTACGAAATTCGTTATGCAAAAGAGCACTGTTTTAGAAAAATCCTTTTGGAGATATTACATTATGAATTAGTAACACTCAAAGCAATAATTTGCTGAGTAAATTTATTCTTTATGTTTTTTTTAGCAGACTAATTGCGTTTAATTTGACCACTACTAATTCGTAATGTAATGTATGCAAATGGATTTTCTAAAATAATTTACAGAAATTATCATCTTATTCAATTGTGCAACGAAATCTATAATGTATGTAAACCACTTATGCTTGTCCCAGAAACAGTAAATTGCTTGACTTCAAACTCAAGCTGTTAATAACTTAAATTACACATCACTATTATTCCCTATAACTATCTACATATTTTATGGTATCAAATTATACATTATTATGCATTATTACACATGCAGTTGCAATTAAATTATACATGTTACAGTTTGTTTTCTATACATATAAAAATATTTTTATATTTTTAGTTATTCGTTTATTTATATCATTGTACATTAAATATATAGAGATAGAATTGATGTTCTGTACATTTAAAGAAGATAGAAAATCAGCAAAACTATAAGCAATGAAAATATGAAGGGTAAAATAGAAAATGATCTATATAAATCACAAATCTGATCACATGAATGTTTGGGCATACACATCGACTGTTAATTGACGTTTTGAAAAAGGCCTATAGATTAAAACTGCAAATTATTTAAAGAAAAGTTTTCAAGCAAAAAGACATTCATTAAATGCATTTATTTCTAATATTAATATGGGGAAACACAGCATTCTTATTGTGATATATGTGCTAATCTTAAAGAGATGTGGGTTTTGTTAAATATATCTTTGTTCACCAGACTTCAATAAATGGGCTTGTACATAGTAAACTTTGTAAAGATAAATGTTATAAAAGCTGAAAGAGCTTAAATTAATTTTTAATAAATTTTTAAATTGTAAAATGAATGTTTGCGTTACCAGAGATGTCATTAAAGTGGAATCTTTAGTTTTGAAAGCAGGAATTGAATAAAAAAGAAACATTTAAATTTCAGTTTTTAAATATGTAAAATGAAATTCCATACTGACTATCTAACATGAGATAATTACATTTTCTTTTAGATCATTATATGTTTACTAAAATAAATCGTTTCAGTTTATCATATTCAGTTGCATTCTAACATTCTTTTATATGCAGAAGGTAATTCAAAAGCTAAATTGCAATATACACACAGAGAACAGGTGAATTTTGTTTCCATATAAAATACAAACTAGGAAACCTAGAGGTAAGATTATTTTTTGGTCTGTTAATTTAAATAAACTGCCCCAAAATGTATAATTTTTACATACTATAGGATAAAGCGTCAGAATAATAATGCTGAAACCGAATAAAAATGCAACTACAGAAAAACACTTTCGCTTCATTCAGACTATTATCATTGCCACCAACACATTTTTCTTTCGAATGTTATTATTACGAGGGATTCGTATCTTTGGCAATAGTCCAGTTCAGTAAAGGTTTTTGACCTCTTTCAATATCCCTGGCGATTTGTTGATAAATAGGTTGTTTTTAATGATGGAGTGGAGTTTTGTATCATATGTTGCAAAAAATGTAAAAAATGAAATCATTTTATATATTAAAAAACACTTTAGCTGACAATTTCGGCTATTTTTTACATTAAATGCGATTTGTTGCTATATAACTGAAATGAAAAAAATCATAAAATC
Organism: Cheiracanthium punctorium; assembly: GCA_038373885.1. Classification (NCBI taxonomy): domain Eukaryota; kingdom Metazoa; phylum Arthropoda; class Arachnida; order Araneae; family Cheiracanthiidae; genus Cheiracanthium; species Cheiracanthium punctorium. The sequence continues at coordinate 419,308 of JAWZYV010011842.1, forward strand.
TACGGATAATTAAAATTATCTGAAAGTATGATATACAATTTTTTTAGACTTTATTATTTACTTTATTACTAGTTGTGTTCTGAAATCGATTGAAGAATCGGTAAACTTTGCAGTCCAAATGCACATCTTTCAATTGCACCTGTACTTACAGTTATAAGCATCTCGAAATTAATGGTGGTCAGCTAGTCCGAGACCACTAAAACATATAACGAACCAATAGAGTATTAAAATTTGTTGATCCATCCGACCAGTAACCTTTTATTTGCATTTTTCACTTCCAAACTTTGCTAATTTAGTTCCTCAGTACATGCAATTTAATTTTACTAACACTTGTCGTATAATTTCATTAACGAAATATTTTTATGTAAGTATTTTCATTTTTTATTCAGCTTTTAACGGAAATCAATATATATTACTCATATAATTTCTGTTGCTTTTAGTTTTTTTGAAAATCATGTGTACAAGCCAGGGAAGTTATGGAGTAATGGGTACTTTGGACCACTGGCTAAATATTCTTATTTATACCAGTTGTTATAAATCAATATTGCTTTTCTTAAGGAAAAAAAATATTTTTATGTAAATACTTTTTAGGGGAATTCATATACGCTTTTAACGCACAGTTTATATTTTAAATAGGTTTGCGTCAAAATTAATTTATTAAAGTACGTTTTATATTCAAATACGATTATACTAAATTATTTAACGAGCTTTAAAATTTTGAGGTAAATTAGCCCCGATGCATTAAATTATGCAATAGTTTACTTAGTAAGTAGTAGCCTTTTCGTAACGATTATTACAAGAAATAGCGTAGTTTAAATCAGCCGAAAATATTTTGTCTGGTTAATTTTAAGTGTGTGAAAATTTATATTTAACATTCTCTTTCGAAAATATTATTTCAGGAATAAGTGTCAATAAGTAAGTGGATTTAAAAATTTAAAGGTCTATCAATCTATCTATCTATCTATCTATCTATCTATCTATCTATCTATCTATCTATATATATATATATATATATATAGAGAGAGAGAGAGAGAGAGAGAGATAGAGCAATGCTATAATTTCGCGCTTAAAGTTCAAATTTTGGGAACAAAACGAAAATAATGTTCATTTTACAAAATCAATTTTTGTCAAGAAACTTGTATTCACAGAAGTAAGACAGTGGCGATTATGAGGTGTTTTTAAATTTAACTTCTAAGATACGTGTAGGCGGGGGGGAAACATTGCCTTCGCTTAGGTATATTTACAGCTTACTGTAAAAAAGTTAAAATGCGAATGTAACAAAAGGCTCTAGATCGCGTTAGAAGGCTAAAAGACATTAAGGTCTGTATTTTGTCTAATTTAAATTAAAACATCTCGCAAATAATGCATTTTTAGAAAAGATAAATAGTCCATAACAATGAATCACACTTCAGATGTATGCCTGTGTGTGAAAATGACTGTTGATTTCATTTAATACGGATATCTGCTGTGGTGGAGTGAAAACAGCAGTAAAATATAATTTTGAGACTGTTTCCATGGGAAGACCACACAAGTGGACCGTAAATTAGAAGAGGCGCCAGGCAATGGACAGTCTGGACACTATAGCACAATGAACTGTCAACGTTAAAATATTTATGGCCGAAAATATTTATGGCCGAAAATGAAATGCAAATTTGGCGGGGTATATTCCCCGATGTCACACCTACATGTCTGGGATTCGACGAGGGGATGCATTAATTCCCCGATACGAACAAATCAGAAACTCCAGCCAATGATGTAAGAGGGGGTAAGAAAAAAGGAAACAGCCCCGTGGAAAAATAAAAAAAAAGAGAGAACGAGCGGACTGCAGAAGAAGAAGAAGAGAGTGTTGGAGAAGGTGTGAACGGGCTTGAAAAATCAGTCTGTGCTTCGAATCAGTGTGATGAAGTTGTGTTAAAAAAAAACAGGAATGAGTGTTGCTTGGTGATGGCTTAAGAGAAAGAAAGCGGTTCCAATAGTGCACGCGTCGATCGTGTCCTGTGTAAAGATGGCTACCTCAACATAATGGTGAATATCCCAAACGATTTATTTATTCTTGGTGTTTCAAACCTTTATTGGATACCCCTTATCCTCCAAAACCACATCTCCCCCAGACATGTTTTGATTTTAAAATTATGTCAATATCGTCTTTTAATTAATATTAGTGGAATGACTAAGAATAAATGGAATTTATTTGCAATTCATAGAGTCTTTAGTTTTTTTTTTAGTGTTTAGGTGTATGTCAATCACTTTTCATTTTTCAGCGTAATCCTAGGAGTACTTGCCAGGCAGGTTATGCGCGGCACAATACCACTGTACGATCATCTTTGGCCTTAGTTTTCATCAAATTTGAATCATAACAAAATTGAACCACCACATCTGCATTACGTCAAGATGTATTTTGTATGGAATGATACAGCAAGTACTTTAGCTTGAAATGAATTAGCATATTTTTAATATTATTTATATTGATACTTCTGTTAGTTCGTGGAGTATATATATATATATTCCTCGAAAAAATATCCTGTTATTTTTAGAGATGTGCTTTTTTCCATGGTAATTCTGATAAGTTTGTTATCAACATCTGCTCGACTGTTTCAGTTGAGCATGAATATCACTTAATTGTGTTTTCGAAATGTGTAGTAATTTGCAGTACTATAATGCAGTAAGCAGTAGCATTCTTTGTGGTTTATTGTAAAACATTCATCTGTGTAACGTAGATCTGCAGCAACTGACTTTTTATTTGCATATGAGTCATTTGTACATGTCTCTAATTTGTATTATAATTACTTTTTTTTAATCTATAAAACACCATTGAAGATTCTTATTTTATTTTCTAGCAGTGATGACTACTAGTTTTTTCAGCTCCCGTGTAGAAAAATCTATCAAAGCAACTTCTTTATATTCGACAGGGTATATGATGTTAGAAATATCAAAAACCTTCTACCAAGTTTGTTCAATTTAATACAGATTAATATTTATAAAATGCGATTTAGTAATGATAAATTAAAATAATTATGTTTTTATCTGAGCTCCTTTAAAAAACAATTTTCAGTTACATTCACCATTTTCCACTTTCAACTTGTTATTATTATATCAAAATCGAATTTTGATACACTAGCAGTTTACTTAAAATCTACACATAATGTGCCGGCAGACAGATAACCCAAATTTATTTTTATCAAAATAATAAGTTTAAAAAAAGACTCATGAATAATTTTAAACGCAAGGTTTTTCGTGTTCAGCTTTATAATTTTTCTTTTACACCTACATTAATCATTAGATACATTCCTGTGGCAATGAACAATTTTTATACATTGAAAATCAAAGATATCTCTCCAAGCTTTCTGTGTTTCAATTTCGGAGTAAACTGCTACGCTGTGAATTTTTCTACCCATTATCTTTTCATACGTGACTTTCTGGCTTTTATTATGAAAGATCTGCGAGGGCATTTCTTTTCGTTATGGGTGATTAGCAGCCTAATCACGTGATTATTATTTTCTGGACACAAAAGCTTTGGGATTTAGTTTATAGAAAAACAGTAAAAGAAATATAAAGTAAATTTCTCGATAAACCTTGAAGAAGGAATTTTTTTTTTTTAAGCTTCTTTCGGGAATAAAAATATAAGGGACAATTAAAAAGGAATTCCTCGTAATTAATGGCTTTTACCTGTGTGTTTATTTATCTAAATCTATCTGCAGAGGCGCATACGCACACACATATATGTATTTATGTACACAAGTGATAAATAGATGTTTGAACATATCAATTATCATATTCCTAAAAAAATGAAAAAAAACATATGAAAAATAGAATTTTATATGCGTAGCGTATTTTAGTGATTTGAATACTTCTTATTTTGACACTCAAATGTGTATTAATCAGTAAGCTAAGAATGTAAACGTTAAACAGCATGACAACATCAACATAACTCCCCAGAATCACACAAACTAATATTGTAAAGTTGGATTAAACTTTTAATAAATATAATTTGTATAATATACATAATATTTATTGAGCCGGGTATTAATAAAAATAAACCCATATTTATCTAAGAACTATTAAGCATTTCCCTCCTAGAAAGTATTTCATGACAAACGTCACAAATCAAAACACAGATAAATTCTAAAATGCTAAACATGTTTACATACATTTCACGACAGTTTGAGCCCATTTTCAGTACGAAAAATGAATCATGAACTGAGTTATATGCTAAATTCATACTTAAAATATTTAATTAATTGAAACTGCTTATGGAAATATGTCATTAAAAATATTTTGTAATGCTCATTTGTAAGGCTTGCCAGTATATAAAGCCAAGAAAGCCAAAAAAAGAATTTATTATAACCTGTTTTTCCTTGGCAGGAAAACGAAAGTAAGCTACTCGGAGGTTGTGTTCTATGCATATTACCCCTTTGTTCATCTACTATCACTAAAGAAAACGCATATGGAATATTTTAAAAACTTTTCCAACAGAAAGTTAATGCATAAATGCATAAATAAATAAATACATAAACTAAACCAGAGTTACCAAATCACGTCTCTTTATTCTTTTATGTGAACTATTTCCTTTCATAAAACTTCACTGGTGTTAAAATTGAGACATTTGAGTATTATGTCAGATTTCATTAAAATAATCGAAAAAATAAGAATATGAAAGTACGTGGGTGATGTATATATTAGCCATGTATATTGGCATGCCGGATATCCAGATCTCAACTCCATACAGCGTGTCTAGTACTCTTTGGGAAGGGTGATTGCGATTCACAAACCCATCCGAGAACCAACTTAGACCAGGAAACAGAGTTGCTGAACAAATGGAGCCAATTGTCACTGGGAGGAAGAAACTGTCTCTTTTACAGAATGAAATCCCAGTAGAGCCTTGTATTCAACTTTTCCACATTCAAGTTGACCGAACTTTATTTTCACAACCGTTAGTCCTAGATGCATAAAAATGTTCACAACTGGATACAGAGTAAAGATACTAAAAGGTGGAAGCGGAAAATAAATATAGGAAAAAATACACAATCTAAATTTGTATGCAGCTCCTAAGGTGCCCACAATAATATTTAGGGAAATCTTGACCATACAAAAACATTGCAAACACTTTCTCTATTTGTTTACAGACCCTATACTATGAGTTAAAAATTTGAGCTTGTATTTCTGCATGAATATTGATCCTACCGCTATCGATCTTTTTGTGTTTGTAATGTTTTTGAATGGGCAAGACTTCTCTAAATATGAATCTAAGGACGGGGAGACAGAATATACAACTTTAGATTGTGTGTATTTTCTTTTTCTTCATTCCAGACTTTTGATATCTTTGCTCTTCATCTAATTTTGAACGTTTCTGTAACTAAAAGTATGAATCCTGGACTTACGGTTTGGAAAATAAAGGTCGGTGAACTTAAATGAGGGAAAGCTGCATATACAGGGTTGTCCAAATTAAACTTCCCCAACTCAGAGGCCTGTGCAGGATGTTGTATGGGTCATAATGCGATGAAATTTTGAAAACAAGCACTTCAGATCACGCGCTCGGGATTTATTAAAAAAATATATCAGTACAAGAAGTTGCCGATAGGTGGCGCTGTAACACTTGTAATTTGCATATTGCAACAACGTGATTTGCAGAAATAAAGCTTCTGTGCAACGTATCCAAAAGATCAGCCCTACAAAAGTGGAAGGCAGGCGCTGCACAGGTAGTTGTTTCCAGCTCGCTGATGCACAATGGCGACTTTGAAAGACAAAGCTCTGTTAGTGAAATTTTTCTACCAGAATGACGAGAACTCCTGTGCTGCGATAAGAGCATTCCGTCGAAGAACTTACGCCGAGGACCAATGATACCACGCGCTTTACGAGACATGATGAAGAAGTTCGAAAGAACCGGACAGCTGGGAATTTGACCAGGTAGAGGACGACATGTTGTGGATTCTAAACGCGCACAAGACGTTGCTTTGCGGTCGTGGACGCCACTAGCCAATCGCCACATGGTGTTGTCAGTGTGTCAACTGTTTCTCGTGCTGTTGATATGCCCTATTCGACCACAGTACACATATAGAACATCTGTAGAACGTCTTGTTAATCGGCAGCGCCACCTATTGGAAACTTCTTGTACAAATATATATTTTTTTAATAGATAACGACCGCGTATTCTGAAGTGACCGTTTCGTTCATCATTATGGCCCATACACCATCCTGCACAGGCTTCTGAGTTGGGGAAGTTTAATTTGGACAACCCTGTATAAGAAACAAGGACTTAGATATAGGACGATCATCGACTATCTACAGACTTGCAAAATAGCGTAAGCCTCTGAAAGCAAAATTCTGGACACCTTTTTAATGATTAGCCCTCTACCGACGAATCATGATTCTGCTAGTTCACGCATGCGTACAATGTAAATTTAATAGTTACGAGTCACAGGTCCATCGTACAGGCAAATTTCGGTAAGCTCTTTTAGAATATATCGATGATGGTTCTATATCATAGTCTGTGGTAAGAAAATACTATCCCAATCAATCCATCTCCTACTACGTAGTTACGCTGATGTCTGACTCACTGACTCACTCTCTAACAATTCCAGTCAATCACTCGAAAATAAAACTTTTACCGCCATTTATCCCAGAAGATTTAAAAGTTCAAAAAGATTAAGAAACACAAATCGCTTACTAACATCTAGACTGTTTGTATGATCCGCTTGAAATTTTTCATAATTATGTATAAAAATATAGAAAACAGTCTGCGCTATTTTAACAAGCTGAAAATCCACCCGTTCCCTAATTTTTAAGCAATATTATTTCAGAGAGTAAAAAAAGTGAATCATTTGCGTAGAAAATTTGCTGTTTAAAGTGGCAATGACATCATTCTGAAATCATGGTTATCAGGCTTTGAAGGTAAAATTGCGATTCCAATTCATTTAAAATAGTTTTCCCAGACAATAATTTAATTATTTTTTTCTTTAAAATGATCGTCTCCTGGAAACATTGATATAAGAGGGCCTGTGTTAACAAAAAGTAATCGTACGAATGCAAAAAATTTCCGCGCGTTTCCAGAAGAGCATGAAACTCGATGTGGGTATCTGATAAAAATTGAAGCTATTTGTTTTAGGTGGACGAAGATTAAATATATTGACTGTAGACATATTTTCGTCAACTGTTTTTTCTAGCGCTCGTTGTAATTGCCACCAGAACGGGTTTTGACTTCTAGCATATATATATATATATAGTTCTGTAACAACTTTTTCATAATTTCCGATTCCAGTGAGTATAAAGCACGATTGTGCATGTGTATTAAAACTGTTGAATGATTATTTGTTATTTATTTATTCATTTATTTATTTATTTTTGTATTGTATTAACCTAAGTTCAAAACAAATTTCATTAAATCTACACATTAAACAATACGCACATACACATTAAACAATACCCAAGCTGTCCAATCTCTGAATCAAAATAATGTTAAGTTTGGAAAATTGACAAGGAATTGGAAAAGAAAAGTAGACATTAGGTGTCTATTACCAATTTCTAGCTGTAAAGAGTTGTAAATGAAAATTAATAAAGCATTGACTAAGAAATTTTAATGGAAAGTACCACATTTAAAGTATTTCAAGAGAAAAATGAAATCATACGTTATGCTTAGATATATGTAATACCTCGCAAGAGACCCTATTGTTTAAAGCAGGAGGGATTCAACTTTTGCATATTATGCGTCATCTTTTTCACAGGCGAGTTTAGTTGCGCTATATCAGGGATGGGGAAATGTCGGCCCGCGGGCCAAATCCGGCCAGCTAAACTGACCACTGAAAAAGTTACTTTTTCTGTTAGCCAACTAAATTAGGATAAGATAGAAGGGGACTTACAAATATTTTCTTCGGTATTCGCGGTAAATTGCGAGGCGATTCAAGCCGAACTTGAAATAATTGAACTACAATGCAACGATTCTCTAAAGTAGCTGTTTAACAATTCATCAAAGCTTGATTTCTAAAAAAATTTACCGAACTCTCGATTCCCCAATTTGATAAAACACGCTGAGAAAATTATCTCAATGTTTGGGTCTTCATACATCTGCGAACAGGTGTTTTCAACAATGAAGCTCCGTAAAGCGAATTGAGGAATAAGGTGACCGACGTCATGAGAGCGTTTTACGAATTACTTCTAGTAACTTGGAGCCAAATTTCAACGACGAGATGATTAAAGAACAATCAACATTTCATTTCATTTCTCACACGGGCCCAGTACGTCCAAACGATAAATTAAAAAAATAAATCCATTTGGCCTTCCTAAATATTTTAATTATTTTATACGGCCCTTCCCTTATATAATACAAGCGCACTTTTTACTTCGCTTGAAGTAAGAGTTAAAATACATGTATTCTCTCGCAGACTTTAGTTTGATGAAGAAATATCCATAACATGTGAAAATGGAGCTGAAATTGTTGTTTTGAGGAAGAAGATTCAAGAATTAATTTTTCGAATATTTGGTAGGCGTTCAGAGTTGGTTTGATTTTTCATGACAGTGCATTTTGGAATGTACAAAAGATTGGCTGTGACATAGCATCATAAATTCTTTAATAACATATTTTTTGGTCCGAAAATCTTCAGTATATTTTAAAACAATAAATAGCCAAAAGGATCCAATGTGCTACCTGAAATCAACTAATGCTCCACGATTTGGTCACTTGTTTAAGATATCCCGCTATGTGGTAATGGCAATCACATCCCTTATGTGATACAAAATTATTGTTAAGCATATTGAAAGCATATTGAAAGCATATTGATGTTTGTTGTGCATATTGAACCAGATAAATCTTTACAACCCTCATGCTCTCTTTTGCAGAAATTAATAAATATAACGAACGGTATACTTTTGATGATTATTTTGTGCTTCAAGAATATAAATTTAACCTTTTCAATTAGATAAATGTGTTTCAATGATCCATTTAAAAGGTTTTCCCTCAATGCTCATAAATGTCTCAGAGAAATGTTTTTGATCAAAAGTAGCTAAAAGAATTTCAGTTGAAAGAATTGAAGTGTTTCATACAGAGCTTACCCTTCATTTCAAATTCTCAAAATATTTTCAAAATCATTCTTATATTGCGGGATCTAGATGCCACAAGAATTCACAATTGTTTTAGATTACCTGTCAGCCGAAGCTTTATGTTATGACAGAGAGTTCAAAACTTTTAACAGAGATAAAAAAAATATTTGTTGACTATTGAGAGAACAATGGTAAAATTCTTTTGGAGCATGTAATTGAAATCCTTTAAAAGAAATCCCACCATACCTCCCGTTAAAAGAAAAATGATTTTTTATGTTAGAGGATTTTCTGTTGTCAGGTGAAAGTTAAGGATTTATATTTTTTTTCTCTACTTCTTTTGTGTGAAGAAGCAGTTTTATTACTTCGCAGTACTCTATCAGCAAATTTCATTTTACTATGTATGAAAGCAGTTTTATGATTGCATGTAATACAAAACAATCTGCATTTTTATGCTAGAAAAAGTGCATTATTCTAGAGATTGTTTTTCTCTGCAAGTGATTTTTTTGACTGAGGATAAAAAGGATTAAGTTACACCCCACGTGATTATTAATTGCTAGCACCCTAGTAAAATCAAAACCATTCAAAAATATATACATATGGTTAATATGTAAAACACGAGGCAAATTACTGCAAAAATAACATATTAAAAAAAGACCATAACAGTAGAAATAGAGGGCCACAAAGTATGAAAATCGAATTGCAATGAACCATAAATTAAACAGAAAGAAATGAAAAGGAAATTATAATCCCCAGGACACTCATAAGGGACCATACCCAGAAGATTATAATTAAAACCCACAATATAGTAGGATTTCAGTTATGTGGCATATCAAAAGAGCTATTCTCTCCACATTTCTGGGCCCATCTTACTGTAGAAGATCGTGATAGTGAAATCATGAGATAGCAAGAATATAATTACCTATATAATTGAAAAGCAAATTAGACGAAAATCACTGCAAAAATGACATATCCAGCAGGAAATCTGAAGAACAATTCAGACTATATCAGGATATACCGTGGGATGTAATCAGGTTGATATTCAAGGTACCCAGAGCCACTAAGAAACAAAAAGAAATGGAGGTATCCTACTGCAGTAAGACGTGGTAATGAGAGCATGAGTTAGAAATATTTGCTGTATGAATGTTGGCAAAATCTAGAAGTGAAATACCGGTGTTGCCAGAAACAGTAAAGTACTATTATTTGACATTATTAACACATATATATATATATTGAGTAAATTAAGGTAAATGAATAATACTGAATTAAATTTTAAGAGAAAGTGTATATTTAAAACTATAATAATATATGTATTAGCTAAATACATACAAATTGTTTATTTTCCAGAAAGTTAAAACTGATATTGAAATAGAATATTTAAAAACTAAAAATAAATCTATTGTCACTGAACAGGATCCCCCCTTTTCCCCCTGAATATATGTATGAATTCATATACACATCTAGATCCTTTTTTTTAACCCTTCGTTTTTTGATATTTCCTTAAATGTGTTTGCAGATGCATACACATCCAGAACATTATGTTATATGTTTTACTTTATATGCATACAAAGTAAAACATACATAATGAGAAAAGCTTCCTCCTGTCGACCCATTCATCCAATTACAACCTTAAAATCAAACCCTTCCCAACCTCTAGTTATATAATAAAGACAATAGACACATTACCTGCATGGATTGTATATAATATATTTTAGAAACTTAGTAAGATAGTTACATTGTCTAGCAGATAAAAAGAGAGATTTAAAATTGCACACTAAAATCTTCTGAACATAGAAACTTGTACAGTAATGTTAAAAGATGGCATTGCGGAATACTGATTTATTTAAGCAAGATGCAAAAAAAGTGAAGCTATTTCCTTCAAAGTTAAAATCAGTTCTCTTATCATATATATTTAAACTTAGGCTGTTACTATGAGCGATAGAGATACTTAAATCTAAAAAAGTAACAGGATTATTAAGCATATGATTTTTAAATAATTCCAGTGCAGAAGGATATTTTATTGGGAAGCTAAGGTTATTATTATTAGTAGTATTTACAAGTAAGATATCATCTATATGCCTTTTAATAACAGTATGTCTAACATTGTAGTCTTTTTCATAGTAATATATAAGTATAGATGTGCCAGGTAATTTGATGCGGAACCGACTTGAGGTATACCATGATTTTGTAAATATATTTCATTGTTATGTGTAATACAATTATTATGTATAATAAATTTAGATATACAGTTGAAACAATTCACATCAAGGTGGGGAGATATAATGAGATTATTAGCATTATTTTTAAGTAATTCATTAATAACATTGTATAGGTCGTCAAGAGGAATATTATTGAACAAATCTTTAAAATCACATATATATAAAGAGGTAATATTACTAATATCACAAATGGTGTTGAAAGATCATAACTATTTCCTATAGAGTTATCATTACTTTTTATATACGTAAGTTCTTTTTAATTGTGTTTTGTAAACGAGCGTGATTTAAAGTGAATATCAGTTTTTTTAAAATTACATTTTACATTCCTTCAGTCCAAATTTCAATTTATAATGCGGTTAAAAATCATTATTTTTACCATGGCTTCAGCATTAGTGCGGCTTCTCAGATGAAGAAGTGATTCTCTAAAATTCCCTTTGAATAAAATCGGAATCTTTTTGGAAAACACTCTGGAGTCTTGGCCAACATTGTTGCAGTTTAAAAATAAAAGAAAATAATCTTACCTTCTCTATTCGGTGTTTTGATACGTCACCAAATAAATAAAAATTCAGCTGTCTCCAACTTCACTTCAGTTATATTTGTTTGATTGCGTTGTCATAGGCTATCTGCTTAAGATGAGGTGTCTTGGTTGGACGACTTTCCAAGGTGTTCTAACACGAATTCCCGTTACATCTGGAGAAAACCAACCAAAACTCCAGATCGATTAGATCGACAGCCGCACGACAGGTTTGAGCCCGGGAACTTCCCACTTTAGGCGTCTACAATTTTTGAGCGTCTTGTACAGTTATAATTGGAGAAATCAACTTTATTTATAGACGGATGTCATGGTTGAAGGTTGTTCGTCTAAATAGTTTCAATATGAACGGGAATCAAATCCCCATCATGGTTGAGTGTATGAGGCACTGAACATGGTAGACAGTTGAAGATTGAAGGTACCCCTTTTGGGCCTGCAGTGCAAATGTCTATGAAACGATATGGAGTTTTGGTCAGTTTTTCCGAGTTAACGTGAATATCCGCGAGAACCTATTAACCTTCGGCAAGGCATTCCTCACTCGTATGCAGATGCCCTCGTATACGCTCTTCATAACACAAACAAACAAACATTTTTAATTTTCTGAAGTATGTTTTTGATTGATTTGAAGATAATCCATCAACTCGAGATCTAACAATACTCTTGTGCTTCCTTTCTTTCTTTCGTCACATTCCTGGATATGAATGCCATTTCCACATATATTTAAGTATATTAATGAAAAAAAAATGATAATCGCCAGAGGATAGTTTTTAGTCACCTGGGCGACCGGGTTTTGTGGAACCTTAAAATGGTACACGTTAAAATAAAATGCTTTCGAGGTTACAGTAATGTTCTTCGTGCTCTTGAGAAACACGATGGTGCACAGAACATATTTAAAAAGGGGGATGGTTTCTAGCAAATCGGAATCCAAGATCGAAATGCGGAACTTAGAAAATAGACTCCATATTTTTATATTTTAATGAATTTTTAATGAACTTGCAAACTTCTGGTTTTCAACTTGCGTTATCAAATTTGCAATTTGAAAAAAATGTGCTTGAATAACATCCATGCTGTGTGAGTTTTAACCTCAGGATGAAGCTTTTCGCGGCTGAGTAACGTTGAACCTTATGTACCACCTAAAGTCATCCTCGTGCGGTATACTTTTTATTTATATGTAGTATCCTTCCAAATTTTAACACAAATGGCATTAGAATTTTCAAAATGGGAAAAAACGTCACAAATAATTGAAGATTGTATGCAAAATTCAAGGTTGCATGTTAATAGATGCAGATATCTTCTATGACTCATGGGAAATACACTAAACTGTTTCGATGTTTCTCATCAATACGGACTATTAAAAATAATTTTAATTAATTATTAATTTTGAAATTAAACTTACCTGGCATTTGAGAGTCAACTAAATCACCGTTCGTTATATCTCTGTTTTAAAAAGTTTTTCTTTATAGCTTTTATTATTGGGGCAGGCATATACCGCCAAACTACTGCGCTTACTTTTAATGCCTTTAGCTATTGCTGATCTGCATACATGTTAACATTCCGATTGCATTATATTACGTGAGGTAGTAAAGAATATTACAATGGATCTGCCTGTCTTTTTAAATTTTGTCATGCTGTGTTTCAAATTTATGGTAATTGAAAGCAAAAATTCTTTTTTTTTCTAATGGCAAAGGGGTTTGACTTTAAAAAAAAAGAACAACAACAACAAAACAAAAAAAATAGTCATTTCCACCTTCTTTTCCTCGCCTTCCAGTAACGATCTGCAATTGTTGATCCGCGGAGAGCTCTGCACAGAAGAAGATGGCAGCCATCCATAACCAGCTGACTATTGCAAAGGGGACAATAAGGATCAGGAGACAGGTTGATGCTGTGCGAGTGGGCAGCAAAACAGTCATATTCAACGATAAGTCGAAACTCGCCGACGGTCTCCTGGCGTGGCCTGTCGGGAATGGCATCGGAGTCGAGTTCCTTCCACTTTTTGTTAGAATTTCTTTCCATAAGTAGTGACTGGAAATTATTAGAGCCTTTTCATTCGAGCACTCGTTCAAAGGTTGAGAAAGGGGCCGGATTATTGGAGATTTGTTGAAAAGAAGTTCCCTTTTTGGCCAAGTTATCAGCTATCTCATTTTCTCTAATTCCGCAGTGTGAAGGGATCCAATGAAGAGCGACAGATTTACCCAGTTGTTGCAACTTTTTAATGGAGGTATGATATTTCAATATATCGCCAAAAGATGGACTGTCTATCATTATTTTTTAAGAAAATAACTTCTGTCACCATGACCACCTACTTCAATTAGATCAAATTAAAATAACATCAAAACATTTTAAAAGTATTTTTTTACCACGTGTTATTGACAATGCATGTTAAATTGTTAACAAGAGAATAAAATGTGGCAATGCCTGCTTTTTTTTCAGTGCTACATATTGTAGAATGTTATTTTTGTTAATTTTTGAATATGGGATTCATAAAATTTAACATTGAATTACATAAAATGTAGTATTCATGTAACACATTTATACGTTTATACTACTGTCGTTTAAATGCCAAGAAAGAATTTATAAAATTTTAATCATGCTTGGTAGATTTATACAGAAATACACTAAAATTTCTTTATATTACACGTACATTCAAGGAAAATATTTCATTATAATCTAAAACTAATATATCTTTACTTTCATAATTAATTTTAGGAAGGCTGAATTCGCTAAAAGTAACGTTTATTTTTAGCATAATATCCTTAATTAGTTTGCTTAAAGTTTTTGTTACTATGTAAATCCATATCTTGATTCAGAATTCTTGAAATCGCGTTTCAATACTTAATTAACTTTTGACTTTAATCCGATTAAAGATGTTTACATTGCATCGATATGATTATAATCATTAGAGGTTAAATTAGCTAGAAGCTTGTTCAGAAGAGAAAATAGGTAGATAATTTTTTCATAAATATCCAAATATGTTGTGCACTTATGGGTTTTTTTTAAGAATTCAAGCTCACGTAAAAATGTGAGACTTCACTGATTACTTAGTAGAAAACCAGATTTAAAAAAATTTGCTTATTATATAATTTTGTTTAATAATCTGTTAAGCCTTTTTTTTTCATGATTGAAAGAAATTTGAGCAGGTAGTTTTACACAAGAAGCTTAAAAAGCTCAATACTTCTACGCGCTTTATAAATTAGCGGGGTAATGTTCAGGTGGATATAAGAAAATAATCCCACAATACACAAAAATATTTATGCTTATCATATGAAATAAAAGAAAATATTACCAATATATGAATATCTATAACTTAGCAACTGAAGCTTCCAAGCAATAACGATATCTACGACAGAATATTTTCAGCTTTTATTTCTTATGAATATGACTTATGATTTATTTGTGGCGTGGATTTTTAATCCCAAATTTATGACTTGAATTTTTGATTCCAAAATTAAAAATTTTGAATTTTGTAGTCTTTTTTATAATTTCAAATATGATTGGGGACCGTTAGGATAATAATTTTTTATCAGTGTGACACATATATGCATCTTGTGCTTTGATAGTATAAATATATGATGCACTTATTAATCTAGGATTATATCCAATCCGCTATTTGCTGTTTTCAGTAATTCACTAGTTGAAATTCGCGTAGTCAGCGCTTTAACCTGTCTGGTTGCAGTAAATGCCTACCCCAGACAGCACAGCAAGCTTGATTTATCAAGTCAATAAACTTGAATTAAGCTTGAAAATTTCAAGCGTGTAAGCTTAATGCAAGCTTGAATCAAGTGTTCTAGTTTACACTTGCCCAGCTTGCATTAAGCTTGACATAGCAAGCTTAATAAATTTTCCTAAATACACGTGGCGCCGGTCGGCGAACTCGCCCCAAATATTTTATTTTTCCACACATTTTCATCTCTACGCTGAAATTTTTAAGTTATCGTAATCTGTGTTACCATCAAACGTCCGGGGCTAGGATCGAACACGGTATCTTTAGGATGGGAGTCCCGCGTCATAACCACTCGGCCAACCTGAGTTGGGCTGATATGACTAAAGTTTGATGTGACTGTTCACTCTTTTCTGCGAGATCTAGTGGCCGAAATGTTGATCGGTTCCTTTTACTTTTCCATGGGATGCATCAAAATTAAAATAATGTTATGTGTGATTTATTGACTCTAATAATAGGGAAATAAACATAATATAAACTTAACAGCAGCACACGTTTTAAAACTTTCAATATCGCAACACTCATGTTGTGTCGATGAGACAAACGACGACTCAAATCGAGACAAACGACTGATTTTGAAATCAATTTCGTAGTATAATTGTATTTTATTTTGAAGAATTTCCATATTTTGAAATATAGAATCTTTTTTTTTTAATTCTATGGTCAAGTACATTTATGACTGATGATAAATTATTTTGTTCCGGCCAGAGCCTAATCATAAGTGGTCGGGGCCCCGGGCAAGAGGTTATTTTAGGGCCCCTATACTACTATCACAAGCATTTTAACTTATTTTTGTTTGCTGTTGCATTTGCCCGACATAAAAATAAAACATTTTTAAAGAATACTAAAATTGAATTAAAAATTACCTATTTATTTATACTTATTTAGAACAAGACTATGTATTTAAAAGTGATTTTAATATATTTTTTAGTCCGTTTGTATTATTAGCGCATGGGTGCGCAAATTCCAGGAATGGCAATTACAAGGCATGGGAGCAAAGTTTCTCACTCCAAAAAAATTTCTTGATACACCAAAAAGTTCGAAATTTTCTTTACTTCATCACGAAATAAAAAATGTTAACTAATGGATATTTTGTGATAAGCATATATATATGGCCATACCATACGTTTTCAAAAACTCCTAACTTCTTGTTTATTGATCTATGAGTCTTAACCCTTTCCGGACGGCCGCCGAATAACAGAAGTTACCGCGAGTACGAAACTGGCACATTTCAAATTATCCTTTATGACATGGGCGCTGGCAGCATACAGCAATGGGCATTTTCCCTCTCCAGGAATTTCGTATGCCGCCCTCCCCCGGCTTTTTTTCCCCCAACATAGTCGATCTGAACGGATTGAAAATTTCACGCCCGGCCCATAACCAAAGTAAAGAATTTAGTAACGGCCAGGCCAGTACTAAAATAACAATTTAAGGTCCGGCCAGGTGCCAAACTGAACTGAGGGCTGGCCAAGTTAAAAATCATGATTTAAAGGTTGGCTTTTTATGCTATATAAATTGCACAAGCGTCTAATTATCACTGTTCAAAACGAAACTAAATATCTTTAATAGTATATCTATATAACTCTCTCATAATTACCGGTGCTAATGGGGAAGAATCTCACTATGGATAATCAAAATAAAACTGTATTCCAAGAAGTACACGCATAGATAAATGGAAAATTTTTTCGTAAGCATTTATACTTTTGTATTGAATATGTATCCGAAAGAAAAAAAAGGCTCATGTCTGGATGAGAGTAGACCGAAAGGTTGGCAGCTACGTACGAAATTGAGGGTCTGTAATTTGTATTCGTTTAGATTTTACGGACTTAGTATTAAAAAATGCGTCGACAACATTTTTATGATCAAGGCTTAGTTCGGCCCGAAAGAAAAAAAGTCCAAAAGCTGCCTCGGTCCAACTTTAAGGAATGCGAGGAGCAGGCGCGTAGCCAGGAAAATTTTTCGGGGGTGGGGGGAAGGATATGAACTTATATGTGTATAAAAAGACTGAATTTCATCACTAATCCAAAAATTTCGGGGGGGGTATATATCCCGATATCCCCTCCCCTGGCGAGGAGGCCTGGCAAGTTTTCTAATTTTTATCTTGCAGGGAAGGCCCGAGCCCGGCCGAAACAACATGGTGACCATGTGTAATAGTAATCTTCCCCTCACACGGGAAATATTCTGCTGGATATTTCCCGGGTGGATATTCTGCTGCCGATGCTGGATGACGGCAGATTTTCAATGCTAAGTTTATTTACACGTAAGTATTCAAAATCTTATTGCGCTCTATATCAATTATTTTCTGCATGATGACGCAACATATGCGCTTTCATCCACCTCTACAGTAAACTTCAAGCTGCCGCGTACAAGCGGCGCCCGTCCGGAAAGGGTTAACTAACTAAATTGTGTTAATTATATTAAAATTTATTTTAGGGCTAATTAATTAGTTAATGGAATTACTAATGTTAATTAGATGTAAATAAAACTAAAACTCCCCTCATGTTACACTTCAGAGGGGCTTATCCCATTCATTCCTTCCCCTTGCGTGTTCTAATGTCCAGGTTTTGTGCGATAATAAAATAAAACACAACTTTTACGAACTTTACTTTATTTAATGTCCAGCGATAGATGGCGCCATCACCGAAGCTTCCTTTTCAAGCTGTAATCAAGTTGTATTCAAGATTGACAGTTCAAATTCACTTCTTAAGCTTGCTGCAGGCTTAAAATGAATCGAGCTGTCAAGCTTGTATTAATACGTCAAATTCAAAGAAATGTCAAGCTTGATTTAAGCTTATGTGCTGTCTGGGACGCTTCCTCAGTTGCAAAGTTAGTTCTTATTTCCTGCCTCTGTGGATAGTGGAACTTTATGCAAGTGAGAAAGGGCGAACTTTTTAAACTCTGAATCAATCTTCTTGAAGCATTTTTTATTTATTGTGTGTTTCTAGAAAGTTCTTAATTAATTTTAACGTCTAAACATCAGTTTTTGAATATTCTTAATCGAAGTTATGTACCGACTGAGTTTAAAAAAAAAAAAGGAATTTTTTTCTTAATTAATATCGGTATTTGGTTTGAACTTTATTGCGATTTTTCCTATTTTCAAGCATAAAATATCACAAAAACTGTCGGCTCATAAAATGTTCAAAATTTGCTGCTTTTCAAAAGATTTACCCTACAATATATAAAGGAGATCCATAAAAGGAAAATTTAGACGCGCAGCGCTCTAGTTCGGTTCTCATTAGAGCATCGAAATGGAAGCGGGGCCGACGTTGGTCAGCGATAGGGACGGTGACAACCTCTCTCGGCTGGACTGCTGTAGGACCATGCCGTTAATGGGAGCTGGTGCACTAAAATCTGTTCGTGGTTCCAATGTCGTCTGTTTTTAAACGATACCTGTGATGGTGCCGATCCAGGTGCTAGCTCTCTCATCTGGAATTGGTTCAAAATTCGAAAACTCCAAGCTAAGTTAGTCTTCCTCCCACTGGGACTCAAGAAAATGGAAACCACTCTATTTCATCCATTGACATCCTATACGGTGGATATTGTGTCTCTACTCGGTTAGCCATTGGACATTAAAAACAACAACAACAGATAAAAATTTAAAAATTTATCCAAATACAGGGTCAGCAAGAAATAAATTGCCCACTTCAGAATCTATAGAGCGTTCTATTGGTGTGAAAGAGATAAAATTTGAACTCTCAGATAATTGAAATGATGCGCTTGACATTTATTAAATTAAAAAAAAATAGATTCTAAGTCCGCCGATAGGTGGCGCTGAAATACACTTTTTTTCATCTACATGCGACACTGGCATGCTCATAACTCAGGCTACTATGTGGACATTGACTGCTGCTTCAACGATCACGGTAGCCATATTTTCGAGGCAAGAAGACGGGATTTGCTCTCTTAAGAATTTCAGCTGATCTCCGAAAGAATTTAAGTTACCCAATTGTTTAAAATTTCTGAAGCATCTTGTTTAAGGTAGATGGAAACATTCGGCATCTTTCTGTCTTTTTCATACTTCAATTTCTTATGCGGCTGCAATGAAATTCTCCTGGGGCCCTAGCATGATCTTCTCGGAAAGCTTTCCGAAGCGGAAAAACAACCCTTTTCTAACTCATGACGTCACATTCCGAAAGGGCGTCAATTTGGTCTACCATTATGCTCTCGGGAACGTTCCGATATCGGAAACCCTGTCGGAAATTCCACTTTTTTTTCACGGCACGGTAAACGCGAGTGAGAAGCTCTTTCCGCTTCGAATACAAGTCAGCGTGCGTGGTTATTTGTTCTGATGGTAGTTGTTTACATCAAAATAATGGCTCAGTTTTAATTGTAGCAACTGTTGCACAACAATAAGATGCTAGAAGGGTTCATAGGAATCGAAATTCGATTCCTAGGTGTAAATCCTTTGAATTAAGCGACGACGAATTTATCAACAATTTTCGGTTGAATAAATCATTAGCATTCCAACTGATTCAAGAGTTTAAAAAATATTTAGAGCCTAGAACAATTAGAATATAATAATGCTAATTTTTAATGATATTTAAAATTGATATTAAATAACAGTCTGCTTACCTTTTGCCAAGCTTTCACATTTTTAATAAAACCTCCACTGCTGTTTAATTTTTGTGCTAGAGATTTCAAATCCTCATTTCGTTTGCTGCGCTCTATAAAAACTGGAAAAGTTGTTTTCATTTAAGTAATGATTTTCTTCCATTGCTTGGACGATAATTTCAATCTGATTTGTTTTTACTCGAATATTACCGTTTTTATTTTATAAGGAGGAGGCACGGCTTCAGGAAAATGCGGATTTCAATGAACTTTGGCATAATGGTCATAATGGCCATGTGAATATACTGAGTGTAAAATAAAGTTTATAAAAGGTATTGAAAAACTGTCAGCACTTCATCAGAGGGTCGTTAAATCGGAAGGGTCGTAAAATTGTGAGTTGACTGTATATTTATTTATATATTTTTAAAATTTTATTTCTGCTATCCAAAGAATATATTTTTACAATTGATGATGCTTAAAAAATTAATACTCTTGCTGTTGCATCACGAACGGGTGACAATTAGGGAAAAAATAGTCTGTCTGACAAAAATTAATGTACCTTAAAGAAATATTGAGTTTTGTCGGTGTTAAAAGTGATTTATTTTGAAAGTGTAAAATTCTGATGAATTAATTACCAAGATTCGCGTATTTAAAAAAAAAAATGTGCAGGAAAATATTGCGCAGCACGGGGTTCGATCACATAACGCCCTAGTAATAGCCCCGCGTCTTACCGATTCAGCCACCGAAGCGCAACTAACTTTGCACGCAACTTACGATTAAAGTTTTGGTAAAGCGGTTCGAAAATCGATAGTAATTTTTTTTGACTGTATTTGAGTACTGCGCATTAGTATCTTACACGTTGTATATTCACATGGTATAACACAGCCAGAGATTGACTAACAAAATAAGACAGGACGTGGTACCTATTTAAGTACTATGTCATAAACTATGTGCTCGAATGCGGCAAAGAATGCCTTGTTTTGATTGGTTGATAGCGTCCCCTTCCGATACTCTCGGAAGAGGCATAAAAATTCTCACCTCCATTAGTCGAAACCATGGTGGTAGAGTCAAAATGAGGGTATCGGATATTTATCCGAGGATTTTCAGTATCCGTGAGTGAGAACTATCCGTGACGGATGCTTTCCGATAAGATCGTGCTAGAGCTCCTGGTTCTGGTATAACAGTTTTACCAGTAGCACTTATTCGTACAACGCAGGTATGATTTGCAGAATATTAAATAGTGATCACACAGAATCCGCTTTCTTTTTGTTCAAAGAATAATCTATTTTCAATATATGCAAGTAATACCATTTGTGTTATATCACCGTCTATTGATATGGGAATGTTGGTATCATTTTGTTTTAAATAAATGAAAACCAAGCGCCTCATTTGAATTATTATCTTTTTCAAATTGTATCTCATTTGGACGAATAAAACGCATTTTAGAGGCCTCTGAAGTGGACAACTTATTCCTTGCTAACCTAATTAGTAGTAACCTTGTTAATTGGTAGTAATACAAAGCTCAGAATTACTTCAGTTAAGGACAATGCATTCTTTGCGTTGAAGTATTTATTGTACTGATATATTTAGGTAGTTTATTTTTTAAACTTCTAAAGCAATTTCTGATGATTTAATCATATTTTGAACTAAAATAAAATAGAGGAAAATATTTAAAACCTACACGATTTACGAATTATAGATTTAAAGTTGTTTCTTTCCTAGCTTTAAATACTTCTTAACACATAACCATACATTGTTTGGCAAAAAGTACTGATATATAAATTTATTCTAGCTGTTGGTATGTCTTGGATAATAAGCTCATTTTTTTCAGTTTAAATTTTATTCCGTATTACCACTTTAGTAACAGAATTATAATTGTTTAACAGTACATATTGTTCCACTCTTATTTTCCTATTTGAACATTAAATCCAACAAAAAGAAAAAAAAAAATTCTTACACAAACATACATTCCAGTCAAAAGAAAGGGAATTCCTTGGACACCATTTTGAACAGGTAAAAAGAAATTGTATTAAATCTCCATTAGATTGAATAGTCTTCACCAGGCAAAAATTTCAGAACAAATTCAGAACCTTACGGATAATTCCCGCCAGACTACAGATGGTTTTGTTTGCTTTCAGGAAATTCCTTTTTTTAATACATTATTCATGATTTTAATTTATTTGTGTATTCTGGAATATGTATGCAAACTAAAGAAGTTAAATGATAAATCACATGAAAAGCAGGAGATTTCTCAAATCTGCACTGCTATGTATTATATTACTGCTCTTCATTCTTAATTCTGTTATTGAGTGGACGGTGAATTTTTAAAATTCCCAAATGGGATCATCCAACTCATGATTTAAATTTCACCTTTTTTTTTTACTAGCACAACAGATACAAAGGATTTATTTAAACACATTCTTTTCATGTTTAAAACGATAAAAACCTATTCTAAATAATTTAAAATAACTTTTCGACTGCTTTTTTCTGAAAATCAGAACTTTTATTTTTCAGAACAAGAAATTCATCAGAACAAGATCAATCATTCATCAGAACAAGAAAATCAAATATAACGCTAGATAAATGTACATATTACCAGAAATGTATAATAGTATTCTATAGAATCCCTAAGTATTTTATATGTTGCCAGAAGTTCGCGGAAAAAATGTGTGATTAATTAATTTACACATTGTCAAGGCATTCTATAGAATGCCCAAATTGCCCATTGAGAAACCAAAAATATATGAAATACGAATCATTTTGTTTCGAATATAGTTTCCAGCTTCGTATGTTACGGCTGGTCCTTTGCAAAAGTAAAACAAAGACAAATCAGTGTGTCCCTTTATCACTGTCCTCCTGGATAATGTGCTACCGGTGGTCTTATACAAAGCTTTAAAAAAAATGAGTGGATGCGTTCACAGTTGTGGGTCTTACTTGAAACTCTGATACTCTTAGTCACCCGCTAAACTAAGCAAAAGTCATCAGTGGTTCCGTCCATCTCTGTAAATCTTTTACCGGTGGTCCCATGTAAAACTCAAATAAATTAATAAATAATTAAGAAACATCAATTGGTCTGTGCATCGCAGTAGGAGTGGGGTCTTAAAAATATACTACTGCTAGACCAAAAAACTAAAATTCTAAAAAAAAAGTTATTTTGCGTTTAAAAACTATGTTCTTCAACTGGTCCTTCGCTAAAAAGTCAGACATTGCCAGTAAAATATGTACATGAGGAACGTGTGAAAATAAAAAAGCATAGATATCCTAGCTACTTCAGGTACGCTGAAGCCCATTAATTTGAAACAATGAGATTTTTATGTAGTGAACTGCAGTAGAACAAAGTAACAAAATGTAAAAGCGAATAGTATTTGCTTTTAAAAATAATTATCATAAAAATGAATATTTTTACTTAACATCTGTAAAAAGAATTCCATATGATCATATGTCATATTTAAAACAGTCTTTCCTGTCTTTTCATCAGAAAATCTATTTCTACCACCACCCCCCCACCCGGCTCTCCGCACGCGCACACACATACACACACATTCAGACATTATTTTCAGTGGAGTTAGGCAAAATTTCTCTCCTACAAAAACAACACAAATTAAAATTGTAAAATTTAAGAAAACGCTCTTCTAATTTGAATTATACTCACCCATCAAAATGACGGTGTATAATTCAAATAGATGAATTAGAATACGTTACATTTTTAACTACCCGTATGTACCTTATTTTAGCTAGTTAAACTTGATGATTCTGCTTCGAGTTTAAATATATTCTGATACGTCACTCTGACGCAGAGCTCTTCTTTTATAATCATAGGCCAATGTGAAGAGGAATTGAGCTCTTCATTTTACCCTCATCATGTGAAATGCTTGTGACATATTCCGACGGCCAGGACATAGAGCATATTAAAGATAATTTAACATTAGCAGAAATCAATAAAATACTATTTACGCTGTTTTGTAAGTAATGTTTTTATAGTAGCACTAAAACATTAATAATTATACGCTTGTAAATACAAAATCATTAACATTAAGCTTTGCACGAGAAAATGTTTTAAAATTAAACTAGTAAAACGAAACAGCAATTTTAATGGAAAGAAACCAAAGATATAAAATTCGCCGTCCTATGCATTCCATTAATGTATTTTTAACTCGAGTACAAATTTTGTAACCTGCCTAAAAAAAGAAAAAAAATTAATGATTTTTTTTAAATGTTTAAAATGAAGGAGAAAGATTTTTTATGTGTTCTATTTCCTTTATTTTTTAAGTCTACAGTCTCTTTAAAGAAATAAAAGCAAAATATTACGGAAAGATTTATTGTTTAAACAAGATACTTCTTCTCTCAAAAATTTAAAAATGGAAAATTTATTGAAGTAAAAGAAACTTCCTTTTTTCTCCAAAAGTTCAAACAATTAAGTAAAAGGGGAAAAAAATCCCTCTCAATGGATCTTATCCTCAATCCGCTACAGAAATCCATTATAGAAGCGGAAGAATTGCTTAAAATCTAAAAGCAGTATGTTTATTAAAAAGGACTAAAATTTTAGCGTTTACTTATAAATGGAATGCATCAAATCTTTTCAAAAGTACATTTGATCTTTGACATTTTTAGCTGTTATGTCGCTTCTGTTTAATTTTCTTTATCTATGATTTTACGTTATAGTTTTTTTCCCTCGCGGTTTCCATTTAAACAAACCTAACAAAAGTTCATTTCAATATTTGTACCAAAATGTTTTGAAAAGACGAAAGAAAAATGAAATAAAAACTTCTTTTAGGTTCTTATTTTTATTTTGGAAAAATGAAAGAGAAATTTTGTTTTATAAAACGATCTAAAATAAAATGTGATTGAATTAAAGTAACGTGTTGCTAGCGGAATAGCTTTTTAGCATAATTTGACGTGTAAAACTGCACTTTCTGTAGATGACATAAAGACATATTATCTTTTTCATACGATCTCACAATATTTGCCTTTTTAAACATGGAGACATTTGCCAACAATCCAAAGTTTTAGACTGGCTCATAAAAATGATAAAGAAATTCAATCAAATTGACCCACTTAATGTAAGTATGGGTCAACTACTTACCCTTTCTAAGGGTAATCGGAATACCGCTGAATATTTTTCACAGTAGGCTTTTTTATTTATATATTTCTCAATAGCTGAAAGATCATTAGCTCGGGGTGGGTAAATAGGTTAAGTTTCTTTTTTTTACGATCCTAAGAAAAATATCATTCTTTTATCTGAAACGATTTTCTAGTGCCACTTTTTATTATACAAATCTAATAGCAGAAAATTTGTTTCACCCCGCAAACGGTCACAATGGGAGAACTCGAACATGTTTTAAAAATTAACTTTTTTCCAAAGAATAAAATAAGGATAAACTCTTACAAAAATTGCAATTAAAGCTGAAAGTTATCAAAATACTGTTGGGTATTTAAATTGTAGTTTTAATTAAAATAAAGAGAATTATTATAAAACAAATAAAAAAATGTCCGACTGTGTCCCACTCTCCCGTACATATGGTGTACGTGCACGTTCAATCCGGGATTGCGATTGTGTTTTTCAGGGCTGTTAGCAGTTCCCTATTGGTTCATAATATATTCATAATATATTAGAAGTAAGTCATTTTATCAAGAATCCAATTTGTGGGAGAAAACTTCATTATGGCCGTATGTAACTCGAATACATTTGGTGATGTAAACTTTCCCGTCCTAGGAAACAATTACTCTGTAAGATCTCTTTCAATGTCATTAACTTCATTTATTTCGACATACTCTCGCAATTTCGCTCAAAATTACCGACGTTACTACTTCGCTTATCGTATTTGACCTTAACTGTCCAGTTGCTTAAATCTGATATTTGTCGGTTTTAATGCAAATAATTTGGCGTCCAATGTATTATTGCAGCTGAGTAATATTATTTATATTTTTAATTGTTTATAGATCATGTAGATGTTTATTTTAAATGTAAACAAAAAAAATATATGCTACATGATATTCTTAATATGAGAAACTATTTATGTAAGTAACGGAATAATATTATCTGTGTGAATGGTAAAGGTTAGATTCAAACTGCTCTGGCTAAAGGCCCAATGCTGCAGAAGGGAATTATTCCAAAACAGTTGATGTTTTCGTTGGATAATGAAATGTTTACAGTACCGAATATATTTGCAGCTACTATTATCATAATATTTATGTTTCGATCTCTGTTTTTTTTACGCCTAAAATATAATACTTATGAGAAAACCTTTTTATTTAAATAAGAAATGATTTTAATATATAATTTTAAATATACTACTTTAAATATTTTTTTCAAAAGATTATACATTTATGCTAAAATTTATTTAGATAAAATCTGTTCAGAAATTGAAAATATAGCATAACTGTAAATTCTCTCTATACTGATTAGTTTATATTTTGAAGCTTTTTGATGCGTTTGCGAATTTATTTTTTTAATTAAAACATCAGTATAGCATATTTCTTTGAATAATAAATAGTAGTTGAAAAACAAATCCATTTTACTATTTTAAATGTATGAATTTCTACTAAATAAATGTGATGCCAGGCAAAACCTATAGGATCATTTTAACTCTTTTTTTTCGTTATGTATCAGCAAAGAAAAAAATTTAATATTGAATTCTGTCAAATTCAATGTGTTTCATTCTGTAAGTGTAATGTTACACTAATGCCGATTTTTCTTTTCAATGTTAAGACATTGCATTCGAAACTACGAGGGGTGATCCAAAAAAAAGTTTACATTGGAAATGAAAAAGTATTTATTAACAATAGAAACAAGATACAAATGGGAATCAAGAGACACATTTGGCCTTTACTTTTCCACATAGTCGCCAAACCTCTTTCGGCATTTGTCAGAACGTTCGATCAACTTATTTATCCTGTGTTAGTAGTAATCAGGGCCCTGCTCATTGAGCCATTTCTCGGCAGCTGTTTTCACTGCATCGTCTGAGGTGAACCGTGTTCCGGATAAGTTTCGCTGAAAATGAAAATGAAATAGTCACTTGGAGCCAAATCGGGGATGTTTTGGGGGTGATTCCAGACCTCCCACTTGAACCTTTGCAGCAATTCCTGAGTCTGGCGAGCTGTATGGGCCTGGAATTGTCATGCAGAAGAATGACACCTTTGCTCAGTAAACCAGGCCGTTTGCGTCGGATGGCTTCACGCAATTTCGTTAAGGTGGCACAATAACGATCGGCATTAATGGTATGGCCACGCTCCAAATACTCGATTGGGATAACACCAGTCGTATCCCAGAAAACGGTTGCCATCACTTTACCGGCAGAGGGTGTGACCTTAAACTTCTTCCTCGTCGGTGATCCATCGTGGCTCTTTTGGATGTGGGGGGGTGAAGTGATGAAGCCATGTTTCATCACCGGTAACGATGCGATCAATGAAGTGTTGGCCGTCTGAATGGTATCGCTGCAGAAATGTGAGGCTGCACATCATTCGAGTGGCCTTATGCTCCGCGGACAACGCACGTGGAACCCAGCGGGCACAAACTTTGGAATATCGCGACTCATCGGTTACGATACGCTGAACGTTACCATAACTCGGGTCCAACTCTGAGGCAATCTCACGCACGGTTACTCGTCGATCCCTTTGGATGATTAATTTCTTCAACACGTGCCGTGTTGATATCCGTCCTTGAAGAACTTGGACGGCCGCTCGCTTCCATATTGCGGTTTTCCACATGCTCCCTGCCCGCTTGATAAGAACGACACCATTTCGCCTGTTGTGTACTCATTGATTTGTCCCCGTATACCTCAACGATTTATGTGAATTTCAGATGCGGCCACATTCTTGGCCCATAAGAATCGAATTACGGCTCGCAGCTCTATGCGAGACCCCTTTTCTAGTCGTGCCATTACTGTCGCTCTTAAGTGTCTGCGTACTGACGCTACTCGTAGAACCGCTGTAGGACAACTAGCGCCATCTGTCAACCACCCTGGGTGGAAATATTCGCTCCACAATTATTACGTTTCAAATGCTTCTGCTTGTAAACTTTTTTTTTGGATCAACCTACGTATTTAACAGAATGAGCATGATTAACTGTTTCAAATTTCTTTAATGGAACTTCATAAAAAAGTTTATGGATACACACAATAGAAAATTTCAGTTCCAAATAGTACCAAAAAATGACATTTTTAGCTAGCAGAAGTACATGGCACATCGTTATGTACATGAATACATTAAAATGAATTGAATGTGCATGTATGGAATGATAAATACGTTCATTTCGCAGAAGTACATGACACATACCTTACACATAGCGACAAAACATTTCTTCGTATAAAATGTTTATCTTGAAATTATTTAATCTCTCTTGTCAACTTTTACTATGTTTATAAACTTTAAATACATGCTTTTAAACCCACCATCTATTATTTGTAGTAAATGCGCAAAGAAAAAAATAAATTAGTTTCTAACTTAATCGCAAAAATTTAATAGATGTCACTGGCATCACATTGAGTTTGATGATATGTAGGTGTAATAAATCACTGTTTTTCAGGTCTATGTCACTTCGCTGATACTTGATTATTTTCCGCCGTTTTGCTTTGATATTAATATACAATAATACTGTTTCATTAAACCTCGCATGTCAGTCTCTAAAATTAGAATTACTCGCTTATCTAAAATACGGTTGAAAGACAAAATAAAGCAAACTCTATCTGATACACGCAAACATACGGAAATCGATTATTTGTGAAAAAAAAAGAGCACACTTACACCATTCTTTTGATATACATAAAATTAATAAAATACAAATCCCTAAATATTCGGCCATCTGCATTATTTAAAAAGTGATAATTATTCCTTTTTTATTTCTAATTTTTTTTCCTATAATAATAATATTAATAATGTTAATAATACGCATACATTCTTTCAAAGACTTACGCATCATGTTCAACGAGATAATTTTCATTACTTTTGGCAAAAAAAAATATATATATATAAATTTAATTAATTTAGTCTATCAAAATATTGAAATTTTACTCAAAGGATCGGTTTACATGAATGTGCAACATTTTAATTCAACTCCCGAAAGCTTTATTAACACGCTTTTATTAGCTTCACCTGTATGTATGTTTGTATGCTTGTATGTTTGTAACCGACTCCTTTAGACTCGATTTTGACTCACTTTAAACGGACAGATTTAATTCAAACTTTGTACATTTATCAAGAGCCGGTGACAATATAACAATTTTATAAGTTTAGCTCATTATCCTGATCAGGATGGCCAGGATTAAATAATTTACTCATTTCTTATCCTGATTGAAAGTAGAACACTTCCAAATATTACAATCTTAAGAAAACCCTTTCTTACTGTGGCCGTGATCGTATAGTGGTTAGTACATTTCGCTGTGGCCGCAATAAACCTGGGTTCGAATCCTGGTCACGGCAATATTTTTATTTTTACAAAATATCGTCATTATGGAAGAGTTGAGTACAAGAACATGTTCAGGCCATTCTTTTTAACACGCTTTTATTTGTTGATTAGAGACCTATTTTTCCTTTTTAGTGAGGAAGGTAGCATTTAACTGCAGGTTGATTAATACTTTGGTGCACAGCAGGGGCGTAGTCAGAGGGAGGGCTCAGGGGGCTGCTCCCCTCCCGAAATGGGACCCTTTAATGAGCTTACAATTTGATATTTAACTTACAATTGAACTTTAGCTTTAAATTTGATACTCATCCCACCCGAAATAAAATCCTGGCTACGCCACTGGTGCGCAGTGAAAATAAATTATCTCTTTGTACTTTCCAACTTAGTGCTCCTTAGTGTCTTATGAGAGATATCGAAAACTAAAAATAAATTATCTCTTTGTACTTTCCAACTTAGTGCTCCTTAGTGTCTTATGAGAAATATCGAAAACTAAAAATAAATTTTAAATACATAGAGTTTAAAAAAAAGTGAAAAATAAATATATAGTTTAAAAAACCAAAAAACACGCTTTAGTGATAAATTGACCTAACTAAAAGGCGAAAAATAATTCTTAATATAGAAATAAATTAATGAACGAAAAATAGTATTATTGTGAAAAAAGCGTGGGGTGCTCCATATATGAATTCTTGAGATTAGTACAAAAATGATACAAAAAATATATCATAAAGCACCGCACGCTTTTTTCACAATAATACTATTTTTCGTTCATTAATTTATTTCTATATTAAGAATTATTTTTCGCCTTTTAGTTAGTCCAATTTATCACTAAAGCGTGTTTTTTGGTTTTTTAAACTATATATTTTTAAAATGAATTCAAAAAATTGATAACCCTGTTTGTTTAAAAGCTAGCTCTCTCGTAGTTCATTCACGGCAGATCAGTCTAATGACGTATCATGTGTACGTCTAAAGCTCGATAGCCGTTAATCTGCATATTACCTAGCTAACTTGCGGATTCATTGATTTATTGTGTTAAAGTGCAGAAGTAAGATTTTTCCGCATTTTACTTACTTAATGAGCTTATTAGGGGCTTTCGTATCGTGGAAGCTCTTATGTTTGACTATCTCGATTGTTAATAAGTAAGCATCTTTTTATCATACGTTCTGCAAATTCATTTCCTTAATTGTAATAATGTTTCAAAACATTTGTTTTTTTTTTGTGTATTACTCATATATTATTTTGTTTCATTGATTCTATTAACGAACTTATTGATTATTTATTTTATTAACCTGATTCTTTAGATACAAAATTGAACCTTTTCTCAACCTTTTTGGTTGACGGTAAACTGGAAATATCTAGAATTATTTGCGGCAAATCTGAATATAAAAATTACAGAAGTTACATGTTATAAAAAATTCATAACTAACTGAAAAAAAGTCAATGACAAGTCTGAGACTGTTTTTGCATGGGTATTGCTGCAAACAACTCTTTTGAAAATCGGCAGAACGGTTTCCCATGCTATGAAATAGCATGGGAAACCGTTTCGCGCTTCATAATGTATAGCTCAATGAAAGCGTACAGGACAGCACGTGATAAATGGAGCATGTCATATCGCTGATACGACGCCACGCAGTTTTAATATTTTTTTTTTCAAAAACCCTGCCGGCACATTAGACAATCTCTCGCGGCGTACCGGTATGCCGCGGCACACAGGTTGAGAAACGCTGCTTTATATATAGAAACATAAATGAATGACGTAAGTTAATTTTCTCAAATAAAATAATATGTTATACCGATTTTTATAAACTAATATAATAAACAGCAAAAATCTTTTCCGCATTTTTAAAAGTGTCTAGTTAGTAATGTGCTGATAACTTGGTAATTTGTAGATTACATAGGTGATTTGAGAAGTGTAACAATTTTCTGCACTATAATTTATCAGCTTAGTTAATCTTCGGATTATCAAGATAATCTGCTGAATAACTGATTTCCGTAATTTAGAGGCAACATAACATATATTATATAACTATTAGATAGTTATATATTTATCATACCTGATCATGCATATATGAATTTTAAATACATCCAGTCGTTGTGAGTGGAATTCCTTTGATATACTCCAAATACAATATTTTTAGCTATTTAATCTATATTTGATCTCTATCAAGGGTAAATTCTAACCTTTCAAAATTTATGCACATCATATATATACAAGCTTTAAACATTTCAAATTATCAAATATATGACATACGAAAATAAATAAATAAGTAAATGAAACAGAATAAGCTTACAGTCTAAAATTAAATAAATCTGTTTTAAAAGAAATTTTTAGGAAAAAGAAAATTTATTATGGCTTTACACGGTAATAAATTTTGTAGATTTTTTTATTCGTTGATAGGGAAAAATTATACATATTTTCGTATTTATGTCGAAAATGGATAGTTTAAAGAAATATGTGCTGCATATTAGCATTATTTGTGAAACGAAAACGAGCTATTTATATGTAAAATACTCATTTATCCTTGCTTATTTCTCACCATAGGAGAAACATTTAATTAATAAAAAATAGAAAATAGGTATTTTTTTGTAGTTCTAAAGGTGGATTTAATTGTAACAAAAGTAATGAAAAAATATGTCTAAATGCATGCACATGCACATTCACAAAAATAGAGTTTCTGTCTCTGTGTATATAAAGAAAAAGATATAAAAATATTTTTATGTCAATTCCTACTTAGGTCAACAAAGAAAAATTTTATTTTAGTTACTTTTTATTGAAAAAAACTGTATTAACATCAAGTGTCATCCACTACAAATTTTAAAAAATATATTTGAACTTGTGTAAATGAATAAAAAATTATTTTATTAACGATTGAAATTTTGAACAAAATATACAGGGTGGGCGAAAATTCCTTGGCACACTTCAAAAAATAACATATAAAATAGAAATTGCCATAAAAGCGTTCGGTTTGCGGTCACTTCTTAAATAGAATAGAAATATTTTTATCAACTTAAAATTTCGAACTGCTTTTGAAAGAGGGCACCACAGGATCAAAAATCCATAGAATGACATTTTATATGAAAAACTCTTTTATAGTTACCCTTACAGAACGAGTTTATTGTTACCAAATTTCGATGTAGGCACTTTTAGTAGCTCGTGTCACATCTAGGCGATTCTCGATCTCATTCCACATGCTTGTCAACATTGGTTGTGGAATATTCTCAATGACTTCGATGATCCGTGTCTTGAGCTGTGTAATGTCGGTCATTTTCGAAGCGAAGACTTTGTCCTTGACATATCCCCACAAGAAGAAATCAAGCGGAGTTATATCTGAAGACCTAGGTGGCCATACTAGTGGATGTAATGACCATACTGTTAACGTGTCAAGGACTTTTCGCCCGCCCTGTTTAAATATAAGGAGAGTGTGAACTAATAGAAGAAATTGAAAAAAAAGCCTTTTAATGAAATTTAGTAACAGTATTCAACCAGCATTTGAATCGAAATTTCTTACATGGGCCTTTGGCGACTATATATTTTCTTCCAGAGAATATTACTACATCTGGTTACAATAGCGAAATATGTAAGACCTCCAGGTGTATCTACCAAAACCACTATTTAAAGCTGCAAGAATAAAACTTTCTCAAATCTTAAAGGAGAAATATTATTGCTCGAAAGATATTTAAAAAGTATTTTGCACAAGTAAATTGAAATACGCCACATTCATGTTTTTACTGTGTTCTAAACAACAAAAATAAGTTTAATAAAAGCGATTATATCCACCATGATTTTAAACCTATAGTACGAGAATTCATATGATAAGAATGTGAAATTTTCACGGAATAGATTATTATTTGCTCTTCAAACATATTGCTCAAAATCGCAGTGCATCTTTGAACAACTTCTCTCATATCGTTTTCATAACAACTTTCATCTTCTCAATATGCAATAAAAAGTTTCCGAACTCTGCGTGTGTTTATTTAACATTCAAATCAAAAACCAATTTCGAGTAACAACTTGCAGGCAATGCGAAATTTTTGAACAAAAGAATATTGCATTCCTTACGAAGCTCACGACTAGGGAGATTTCTGCGACATGAAGATTGCAATAGATGCGATATGTAACATAAGTAGGCAAGAATGCTCGAACTAATAAAAAAAATGTAGAAAGAATAAAACTTAATTTTCAGAACAATACTGTCACTGACGAATTCCAATTTAACTTTTAGAAGCTTGGGGAGTTCGCAGGATATGAGAATTTTTTCTTCTTCTTTGAAATGTAATTTCAACATTTGTTATTCCAAAACTACGATTTTTATGGTTCAAGATGGAATGAAAATAAGAATTGCATTGTGTTTTACAATCTCAAATTTAATCTTAGAGGAATACAGGTATATCTAAGAAAATGTGATTCAATAACAGGAGATTAAAAGTAGTTTTTATACACTTAGAACTTAGCACTTAGCACTTTAACACTTAGAAAGTGAGAATAAATATGAAATAAAGGGGGGGGGGACGATATTTGTATTAAAAAAATAGTTATATATAGTACTCCCTTTCATGGATAAAATTGCATTATATTGCACATTCATAATTAGACTTTTAAGCAAATTTTATTTGCATTTTAATTGCAACTAAAATTGATCCATTTTTGAAAACGTTTACGATTTTCTAACAGAATTGTTTTCCACACTATGTAAAGCCAGTCTTGTAGCATAATAGATCTCCTTTTCCAAAAACAAGACATGCTTTTATAAAAACTAGACAGATGCACAACTGTCCATAGAAGTGAATTTGTCTGACATACTCAGCCACGCCTTCTTACCTATGGGCCCAGGGATGAAGAGACATAAGATATTCCAAATGATTAACCTCACATGGAACCCCCAGTGTTTAGTTCCCCAAGCAAGTTTAGTCCTCATTATAATGACTCACTCAAGCGATGAAAGATAACAATCAAGTTACCCGGACTCATGGTTTCTACACGCTGACATTACGGAATTCGGCTTCCCGCTCAACTACAAAAACCAAAGCTATGTATATATCAATACGCTAAGGAAAACCTTTGTGTTCCCCTTTTGCAGCACATTGCGCGAACGGATGTGCGCGAAATTCGACACAGTTAAATTCGTATGGAGGTGGTTGTGCAAATGATAAACTTTTTATGTAATATGCTATTGCACCGTAAAAAATTAGAGAAATAATTTGGCATAGAGTATTTCGTGACAAGTCGGGTGATGGTTCCATTGCTGTGTCCATTTTGAAATAACAACACTTAAGTTTCAGCAGTACAATAGGGTTCTAGTATTGCAACAAAATATGCAAAAAGTGAAATCATTCCACACTTTGATGAAACGCTAATGACTAAAATGTGCTTTAGCCCTGCGTTTGGCGACTTTTTATAGACAGTCGATAAGTGCCCGAAGTGTGGTAAATTCCATGTTTCGAAGCTGTGGAAAAATGAATCGAACAGGGCAATCCAAGAGACACTCCACAGAAACACGCCAATTCTACAATTTCTTCACAATCTCCCGCCACGCAGTATGCTAAAGCAAATTTTCTCCGAAAATATTATTGAAGAAATACATCTGCAATTAATCGGGAATGAAAATAATATTATTAATGAAGTGTATGGAAATATTTCCTAAAATATACTCTCAGATAACATATTGAAGTCAGTTATAATAGAACCTAAAAATGATGATTGAACTTTTTTTAATGCTGATTTAATCAAATATCTGATGAATGGTGAGCATATCACTAGCTGCGATAAAATAATTTGCTATGATGACAAACGTTTAACCGCGATGAAGCTAAAAATTGACGAAAAATTGTGACCCGCGAAAAATGCTGACAAACCTAAAACGATTTCCAGTAGATAGTTGTTTATATCTTTCCATATTTTAGAAAATTATTTAATTCCGTATTTTAATTTAATTCCACATGTTTTCCACAATTCCACATTGCATGACCAATAATCATGCAAATTTCTTTTTAGTATATTGATATTTTTGTATACATTGAATTCTGTACATAAATTCTATTTTGTATACGGATTAAAATTTCCGACTTTGTCTGGGGAACGACAGTGTTTCAGAAGTACTCTTTAAACATTAAAAAACAGTTGGCGTGATTTGCGCATGACTAACCGAAATATACCGTAGTTTGCCAGAACAAAAGTTAGTTTTCAAAGTTAGTTGCATCGTTTTACTAATCAGAAATTTAAATACAAAAGAAGCATTAGCCAAGGGAACAAGAATGCGCATCAACTTTACAGTATATCTAAATGCTATTGATTGCGAAGTTTGAATTGGAGCCGCAGGTAATAAAAGAATTTTGATTCCATTTATAAAATTTTCTGGTACTATTTAACTATATCCTTTCAAGAAATTCAATTTCCAAATATACCTGCATTTGCGAGAATAGTAAATAAATCTCAAGGACAATCAATCAATAAAAGTGCAAATTTATTGAGACAGCAAGTTTTTATACATGGTCGACGGTTTAATATTTTGTAAATCGTATCATTCAACAGTTTAAGATTTTATAACCCCAAATGTAATGGCATTTATTTAGCCGAGGACGCTGAATTATCGGAGTGGGCCACTAGACATTTTAGATTAGCCTAAATTGCTCAAAACGCAAACGGAATGTGTGAAAGCGTACGGAAACGTGGGAAAGACAAGGTCGGTACAGGGAGATGACCCCTATGACCCTCTCGCTGGAGCTGTCTTTGAATTTAGCAAAATATGATAGTCTTGACAAAATCACTGTCTTCATAGAACAGTGCGGTTGTTGTAAAGTGAAATTGTACAAAAGTGGTCACTAAAGATAGATGGTCTCTTAGGCAAGGTGGTCACTTTAATTCGTTCTACTGTATATGGAATCTTGTGACATACTCTTTGACAGAAGGACTTTATTTACGCTCAATTAAAAAAATAATCCTTTATGGTCAAATTTCTACCACTGGCAGACAATTAGTATCCATAATTACTGGTTGGCGTTCTCAAGTGATTTAAATGTCATCGAACATCTTTTGGTTGTTATGATTAGACGAGCTTCAGGGCGATCAATTCTTCCAGAGAAGACCAGACAACAAACTCCAAGTGCTCATTGAGGAGTAGCAAATGTTACCTCAAGACCTCTTGGACGATTTAGTATTGAGTATGGATAGATGTAGCCACATAACTAAGAACAGTTACGGAAGGTCCTATTCCTTACTACAAGACTGGTTTGTTTTTCTTCCTCTTGGTTGTATAGTGCTTTGTACATTTCTGCTTCCTTCCATGTTGCTTGTGTCTTATTCATTTTTTTTGGTATTATGCTTTTTTTTATCGTTCCAGGATATCACTATACATCTATAGTCCAAATTTCGAGTTTCACAGGTAAATTTCTTTGAAATTCTCACAAAAGTCAGTAAAGTTGAGCATATTTTAAGCCGTGAAGCGTAAATCATATCAACGTAATCATTACTTTCTACATAATATCTAGAAAATAAAGAATGGTGGGGCTTCCAGATTTTATATGGATAGAAATTATAACTTATTTTACGAAAAACTTCAGGTGCTCATATCGCTATCTGTATGAACAATAGAACGGCAATATACAGGGTGTCCAGCCTTAATGTGACCCAATAGCTAATTCCGAACCGTTCGGTTTAAATATGCACTTCCAATTTGAAAATTGTTTTAAAAAAGGTAAAGAATGTTTTTACGTGCGTTTCGAACCAAAAAACACATTTAGAAAAAAATTACAAAAGTTAAATTTTTATACGGTCCCCAGGTCCTATCATTTATATTTAGGAAAAGAAGCAGTACACAAAAACAAAGTAAACAGAAAAAGTTTCATTTTATTACGATAAAAACTGACCGAGTTATGGAACTTTCAAAATCGTACATTTCATCTATTTTCTCGGCCATTTTCAAGACGATAGTAAGGGACCGTCTTGAAAATGGCCGAGAAAATGGATGAAATGTATGATTTTCAAAGTTCCAATTAGGGCAATTCTCCCTAAGTCTAGCCCTTTGAGCAGATAATTGGCCTTAACACCACATTTATATTTACATCTTTAATGAAAGCCCTTCATGCAAAACGCAAATTTTGCCATTATTTGTTCGAATCACTTTATCATCTTTGCATCATTTCCTGTTTATGATTATTTTTAGTATTTTTTTTTAAGTTTGTCACATCGGCTGATTTTAACTGTCAAGTTATCACACCCAACGGTGTCAAAAGTTCGTGAAAACCTCAAAATTATTTAAAAAGAGCAAAAAATGATTTAAAAAATTGAGAGACTTTTTATCATTTTTTGAAGACGAAATTTGCTTTAAATTATGGATGTCAGAATCAATATAAAAAAATACCTTCCTCAAATATTATTTCTGCGAACTACAAAACATTATTTGTTCTTTTTTATAATTTTTTATTGTTTACACGGC
Source organism: Cheiracanthium punctorium (assembly GCA_038373885.1). NCBI lineage: Eukaryota > Metazoa > Arthropoda > Arachnida > Araneae > Cheiracanthiidae > Cheiracanthium > Cheiracanthium punctorium. The sequence continues at coordinate 457,178 of JAWZYV010011842.1, forward strand.
GTTTTAACTCAGCCAGTGTATGCATACCTTTCGTATTTCGTTTCAAGAATATTTCAACAGTATTGTTTTTAGTAGTGCAATTAAGGTTAGATATTCCCAGAATAATGTATTTTTTTAAAAATAGAAAGCTTATCATCCAACAATAATATTATAGTCATTTCAACTGGGTTTTTTTACATTTGTTAAAAATTATGTAGTTATGATTAATGCTGTTTTCACAAAATAAACATTAAGGGTAATGTTTTTCACTGGTACATGCTTTATGTTTCGACTTTTCGTCCAAAATAAAAATTCTTTATGACCTACATGCCAGACACAGGAATGATCACTCATTCGAATCATTTCTGTAGACTTATTTTCAGTGTACATTATTCATTATTAGAATTAACTTTTGACCTTTTACAAAAAATCGTTTCTCTAGTTTCTTATAATTTTGCTATGAATTTTCATTATTATTTTGTCCTATATACAAACTAGAAGTCCAAGCCCGTTGTGGAGGCAATCACAACGGGCGCTAGAAAAACACATTTGACAAAAATATGTGTCCACTCAATATATGTGAAATCTCCGCCCACTTAAAATAAATAACAATTTTTATTATATTCCAAAATCGGAATTGCATTTTCTTCTAAAAATGCGCGAAAACTTTTCGAATTCCAAACATTCCGATTTGGAGACATCCCTCTTATATCAGTTTTTCCTGCCAGATGCCATTTGTTAAAAAGAGAACTTGTTAATCTCGAAACACTATTTTACATGAATTGGAATCACAATTTTACAATCAAAACCTGATAACCGTGATTTCAGTATGACTAAATGGTCACTTGCGACAGCTAATTTTGTCGAGCAAATGATTATTCTTTTCCACTCTCGGAAATAAAATAGATATGAATATAGCAAATAATCGCTTGAAATTAAGGAATGGGTGGAATTTTCAATTTTTATTGTTGCCCAGATTGTTTGAATGTTTTTTACATATTTACAAAATCTTACGAGAGGTGTAGATGTTATTGCGCTTTTTTGCTTAACTTTATAATCTTTTTGGTGTAGTGGTGGTAAAAGATTTATCTTGGAGTGGTTACCCGAAATTGTTATATATATATATATAACTATAAAAGAATATTCAGTTCAGTTTATCTTCTGAAAATGGGTGTAAAATATTGTTATTTCTTTTCTTTTTTGAACAGCATTAGGAACTGAGTACTTAAATCAATTGTTGAAAATGTTAAGAAAATACTGAAATTATTCTGTTGCTTTGAAGTATAAAATAATTCATAATAAAATTCCTGTTGCAATAAAAGAATAATAATTTGTAATATATATTTTTTTTCATAAGAAATAATGGATTTTTAATTACTTTGACAGTTTAAACAATACAGAATTCATGTTTTAGTTATTGGTACTTAACTATGTACATCCTGATACTTAACACAAATGTTCTAAACTCTGTTCACATTGAATTAACCATAATTAGCTGTGAAATATGATAAGAAATGGGACTATTAAAATAAACTATAAATACAGAGTATCTCGAAAACACTGACCTGGGCTTTTCTTACTTAAATATCGATCTTTGATCATAAACATATACCATAAACTCCGAAGTTTCCTTAAAAAGTGGAGAATTTAATAGTATTTATTAAAACTTTTTGAGATTATACTTAAATAAATATAAAATTACAACTTTTATAACCCCCCATTCCCCCTGTACCAAAAAAAAAAATTCCAATTAATAAAATGTGGTACATACTTTAATCAGGTGCGAAACAAATTTCATTTATTAATCATAAAAAGTCTCAGAGGTATTAGAATAAATATAAGTTGACGTAAACATTTTTCAATGGTTGTTAAAGGAAAAAAATCACATCATGTACAATATTGCAAAGTTCAGAACCACACATGGCCACTGTTATTAATTAAGACATGAAAATTGTCCCTATCACCCTCTACTATATACAACCTGTGTTAAAATAGCTTGTCAAATTATCTTTCGGAAATATTCTGAAATTCTTGTGTTATACGCTTGTCACAGAAATGATGTTACTTAATATGGTTGTATAGTTCTTGCTTAATAAAGAAATCTATGCAATTCAGTTTGATTTTAGTTAAATAACAGAAAGAATATAATTCGTGATAAAATATTAAATTACCAATAGGATTGTGAGGAGAAAATAATGCTTTAGAATGAAGCAATTTGAAAGCAAATTTCTTTCTCGAAGAATAATTGCATTGGAAAATCCAGGATGCATTTATATCTACCGTTTTCGATTCTAAGCATTGGATAAGGATCAACAGCTTTAAAAAATGGAGCTTCAAATGTAAGTCTTTTATTCATATCGAAAATCATTATTTTTCTACATTTAAGAGAATTAAAGCACAATTTTCTGAAAATACAATTTGTCTTATACGTAAATGTTCTAACCATTGTAAAAGATACATTCTTGTAATCATAGGTACTTGAAGTTTATACTTGCAATTCTGTGAACTGTCCATGCTTCTCACACAAATGGAATTTCCTTATATTTATTTTTAAATCAATAGAACGCTGTATTTTAAATTACACTGAAAGTAAACACCATAAAGATAATGATCTCATAAAGGTATTATGAGGGACCACATATTTCTTTGTTGTTGTAATATTACTCATCAGGAAGTTGTTCAGATGTCTTAGGAAATTATTAATGCATTAAAAATGATGATAATATTAAGGATATAAATAATGATGGTAGCAGAAAATAAAAGATAAGTTGGCCATTGTAGATGGCGTGGTATTCAGCATTTTAAAGTATTGCGTGTCCCTAAATGATATTGACTCTCATAGAAGAAATGTTACTCTTTTTCAGTTAAACTTGAGAGGCTAAATTTTAACATATCCCTTCTTGCCAAAAAAGGCACAGGGTATCTATTATAACTCAATCTGAAATTAATCGTCTCAAAAGGCACTGTTAAAAATGTTACGGCCAAAAGCGAAGCATCGAAGCACAAACACAGGAAAGATCAAATGACAGGGAAAGTGTTTTATTTCATAACTTCATTTACAAGTGGAAATTAAATTACAATAAGTGTTCAAAATTGCATCCATCAGCATTCATACATGCTTGACAGCGTCGGTGCAGCGATTGAAGAACACTTTGAAAGGTACCAGGAGTTTCACGCACACGTGCATCAGCTACGGATAGTCGAGCAACGAGATCTTCATCGGAGTCTACTGGAGTGGCATACACGTCATTCTTCAAATGTCCCCCATAAAAATAAATCGAGGGTCGTCAAATCGGAGATCGGGGTGGCAAAGAGATCGATCCACCACGTCCAATCCATCGCATGCCACATGTCGCATTCAAGTACTGATGAACATCTAGGGTGAAGTGGGCTGGCAACTCACCATGTTGAAACCACATGTTGTTTCTAATGGTGATTGGAGCAAGTTGTAGCAGATCTGGTTAAACTTGTTGAAGAAGAATGAGATAGCAGTGGCCACTGAGTCGCTGTAGTAGTAGGTATGGGCCAATCAATAAGTCACTTACAGTACCAGCCCACACATTCATACTGTAGCTTTCTTGAAACGCATGTGGTCGCGTTGCGTGTGGATTCTCGTTTGCCTTCACAGGGCAATTGTGCACATTAAATACACCATCTCGTGTAAATGTCGCCTCATCTGTAAATAACACATGGGCGGAATAGTTCGACAGCAGTGCACATTGCTGCAGAAACCATTGCCAGAAATTCCTTCTCAGAAGACAGTCTTCTGGTTTCGAAGCCCGTACACGTTGATAATGGAAATGCGAAAGGGTGTAGACGATTATTGCGTAACACTCTCCAAACAGTGTATTGACTCACATCTACAGTCTGTGCAACAGCTCTTGTACTTGATTCGGGTGTAGCAGCCACAATTGCAGTGCGTACAGTTGCTCGTGGACCAGCGTCTTGTCTGTTAATGCGAAATGAGCTTCTTTCACAAAGTTGATGAGGTAATCTCTGAAACATTCTGCGATCTATCATTCGTCTGTGAGGTTACTCCTCACGATACATTCGTAGTGCGACTCTGCCGTTTCCATTTCAACGGCCGTACGTGTAATGCATGTCTGCTTTTTCCGCAACCATAAAATCTCCCATCACGGACTAAAACTAAAACGAGAATCTCTTCTCTTCTCCAAATCTACACCGACTGGCCATCTACCGACAACAGAAGCAACTACTCCGTATTTCCTCCGTCAACTGCATTTGTTCTCTTCTGTGTTTTTGCTTCGAAGCTTCACTTTTGACCATACATTCCTATACAAAATGTGACTGTTACAGTGTCCTGTACCAGCCCTAAAAGTTTGGGCCATGAATTAGCAGTCACCATATATGTATATATTGTATACATCCAATTAGTTTTGTAGGAGAAAAACAGCAAAAATTTCTCCTACATTTCTAAAAAGTTTAAAAAGAAAATTTGTAATTTTAAGGTAAATCATGGTCTCAAATATCCTCTGTACAGTATACTTCCTAACTACGAGGATCCAAATGAACTTTATTTAAAGTAAATTATTTTGTGTGATAACACAATCCCAACTAATTACTAGATCATTACAGCGAAGTAGTATTGGCCCGGTACATTTTATACATTGATCGCTAACTTTGTTGTTTGTGTAATAGACACTTGACCATTATAGGGTAGAATTCTTCGCCGGTGGTTTCTGAAATCGTCGGTGGTTAGCTGCCCACTGTGCAGAACCAGTTGTTTGGTTACCGACTGCGCTAACGATTCCAGAGGCCATCGGGATGTCTTTTAGCCAATCACATGAACCCCTTGACGCTGGTCCCTAAAACTCCACCTCAAGGCGGGGCAGAGTTAACGACTGCGAAAAATTAGCGACGAGCGGAGAATCCAGCTCATAGACACGCTGTCACTACCGATTTAGTGATGCATATGCATTTCTCTGACATGGAACCACAGTACTTTTAAATAGTGAATACCCCATTTCCTGTTACACTTCATGACTTGTGGTGCCTCGTCTTACTGCCGGCGCTAGTGTTTTGCTACGCTAATCCAAGACACAGAAAATAATTGTACTTAACTATAGGTAATCATTGTAGTTAACTTGCAGCAAGTCGTCTCGATTTTTAACCCTTTCAAGTCGTATGTCTATTCTCAGACATGTTTTGAGCAAAGAAACGTGGCCATGGCTTAGAGCAGATCATGCATTATACACAGATTTCGATGAGCCTGGCCTCTCTGCGACGGTTCTTCCTTCTACGTGATATATTTGGGTTCTCGTATTGTATTTCAATGGGAAAAACCCGATTTTGAAAATTCAGAAATGTATTAAATTCATGATTTTTGAATAATTGTAATGCACAGAATGTGTTAAGTAAGCCATCGAATTTGATTTTCGAGCGGCTTATGTTTTAAAGGGATTAAATATAGGTAAAATAGATGTTATCTTATACCCTTTTTCAATATAGTCAAATATATATATATATATATATATATATATACTTTTATTTTCCTTCTAGTAATTTTGAGAAACTTTTTTTTTTCAAAAAATATAAATGGTACTTTTAAGATGATGAACAATTTTAAATTTTTAAATTACAGCAGTAAATATTTTTTTCACATTCTGGAAATAGATTGCGCAAAATTGATACATTTAAATAACACATTTTACAAAATGGCCAGAATTAAGCGAAATTGATTTTAAAAAATGCAACACGGATTTACTCATATCGTATATCTTCAAAGATTAAATTTTTCAAATTCGTGAATTGAGTTTAAAAGCTGCGTTTGATGAATGTTTATACAAAACGTTTCTGTTCAGTTCCAAAAAAATGTTATTTATACAAAATTAAAAGAAAAAAGAATAAAAGCCAGACAAAAACAAATTACTTTAATGTTACAAATAAATATTCTGACTGAACAAAAGAAAATTGCATCTTAGAGAAAATTACCATCCGATCAAATTTAGATTGAACTAAGAAAAGAATATCACCAGGGAAGACGATTAATTTTGTGCCCAATCTGATTTCTAAATGAGGATGGAATGTCAGGGATTACTATAATGCATAAAAATATATAAAGTCAGAAAGCTGTTTGAGATAAGAAAGTAAATTTCAGCACAGCTTACTGGTCTTAAAATAGAATAAATACAAATGATATAAAAGGAATCCTGCCAAATAGGTTTTCCAAAAAACAGATTTGTTTATGAGCATGGAACAACAGAGATATGACAAAAATTTATAAAGCTAAAATAATTAAAACATGTCACTTTTTTCGTTACACGTAATATTAATGCTTACTATCATGGTACTTAGAAAATGTGTATTTGAAATGATTCGATGAAAAAAAAAAAAAGTGATGTTCAGTTTCAGTTTTTTTTTTCTGTTTATTTCATCAAGTGATGCAGTCACAAAAATTTTTTTTTGGTATAGTAAAATGATAATTTCTGTTCTACGATATTAATTTCAGTGCCCCCTAGACAAACATGTGTGATTTATGAATCCTCGTGTCAAAGTTTGAAAAACATTTGTAACATTCAGCCATGAAGTAAGATTTATAAACGTTTATACAGAGAGTAATGTAATGATTCGGACTAAATTTAAGGGGAGGTAGGGCACATAATAATGATATTGAATCGCATAGACATGTGGGGTCTGAAAAGTCATCTTCATGTGGCTGCTAATAATCCCTTTAAATGAAATGCTGCAATAATAACGATTTTTTCGATCACCGTACATCAAAAATTTATGTAAATTTCCCAGAAGACACGTGACTAAATTTGAGAGTTTAAAAATCTTATTTCATTTCATTGGCGAAATTTATGAAGGCAATTCCATTGCTTATGAAACTTGGTAAAGAAATTAAATGCATATTTCAACAGTTTCAGCAAAGTGATTATTAACCTGTAAATCGGAACGATGTAATTTTGACTCTTTATTATGTGTCCTACCTCACCTTAAGTTTTCCCAATCATTATAGGACCAATCATTATCTGTATAAAAAGGTATTTCATTACTTAGGGGCCATCTGTGAATTTTCTGGTAAAAAGTTTTCTGGAGTAATGGTATATTCAAGTACCGGTTAAGAATTCAATTTAGCTGTGGTAGAATAGCTACAAAAAGAGTAAATTCCACTCCTCCTTTGCTTCACAGACAAAATAAAATAAACATTTTATTTCTATAAATGTTTCAGTGTTATCGTAATTTTCCTTTCACTGTTTATCATAACTTTTGTTTAAAGGGCCAAACACATATTAAAACAGAATGCAAATTTTGAATTTTTAAAGATAATTTTATCATACTATTTGACATTTGAATTCCTCATACAATAAAAAATGAAACTAGAAGAGACGTATACTTTACAAGCGTTGATTTGTCATGGGTATATTTAACTAAACGACAATCATATGTTAAATTTGAATATATAAGTATTTATCTTTCTTTTGATTTACCTCTTGCTACACAGACACACACAAAGATATGTGATTGTACAACGTCTTTTTCTTTGGAGAAGTTCATACCATTCGTACCAACAAGCATTTAGCAAATCTTCCAAAGATAATAACAATTTAACAGAGGAAATGTTGATTGTAATGAAATTTACAGTAATACATCAAAATCTTTAACAATTAAAAAGCTGTACAGTATATAAACATGTTTACATATACAGGGAGTCTAAAAAACATTGACCTCGGCAAATATGTCTTAAACACTGATAATAGACATTTCTAATAAATTAAAAGGGTTCGTAAAAACAGTACAAAATTTATGGAATCGATTATAATTATCATGGGATTTTTGAATAAATAAAAAAATAAACTTCTACACTGTTCTTTTACAACTAATTTCCAGTTACTAAAGTATGCTTCATACATAAAATAAGTGATGTAAAAATATTTTAGACTTTCATCATAAATGTCTCATAGACATGAATAAACAAACTTGTTGAGAAGCTATACAACACCAATAATAGCAAAAGTATTGTGCATTTATGTGACAATTGTTTTCTTCCATTATTATTACACGACACCTAAAATGCGGTCACTCAATATAAATTGCTTTTAAAGATCACATTTTAAGGTAAAATGATCAATTCCATACATCTCCCATTTGTGAAAATTTTACTAATTGAGAAATAATTTGTACGGGAACCATATAGAAAATTGGACTTACTCAGTGTTAATCTCCTGAAAATTTCAATCGGTTCCATAAATTTTCATATATTATTTTGCATAAGTTTGTAATTTATCATCTATTTCTATTATCTATATTAAAAAACAAAATTAGCGGTTTCCTTTGGACACCCTATATACTTATATACATGAAAACAAGTATGGAGTATCTGTGTTTTCCCCCTTACAAATACTCTAATAGAAAAAAATATATACCTGAACATTATTATTATGTATTTTTATGATAACTATAGTCATTTTTAAAAAGTATTAGGTAATAAAACCCTGCGTCTGCACTCTCATGACAACATAAGAATTATTGCTACAGCAAAATAATTTATTGAAGATTGCTGGTTTCTTCTTCCTCTGCGCAGACTAATAACTGATAAATTATTCAGAAAATATATTCTATTACTTCGTGATGGCCTTATTTCTGAGATAATCATCATAATCGAGTCCCATGGGATACAAATGGGAAGTGCTGAGCTTATGTTATTTCGAGTTTTGTCCAACTAAAAGAATTCTGCTGCTATATATTTAATTCAAAGTGTATCTAGAGTGCGCCCGCAAAGATACGTTGTCACCCGAATAATTTCTTAACGGTAAGAGCTGCAGTCACGTAAGTGATGTCTAGGTATAGTAAACTGTCATTTGAAAAGCAAGAAAACTGCTTACAGCGTCCCTGGTGACTAAATGTGGAGTTAGCTTTCTAATGTCAAAAGCGGTTCGAGATACAGGAAAAAAGTCAATTACAAAGTTTTTCAGAATCACCAATTTATTAAGATAACTTCAGCGCATTAATGTTAAAAATTGAAGGCATAAAATGTATTACTGATACTTTTGCCAGCGTGTCACCAGCCATATTGCACAACTTCCAGCAGGAATTGGAAACTTGCCTTCAGATGTGTCTTCTTGCTGACGGAAAGCACTTTTAACTTAAAAAATAAGAAAAGCGTTCTTAAAATAAGAAAGGGTTCGTGCGACTAACGCATTTGATGTGTTACTATATCGCTCTATAAAGCAACAATTAATTAATACTGTGATAAAGGATTTGCATTCGATATCACACGGTGCTTTAATTCACATTCATAAAAAAAAATTCATGTGTGATCCGCATGATATCAATAGTAAATTTATGTGGAGTGCATTCCCCCACCCCCAACTTCAATGAATAAATTTAAAAATACATTATGGCACCAATTCATGTAATGTGTTGTGAGTAAAAACAGCGGTTCCCATCATGGCCTATTGCAGCGTTTCTCAACCTGTGGGGCGCGTCGCTCAAGGGGGTTGCAGAGCGTTTGCAGAGAGGGGGGCGAGAAAAACCAAGGAGAAAGTAGTGATGAACATCTTATTTATTCTAATTTTTACTCAAAAATATATCCATTTTCGCTTAAAATGTTCATTCAAACTTTACTGATAACATTATTTTGTAGAAAATTCGACTAAAGGTTCATTATTAAAGATTAAAAAACTGAATGTATGCTGAAAAATGTGAGGGGAGGGGGCGCCATCGTAATTTAGCCTTTGTTGGGGGGGCGCTACGTTAAAAGATTGAGAACCACTGGCCTAATGGATAAATAGAATGAATGTGATGGACCGCAGAAGTATGAGGGTCCCTTGTTCGAACCTGTCGCTCGGCCATTGATCTAACGGTCTGGAGCTTTGGGCGGTTTTCTTCAGATGTAACGTGAATACGCATTACAATCCTTTAAAATGAGCTCTGCTCTAAGCCCTCCCCGCCTTCTTAGGCAGATAGTCCTCGATTAGCTTTGCATTAATACAAAATGCACAGTAAAATAAAAGAGCACCGGTTTATCAACAGGTTTGAAGGTTTGATTCCAAAGCGATCTCAGAAAACCTTTTACAGTTTTTAAGACTCCTGTTATAGTATTACTACTCCTGTACAGTTTTTAAGTTCTCTTCCTGTTCCATTTCCTGTACATGCTAAATTGATTTCCAACTTATTTTGCCATAATCTGTTATAAGTAACAATAATAAATAATATGTATTCAGCAGAATTTTCATTCCAACACCAATAGTAAAATTCCAGGTAATAATTATAGGATGAATGTAAGAAGAACCATTTAAAAACTTATTTTTGAAGAGCTTTTCTGTATTAATCCAGGAACCTCGTACTGAGATTTTATAAAATTTCAACATATTGCTTAATTTAGGCTCATAGAAAGTACTTTTTAGCACCCAAAATTAATCTGAGAACCACAACTAATCTTCTAGAAAATTTTTGCAGACAGATCTACATGTGTATTATATAATAATGAGCAATTAAAATTAATTATCAGTCTCATTTTCTTGATTTTAGGAATATTTTTAACTTTCAAAGTCTATTCTTTACAGAAAAAAGAGCACAGAACAGTTTTACATAAAATGCAGTTGCCCTATCAACAAAGTTTTGATGGATTTACGTGAACAGAAAGTATTTGTTTAACACAATTCTTCGCTTATAACAAGTCCACATTATTTTTTCACTGTATTGTGTATCTAAAACCTAACAAAAAATCACTTTACAGAAAGCAAAATTAATAAGTATTCGAACAATGAATTTTTCCAGTTTTTTTTAAAGTATGCAAGGAGAAATATTACATGTTGAGGTATTTGGAATTATATCATCATGAAAACTAATTAACCTTATAAAATCATATATTACACAGGTAAAGATTCTTTGGTGAACAGATATGTAGGTTTAATTAATTATGAATGATTTTTGCATCCACATTTTCTTTTGTATCTTATTACTGAGGAATAATTGAGAAAAAATCCATTATTTCCTTACGGTGTTATTCCGAGTATAATCATGCTATCTCTGACTCGAGGGAAATAAATAAGATATCCTCCATACATTTTGTATGATAAGCCCTAATAACAGAATAAATCAAAGAATAATTACAAATCCTTCTCAAAAGAAAAACATTTTGGGGAGTGATTCCATAAGAATAATGTGATTTTGATGTAAATGAAAGTTATTAATATTGAAATGAACAGCTTAAAATCGATGTTTTGACTTTTGTTTGAAATGCAAAATTTCCAATAAAATTTATATTTATTTGAATAATTAAAGTACTACAAGATTCTTTAGAATTTAATTTCTTTGTGAGGTTTTATTTCAAAATATTGATATTGGATCTAAACACAAAAAAATGAATAAAATCTGACTATAGGGATTTTCTAATTATCTACTGCAATACTACTTTGAAGCTGAAGTGGGCTGTCAACTACCTGAACTTGTCAATAGACTTCAAGGTTATAACTTGCGCGGAGGTTTTTCCGTGCATTGACTTTGTATCAAAAAGAAAAATACTGTATCATGTGCAAGCTTATCTGACTCACTTATAGCATATTTCGTCTTAAGCACTTACTATCACAGTGATATTTACATTTGACTAGTGTGGTAATAAAGCTATCACTAAAGGTATCAAGTTGTAAATGTTTAATGTAAAAATGAATTGAAGCTTACAAATTTAAAATGAGGCAGTTAATGTACAAATTTAAATTTAAAATATCAATACATTCCATGAAGTATTTATTATATCCATTTTACAAATACTAAATATTTAGACTGGCTACATATTACTTTTTTATAATAATATATAGATTATATTACATAAATGTGCTATTAATTAAATTCATAAATAGCATTATTTTTATCGCTGCGTATCATTTATAGCACTGAATATAAGAATATTATATATGCAAACATTGTCATGTTGCTCTTTTTCAGTTTGATCTCGCTGCAGGACAGGCCAAGGAAAGTTCTTTTTTTTTCCTTTTAGGGGGTTTGATGCTTTCAATTGAAAAAAGGAAAATAAATTCATTCAATTTTACTTGGACTTCTCGCATGTCTCTATATTTCAGCTAATTTTTTTGGAGGGGGGGGGGGTCAAACAACTTCAAGAGAAAAAAAAAGGCTTGCCAGGTGCTCGTTATAGTGCATTTTGAAAACACAAGGTTGAAGTAAGCTGGTACAGTTGATGATCAAATTCTTTAACTTAAGATTAAAATGCACAGTACATTGGTCTACGAACAAAATTATTCTTTGCTTTTGTAAGCATATTTTTTTTTTACACAGCAGCTTCCTACCATGACAGTTTTCTCCTTTCTTCTTGTACGTTCTTTCAGGGAAGGAATTAAACAAACATCCCGGTCTTATTGGTCTCTTTTTAAAAAATTACATACAAGAGAGGGCAGTGTTTTCTTTTTTTTTCCCCATCCACTCCTCAACGAATGGTGTTTTCTCCCTCACCATTAACAAATCTGTAAGGCAAAATATGCTTCTTCTTGAATCCGTCCATCGAAACACTGGATGGTGTGTTTGTGGATGGGAAGTTTTAAGTCAAGAAGAAATTTAAAGCGCTTTTCTTTGAAAAGTGAGCCATGATTGAATTATCATCGACACGGGCATGCCTAAACCATTCCCACATTTTCTTTTCAGTTCCTTAAAAGGAGGGGTTTTCTTTTCTTTGGAGGATTTCCCATTTTCAGATTTTAACTAAACGAAAATTCTTATTTTAAGATGATTTGTAACTTTGCTATACCGAAGGATTTTGCGAAATCATTTCATTTAGTTCCTTTGAAAACTATGGATTTTTCGATAATTTCCTTTTTGGCCAGAGACGATCTTCTTAGACACCCTACTTTTGACTGTCAAACACTGAGAGCTAGTAAATAACCCAAAAGGAGAAATGGACTTTTTTGTTCGCAGAATTCGACACTAGGGATTAAAGAATTTGCCTGAATGGAGAAGGGAGAGTCCATTTAACTGTGTTTATAAATGAATGTATGATATAATCTCCCCCACATACACTCACCATCCAAATATGACTTCAATCAGGTGTAGGCAAGTGCTAGTGGACAAACGATAGTTCTTCAGAATTTTTTCCTGGGAGCGGACAAAAGGGACTTTGATAGGACGACATAGTCAAACGACCAGTTGACCACGTGGCTTGCACATTTGTTCTTTTGAAACTTCTGCCACGTGTGAAATAAGGTACAAATTTCTTAGTTAAAAAGACGAAAATATTTCATTCAGCTTTTAGATTTCGGAAATTGCATGCATGTATCTAACACACACACAAACTGTCTAAACAAGTTTGTGCAGTTTTGTATATGAACTGTTAATAATGCACGCATTACTTTTAAAAGTAAGTAAAGATTTTACTTGCATTATTAAAATATTCTTCTTCTCTCTAATAAATACTTGTAATTTTGCCACACATATTGCTGCAAAATAATTGCTACACAAGTGCAGCAGCTTTGGAATATAGCACTTGTGTTGTAAATACACTCACAAAATCACGTAATGGCGTTGATAAGACAGTCACGAAAAACATTGTGCAAAAACTGACACAGTCTTTACATCACAACGTGCTAGCGTTACGTTTGATAATATTTAAAAGACTTAAATGTTCTTCGTGTTCTTTTAAAATTCTAAATTTTGCGTATAATTCCAAATTATCGGCACTTACATACTTGGACCCAATTCGTTGCAAATGGATATCATGTGAGTTTTCCATGACGTGGGCATAGAAAATATATGGATACAATTATGAAAAATCTGGAGTGATTCCACTCGACTCTCCGAACACTTGATATTTACCAAGCGTTTAAATAAATTTCATTCAACTCAATCGGATCTACTGTTGTTCAGGCACAAGTGCACTTAAAATGATTTCAGTGTATAGGCCGCAATGGATAAGAATGATTTTTTGCTGCCCTTTAAAAAACTGTACGGCGTACACTTTCTAAAATTCATGCGTATGTAAGACAGTAACCTGTAACATGCGTACCTAATTTGATGTCAGTTGAACGCACCATTTAGACACTAGTTCACTTTAAATGATTTGCGTCCTTAAGTCGTAACATATAAGAATTACTTTTTGCGACTCTGTGAACAAACTATCAGCTCTAGACACGCCAAAATCTATGTAGTTGGTGAGACCGGGACCTATAATACACATACTCAATTCGAGCTCCATCGAATGTACCTTATAGATACGAGCGCACTTTGTAGAATTTCCGTCCATAGGCTATAACGTAAAAGAACACTCATTTGTTGCCTTGGCAAAACAATATAAGTCCTATACACAGCAGAATCTATACATGTTGTGTGACGGTGACCTACAATATACATACCCAATTTAAACTGCTCCAAATGCTCCATTTACACATTAGCTCATTTCAAATCATTTGCGTCTATACGCCGTAATGTAGAAGAATTATTTTTTGTAATCTCGTGAGCAATTTATCAGCTCTATACACACCAAACTTTATGCAGACAGGTGACCGTGAGCTTTTATAGAGATATCCAATTCGTGCTCGATCGAATTCACCGTTTAGAAGCTAGCGCACTTTCAAGAATTTCCGTCCATTGTCTGTAATGCAAAAGAAATCTTTTTCGTAGCCCTATAAAAAAATTATAAATCCTATACATACCAAAATCATTACCGGGTCTCGCAAGATTGCATTGATTATGATATACAGCTTAAGATTATCCCTAAAATCACGCCAGATTTAAGTACAATACATCACCAAATTTGGCGTAAAGTATTGTTGTGTTCAAGTTTAAAAAAGAACTAAAGCGTGAAGGAACGAAAAGGAACTAAAATAACTCCGAAGGAACTAAAATAACTCAGAGGTATTTAAAACCGGGACAAGTTTGTCTCGGTTTTAAGTCCTTCGGAGCTAATTTAATTCTTTTTGAGCAAATTTAGTTCTTTTTTTTTAAGCTTCTTGGAAAATGTTTTATATTTGACGAGCTGTGCATGATTCATCGTTCTTCTTCCGATTGCAATCGACTGGGTAATTTATTCACAGAGTCAGCCAAAAGACTTTGAATACATTAAGGTTTATGGATACCTTCAAATCATTAAAAGTCTGTTGCCAGTCAATATTTCAGCTATGCCCAAAATCTCGCAAACTATATCTAGCTTGGCGGCTTTTGACGAAATATCAGCAAGTGCCAAAGACAGGTCTTAAAACTGAACCCAGATTGGCGATACCACAAATATCTCACCAGAAATTGCAAAACCTTAGTGTCATTGAAGTATTGCATCAATAGCCGTACAAGAAAATCATGTGGTGCCCACATCAAACTTTTTTTCTAAAACAATAATAACTCTAGATATCGCATCGCAGAGATTTTTGATTTCTGTTGCTGGGCTTTGTACATACCCAAAAGAAGGCATACAGACAGACATTCAAAGAATCCGCCTTTTACAAAAAAAAAGAAAAAAACTTTGCAAACATCCTGGAATAATTCTTTTAATAGAGCACTGCATGATAAGATCATATACCTTAAAAAATCGTCTTTGGTATTATTATAAAACTTATTGTTATAATTGACTGCACAAGGAATTATTTTTCTTAACATATCCCAGCTATGAGATAACCGAAACTAATAATATTTTCGATTAATTCCTGAATATACGGATCGGCATGTATTCGAAAAATCCCTTTACTAGAAACACAAAGACGGTAATTTATTTGGGAATACGTCATATGCATCGCTTTTCTTATATTTTTAATGTGTTCTGCAACGCACTTGTTAATTTTATTTAGTTCGACCATACATGATATTTTGCTTACAGCAAAATATATATTAAATATTATCTCCATTATCTTTGTAATGGCATCGCATAAAAATTGATTGGGAAAATGCATGCTATGTGCAAGTTTTTCCTTTTTCTCTTTTGCTTAAGATTATGCTTCATAAAACAAAAACATGAATATTGAATACATCTGCAATGAAATTTATTCCTTCTTGCTGATAATTTCTTTTTGATGTAAAAATTATTCATTATTATTTTATGCGATTGGCATTTTTATCAAAAGTAAGATATTAAGGTTGCGGGTACACTAAGGAATATAAAGAAAGAGTAGTTTTTTAATGTATGTGAACAAGATAAATTCATAGTAAAAAATATCTTATTTATAAAATTAATAAATAAGGAATGTATAAAAGAAATTTATGTAATGTTTGGTACAGTTTGTGAGGGGAAATTTCTTTTAAAAAATTGCCTTGCATAAAAAATTTCACTTTTGCATTTTTAAAAAGATGTATGCTTTACAGTACAGATAATAAAAAACACAACCATATCTTGAGTAAGACGTTTATAATATACGTGACGTAGATAAATGTATAGTAAAAATATGCTATAAAATTAAATAAATAACAAATAAAAAAATTTAGTATTATTCAATGCGCACAACAGTTTGTGTGAAAAATTGCTAAAAAACTAAGTAGTTAATTCATTATTATTTTTTTAGAAATGTATAAAGCCTTAGAAGCAAATATAACCATTTTAACTCAATCATAACCTGAAAAAAATTCCGCAAAATTCTCGCAGTGGCCTAGTCACTAAGCTCGGTTTTCTTAAGAACACGGAAAGTGAAGCAGCGTCGACATAGGCCAAAAGTTTGGGAGTGTGAGAAACCGACTTGACTGTTGTGGAACGGTGTACGCTAATGGGAGCTTATGCATGCAAAATTACTTTCATGAGCTCCAATTTCTGCCATATTCAAACGATACCTCTGCTAGCAGCCGATTCAGCTGCTAGGTTTCTAATCTGGAATGGGTTTAAAATTAGGAGACCCCGAGCTATGCTGGTCTTCCTTCTATTGGAGCTCATTAAAACTGGAGCCACTCCCTTTCGACTATGACCGCTTTATTTGGAGGATCTGGCACTGATCCGCAGTTGCTGGAGGGCAATATAAACAACAACAACCACTGTTACTTCTATTTTACAAAAATAAATGAATATAAAAGTTTTAAGTTTGTAATAATATATAGTTCGTAGTTTTAATGTAAAAAATAAACTAAAGGAATTGGAAAATAATTATGCTGCATAGTTTTAGCAAGCGCTTGGTTAATCAGCGAAAGATGCATGTCTTGCCAAGGCAAACTTTTTATATGACACATATAACATTCTCTTATATATTTATTAAAGCGTCTGATTTCATACTAATCAAATAATTATGGGACTTGAACTATTATTAGGTTCATTTTTTAAATCTTTTTCATACTAGGCACAGCTTATTAAGTCACCTAGAAAAGAAATAGAGTTTCATGAAAGTAATTTTAGAAAAAAGTAGTATAATCCATTAGCAAATTCTATCAAAAGGCCAATAGCAGGCGAAATTCATGAATGAAGATAAAAGTTTTATCTTGTTAAGGAACTTTTATAGTAATTAACGGAACACTTTGGTTTCACGGCCTGTTCTAATTGCCCTACATAAGAAAGAGCTACGAATAATGAACTTTTTGCTTTAATAAAAAGTTTAATTTTAATACAATTCTTTCTGAACTGAAGGGAAAATGTTATGTTTAAGAAAATGATTTCTGCAGAGAATTTTGCTTTTCAATAAAAATTAAGGAATTCAGTATCTTTTTTTTCTTTCTTTCATTGTAAATATAATATTTTTAAATAATGGTTTATCTATATTTTGCAGTTTGCTGGTAGATACAGATAATATCGATCGTATAGCCATATTTTACTACGATCTACACGCTAGATAATATTCCAGTTTCAACTGCTCACTTTAAATGCGTTTAAAAGAAATAATTATTGTAATTTGTGGTCGAAAATGCAACAACACAGCAAATGTGATAATGTCACGCAAGCGAGTGTGGCATACCATCCCCATAGAGGATGCCTCAATTCATTCTTTCCTAGAAGGTTGATATTAACAATGTTGACTTAGAATCTCATAAAATGAACTCACTCTCTTCTCAAGTGCTGCATTTATTTTGCAACCAAATGCTCTATATTTGGTCTTCATGTATGTACGTATTCTAACAATTTAAATTTTCGCCTTTTTGCATATCAGTGAAAGTGTTAACATTTTTAAGTACATTATTATAGAGAAATATCAGGAAAAATTAACGCCCTCACTAGCGTACAAACAGCAAAAAATAAGTTTTTTTTTTACATGTTTGTTACTCTTCATAACTATTTAACTTATTTATTTATCAGTTACGTGTTTTTGTATTCATTTTAAAATATTAGCTTGAAGATTGCTTTCAATGTCATTTTCAGACGTAACTTTTAACAATAATTCAATAAAATGTTATTTCATAAACCTAAAATAACATTCACTAACAAGAAATCAAAATGAAGCAAAGTCAACATATAAACACGCTAAGTCTAAAGCGATAGGTAGCGCCTATCTTATATCCTAAAAAATGAGAAATATATAATATAGTATTATAAATATCAAAGTTTAAAATTTAGAAATAATTCTTGATGATGTGTAATTGTATCTGCTCTGTTTTCTAATATATGTTACACACTTTTTTGGTGAACGAGGAAAACATTCTTTAATATTTTTAAGGAGGTTAAAGTGTTCTGAATTGGCTATATATTAATAGTGAAACTATAGATTGGAATGAAGATTCTGTAAAATCGCTAATAACTAAAAATGAATTTCAAAAATTTCATTTTTTAACTTTTAAAAAATAAATTATTTTAGATCATGCAATACAATTTACAAGTGTGATATGGCTTAAATGAAAGAAGTTCATTTAAACATCTAAAATACCTTATTAGCTAAAATTTTAATTTCGAACGCAATTTATTCAAATAATTGTTAAACATTTGTTACGTTTTTTGGAAGTGTTTACGTTCCTGCAAACAAAGCATGTAACGTTTTATTAATTTTTAAATACTCCAAGACTGAAGCATTTAAGTTACTAAATGCATTATTGAATACATCGTTTTTCAATAAAAACAACTGAATATCATTTGTAATTCACCAAACAACATCTATTTTCTTAAATGTAAAGAAGAAAAATATGTATTTATCCGTCTTTCAATGTTTAACGGTTTCTTTTTGCTGAATATTTAATATATTGCTAATGAATTCCTGTTTTCTGTTTCATACATCATTGAAATGCAAGACGAATGATCTGCGTTGCAGTAATGCTAAAAAAATGTTTTTACGCACAAAAAAGTTAAAATAAAAATGGATCCGTTCGTAGATTATTTTTTTAACGATAACATTACTTAAAAAACAATCTATGGTACCAATAAATATCTACCTAGAAATTAACTCCCTATCCTCATTTAAAATATAAACAATTTCATTCTGTCATTTACTATGTTTAAAATGAAAAAAAAAATAGATTTTTAAGATATGAAATATATTTCCTTTTTATAGTTGACTTTTGCTTTCTCCAAAATTTCCATATGTCACTCTTGATTTGTTTATCGTTCGGTTTACTGTTCAGTTGCTTCGATGGCATAGAAGTGTATAGATGTATGTCTAAGTGCTATTGCTTTTTTTAAAATGTGGTCAGTATTCTCAGGCAGCACAACGTTCAATAATGTTCCCTGAATGTCTTCTAAATCATTATATCCCAGGCATCACATTTCTCTGATGCCTGGGATGCCTGTTATCAGACGTTACGAGAACTTGTGCTACCTGGGATGGTTGCTGCTTCAAA
Source organism: Cheiracanthium punctorium (assembly GCA_038373885.1). NCBI lineage: Eukaryota > Metazoa > Arthropoda > Arachnida > Araneae > Cheiracanthiidae > Cheiracanthium > Cheiracanthium punctorium. The sequence goes on from JAWZYV010011842.1 coordinate 476,786, forward strand.
TTGTATCATAACTTCTGAATTCGCTTGCATATATATATACTATTCTCACGCTGGCGCTTAATCTTCCTTTTGGGAATGTTTTTCATGCGTATTATATTTATTGTTAATTCAATTCTAACCGCATGTACCCACTCGATTACACCTCGTGAAAAACTTTATACCAGAGTTTTCTATCGTGAAAAAATAATTGCTGAATAAGAAATACATTTCTGATAATAATAATAATAATAAATGTTAGTCGCAAGTAAAAAAAAAATAGTAAACTATGTAAATGTTTGAAGTACGTGTGTGTTAAACCAGCAACCTTTAATTGTTTCAAGTTGGGTAAAATGACCATAAATGTAGTTATTTTTAAATTGATCTGAGCTGCACATCTAAAATGAATAAAACACATATAAGCATTTTGACGAACATTTTAACCATTAAAAGTATTTAATCATACTTTCCAACTTGTTATTAAGATGATTCTACCCCTTAAAGTAATATAAAATGATTATAGATGAAACGAAAATGAGCTCATAGAAAATGAGACTTTAAGAATAAGATCAACTGAAAAATAGAAAATGCATATTTTATGAAACAGTGTTTCATGGAATTTTAATGTAGCAATTAAAATTTTAAAGTATTGAGTCCTCTACCAAAAAATTTCGGCTCCTCCGGCATTTTAATTATCTCCTGAGTTTAAACTTCATCGATGTTATTGTTTTCTTCAAATGTATTTTTATTTCCAAATTGAGATTTTACAAGGAGTTTAATAGTGAAAATCTCCTTTTCTGGTAACAAATCTGTCCAAGAATGTTTTAATGGACTTTTATGCACAGTAATTTACCGTTACCCACCAGCCAGCTGTTTTATTAACCAAAAAATGCGATATACTCATGACATTTTGAGCTCTTCTTTCAATATTTTTCAAAACTGGATTAGACTTATTATTTGCAAAATTTTAAGAACGGCGTTTGTTATTCATTTCACGTTCTTCATGCTCCTCCATGAAAACGTACAGTAATCATATTTTCTGTTACCTCCTATTTATAAATCTCTTAGTCCAATATCACAAATTTTGGTTTATCGTTTCCATTTTGGGGCCAAAATGAAAAAAGTGTCTTGAAATTTGTTTATTTAGCTAAGCTATTACTATTGACTATCTTACAAAATGTATTACAAATATAAAAATATAACATTTACCCTACTATCACCACTAGTTCAAAAGATGTTCAAAAGAAGCTCACCCTGCATTCTCATATCACAGGCTGGACGTCTTTTGGACTAGTTGACCTACCGGAGTAAAGTGATGGATATGTTCTCAGAATGGAAGTAGATAAGTCAACACTATGATGATTTTACCCCCACTTTATTTAAACTTCTCTAAAATAATAAAATAATACAACGAACGCAATTTAACATGACACAGAAATATATTTCTTGAGAATGGCAATATCCTTTTTATCATCAAAATTTCTAGAGACTTGAACCAAAAAATGCAATAACAAAATAATTTTTTATGTTCGATAGAGAGAGTAAAGCATAGATTTTTATGTGTAGCTATTATATAATGAAATAATGTCACCAAATGAAATAAGTTTAATAACATTGTTGATGATGCACATGAACTAGAAAAAGTAATCAACACTACCCCAAATCTTTCCCAATTGTTGAGTGTTTTCTATAGGTTTCATTTCACAAAACCTAATCGTGGTAATTTTTAAGGAGAAAGCAAATGCGCTCTTTATTAATTCGTATGTAGGCCCTGTACGATGTTTCATTTCATAGGTCGCTTCTTTTCTGCGAATTCAGGTTTATTATATCGAACGATTAATCAGATTATCTATAAGAAACTACTACTTGCTTATCTGTTGCGTTAATTAAATGTCAATTTTAAAATATAAACAAATCCCGCACAATGTCATGCAATAAAATGAAATTTCTGACAACTAGTATACAAATCAAATAGCTGAAACTAAACAGAAAATCATTTTATACTTCTGAAACTAAACTTCAGATGCATAAAATAATTTACATGAATGTAATGCAACTATTCTTGGTATATCTATTTCAAGTAATAGACAAGGAGACGGACAAAACTTCTAATTCAAAATTCTTTTTGCATTGCCGGGTGATGATGATTAATTTTTACGAAATATCATGTCATTTGCACTCAGGAACTGCGCTTTCTCATTTTAAAGTATAATTTTAAAGTACTACAAAATGGTACGCTATATAAACATGCGCAACAGATTCTAGAACTATAAGCAATTCATTCAAAGAATCACTTTAAATCGGACATTTTATGATTAAAAAAAGAAAAAGAACACGGTGTAATCTATATACTGTCTGTCAGGAATTTATATTTAAATGTGGGCTGTGGCCATTTTTTTATGCAAGGGATCTAGTCCAGGGCTGGGATTGCCCTTCGTGGGGTACTTTCTAAGGGGTCCTGACCCGTATTTATGTGAAGTCTTGGAGAAAACCACGGAAAACTCCAAACGGTTAGGTTAGGTTAGAGGAAGCAACATTGTTTCGAACCAGGCACCTTTCGCATAACAGTTCAAAGCGCTAACACTATGCCAGTCGTCGGGCCATGTTATATTTAAACATACATGCATTATTTATTTTTAAACACTTAAGAAATAATACATTATATTTCAATAAAATACAAATAAATGGTACTTAATTTACTTATAAGTAATATAAAAAAGGACCTGATTCCTTTCGTACAAGCACGTTCTAAATTATAACTAATTACATTTCACAAAACGAAGTATTAGATATTAGATATAGGTTGTCCCGTAAGTTCCGCCTAAACTCTGCACCGCCAGATTCCTCGTTGGGAGTGCATAAAATTGCCCGAAGAACCATACATCTACGATTCATAGTTTTCAAGAAAAATACGGGAAAATGTAAAAACGTCATATCTGGTATAAAAGAAGAGCCTTTATTCGAAGCATGAACATAGTTTCTTGCATATGCTTATAATGTTCAAAATGCCCACCGTGCATATCGTTGCTTGCATGCGTGCGCTCATGCTGCATCAAACTGGTGCCAACATAAATTCATGCAACATAAAGGGAACGGACTGAATCATTTTTTGTTGTATTAAGATCTCGATAGATCAATTCTTTCATACGTTTTCATTGGAAGGTTTACATTGGAACAGGTCTGATGAGCGTAGAGGCCATAAAGCTGCTTCCCCTATATGTAATCCAGGTCCAATTTAATGTTTCTAATTGCTTTTCCTTGCACTGGAAGTGACTTCATATTTTTTTCTGTTTTTATTGAAAACTATGGATCGTACGCTTACAGCTCTTTGGGAATTTTTTAGGTACTTCTAACAATGAATCTGGCTGTACAGAGTCGAGGTGGTATTTATGGTACACACTGTATGTCAATATTAGAAAGTTATACCTAAACAATGGATTCATTTTTCTTAAATTTTAAAGATTTTTTCTTAATATTTAAAAATTTTTAACATTTAAATATTTTAAAATTTCTTATATATCTTACATTCTAAAATTTCATATACAGGGTGAATCTAAACTCTTGGGCAAAACTTTAAGTGGTGATAGGGCACATAATAAGGAATCAGAATCACATAGCAATGTGGGGTCGGCAACGTCGTCTTCATATAGCTGCTAATAATCACTTCGGAAAAAAGTGCTGAAAAAACAGTTCACTTTCCGACCATTGTTCGCCAGAAACTAATGTATTTTTCTCCGAAAACAGAAAACTAAAATGGACGTTGGTCACAACTTAGGTCTTTGATGATATCGGCCAAAGTATCCGTCAAAACGCTTTCTATCTTTTCATACCGTACAATAGGATTTTCTTCGCATTTTTCTAGCATTCTTCCAATAGTACCAGAATAGGAACTTGGCCCAGTAGTTCCCCCATCTAAGAATGAAAAAAGGTGTTTTAAAGGCAATTCATTCGTGTGTAAAAGGCATATGATCCATTGTAAAGGTTGATTCAAACGTTTTTCTAACAACCGTATTACTCCACCATTTTCCCTGTGTTTGTTGCTGTTCCATCACAACCAACAGCTACAGTTTCTCTCAATCAAACGTTTTCAGAAGAGAACAAGTCATACATAGCATGTTCTATGCTCTTGGCCGTCTCAGTACTTGGAACAGCGTAGCCGACATCACAGCGTAGCCTGACAAGGGAGTCAGGTACCTTGATAACAGAAATGTGTTCTTATACAATAACTTGGCGGCATTTTTTGACTCCGTTTTTTACTACATTTAAAACTTTATCTTTTCTGCCATCAAAGTATATAGCTGTAACACTGACAACTCTATTTTTATCTAATATTTCTTTGCGTCCTTTTCATCTTTCACAGCGCAATTTTGATCTATCTATTACTTACACATCTTAATTAATGTCACGAAGAACTGCTGATGCGATTGCTGCAGCAGCTCTATCAGATACGCCATATCGGTCACATAAAGATGGCAAGCTGGGTTTTGGCTTTTTTCTTGGACCCTTGGTGCTTTGAAGAACACAGTTCTAAGCCATAGTCTATTTCTTCAGTATCTTCTGACTCATCCATTATATAAGAGGGGCTCGTGGGGAAAGTTCAACTTTATTATCCTGTTTATCCTCATATGTCACAGAAGCGTAATATTGTTCTAGTTTTTGATTTCTATCATTTAGCTTTTCTATTTTTTTCCTTTGTGAAACAAACGTCTATACCACCAAATGTCTATACCCATAACAATTTTCCTGTCAGTCCTCTGATCCGTCAGAAAAAAGTTGTTCTTCTTTCGCAACTCATCTTTCTTTTGGGCATTTGCATTGGCGAACGTTGCAAAATTCAAATCAAATGCGCGGGTAGATAGACTCAAAATAAATAAAAAATATTTTAGGATACGCTTTTTGAAAGGTTGGGTCACATTCTTATAGCTATTAAAAAACAATTTGGCAAAATTTAATTTTTCGCTCCACCCTAATATACACTCATGTCCATAAATTAAGGATAATTTAGAATCACACAAAAATTGATCTCTAAAATAAAAATTTCACCTGTGGAAGGATCACACACATCTTGAAGAAGAATATGCAAATTACAGGAAACCACCAGATGGCGTGGATGGTACGTCACAATGACGAGAGTGTAAGAGAGGGGTATATAGGGAATGGTGGCAAAGAAGTAAAATTGTTCACAAGCGCTGTGAAAGCCTTTCAGTGCAAAAACCGCATAGTTATGGCACAAAGGAGGCATTTGGATGATGTTTTACGTGGCCATATGCTTATAATGTTCAAAATGCCCACCGTGCATATCGTTGCTTGCATGCGTGCGCTCATGCTGCATCAAACTGGTGCCAACATAAATTCATGCAACATAAAGGGAACGGACTGAATCATTTTTTGTTGTATTAAGATCTCGATAGATCAATTCTTTCATACGTTTTCATTGGAAGGTTTACATTGGAACAGGTCTGATGAGCGTAGAGGCCATAAAGCTGCTTCCCCTATATGTAATCCAGGTCCAATTTAATGTTTCTAATTGCTTTTCCTTGCACTGGAAGTGACTTCATATTTTTTTCTGTTTTTATTGAAAACTATGGATCGTACGCTTACAGCTCTTTGGGAATTTTTTAGGTACTTCTAACAATGAATCTGGCTGTACAGAGTCGAGGTGGTATTTATGGTACACACTGTATGTCAATATTAGAAAGTTATACCTAAACAATGGATTCATTTTTCTTAAATTTTAAAGATTTTTTCTTAATATTTAAAAATTTTTAACATTTAAATATTTTAAAATTTCTTATATATCTTACATTCTAAAATTTCATATACAGGGTGAATCTAAACTCTTGGGCAAAACTTTAAGTGGTGATAGGGCACATAATAAGGAATCAGAATCACATAGCAATGTGGGGTCGGCAACGTCGTCTTCATATAGCTGCTAATAATCACTTCGGAAAAAAGTGCTGAAAAAACAGTTCACTTTCCGACCATTGTTCGCCAGAAACTAATGTATTTTTCTCCGAAAACAGAAAACTAAAATGGACGTTGGTCACAACTTAGGTCTTTGATGATATCGGCCAAAGTATCCGTCAAAACGCTTTCTATCTTTTCATACCGTACAATAGGATTTTCTTCGCATTTTTCTAGCAATCTTCCAATAGTACCAGAATAGGAACTTGGCCCAGTAGTTCCCCCATCTAAGAATGAAAAAAGGTGTTTTAAAGGCAATTCATTCGTGTGTAAAAGGCATATGATCCATTGTAAAGGTTGATTCAAACGTTTTTCTAACAACCGTATTACTCCACCATTTTCCCTGTGTTTGTTGCTGTTCCATCACAACCAACAGCTACAGTTTCTCTCAATCAAACGTTTTCAGAAGAGAACAAGTCATACATAGCATGTTCTATGCTCTTGGCCGTCTCAGTACTTGGAACAGCGTAGCCGACATCACAGCGTAGCCTGACAAGGGAGTCAGGTACCTTGATAACAGAAATGTGTTCTTCTACAATAACTTGGCGGCATTTTTTGACTCCGTTTTTTACTACATTTAAAACTTTATCTTTTCTGCCATCAAAGTATATAGCTGTAACACTGACAACTCTATTTTTATCTAATATTTCTTTGCGTCCTTTTCATCTTTCACAGCGCAATTTTGATCTATCTATTACTTACACATCTTAATTAATGTCACGAAGAACTGCTGATGCGATTGCTGCAGCAGCTCTATCAGATACGCCATATCGGTCACATAAAGATGGCAAGCTGGGTTTTGGCTTTTTCTTGGACCCTTGGTGCTTTGAAGAACACAGTTCTAAGCCATAGTCTATTTCTTCAGTATCTTCTGACTCATCCATTATATAAGAGGGGCTCGTGGGGAAAGTTCAACTTTATTATCCTGTTTATCCTCATATGTCACAGAAGCGTAATATTGTTCTAGTTTTTGATTTCTATCATTTCGCTTTTCTATTTTTTTCCTTTGTGAAACAAACGTCTATACCACCAAATGTCTATACCCATAACAATTTTCCTGTCAGTCCTCTGATCCGTCAGAAAAAAGTTGTTCTTCTTTCGCAACTCATCTTTCTTTTGGGCATTTGCATTGGCGAACGTTGCAAAATTCAAATCAAATGCGCGGGTAGATAGACTCAAAATAAATAAAAAATATTTTAGGATACGCTTTTTGAAAGGTTGGGTCACATTCTTATAGCTATTAAAAAACAATTTGGCAAAATTTAATTTTTCGCTCCACCCTAATATACACTCATGTCCATAAATTAAGGATAATTCAGAATCACACAGAAATTGATCTCTAAAATAAAAATTTCACCTGTGGAATGATCACACACATCTTGAAGAAGAATATGCAAATTACAGGAAACCACCAGATGGCGTGGATGGTACGTCACAATGACGAGAGTGTAAGAGAGGGGTATATAAGGAATGGTGGCAAAGAAGTAAAATTGTTCACAAGCGCTGTGAAAGCCTTTCAGTGCAAAAACCGCATAGTTATGGCACAAAGGAGGCATTTGGATGATGTTTTACGTGGCAGAATTATCGGACGACTGGAATGTGGACGTACCCAGCTGGAAGTATCCGAGGAACTTGGAATCGCCCAGAGTGTCATCTCCAGGCTTTGGCAACGATTCCAAGATGATGGTAATGTGAGTAGACGTTACAGCACAGGTCGCCCCCGAGTTACAACGCCGAATGAGGACCGCTATTTGGCAGTTACTGCCAAAAGAAACAGACGGAGTACAGCATCAGACCTGTCTCGTCAGCTCTCTTCAGCTACCGGTACGACAGCTTCAAGGCAGACCGTGTACAGACGCTTAGGGCACATTGGTCTATATGCTCGTAGGCCTGTCAGATGTGTTCCACTTACCGCAACTCACTGTCGCCTGCGATTAACCTGGAATAGAGAGCATGCATTGTGGACACCGCAACAGTGGTCTTGTGTGATGTTTTCCGACGAGTCCAGGTTTAGTTTGGAGTCTGATTCTCGCCGGACATTCATCTGGAGAGCGCCAGGTACCCGTTACCACCAAGAGAACACCATTGAAAGACACCGTTACGGTGGTGCAGGATGGCTCGTTTGGGGAGGAATTATTCTTGGTTCCAAAACTGACCTGCATGTTCAGAGTGTAACGATGACAGGCCACATCTATCGGGATGTCATTCTGGAACAACATGTACGTTTGTTTCGGGGCGCCATGGGTGCTGAATTTGTGTTTATGGATGACAACGCCCGTCCTCACCGTGCAAACATTGTAGACGAATGCCTTCAATCGGAGGATATCACCCGTATGCATTGGCCAGCATACTCACCGGACTTGAATCCAATAGAGCATGTGTGGGATATGCTTGGCCGACGAATTGCAGCCCGTCAACCCCCTCCCACCTGTCTACCGGAACTTCGGAGTGCATTGCTTGATGAGTGGTGTAATATTCCCCAAGATCAGATTGATCATTTGATACTCAGCATGCCTAGGCGTTGTCAGGCCTGTATTGCATCGTCCGGGAGACATACTCCGTATTAACCATCCTACTAACCATGTTATACTGTTTTTTGTAAATAGGTTCTTTTTTGAAATTTGGTCAAGGGAGTAAAACTTGCAATTTTTATTAATTATGTCAAAAATATAGCATCTTTTTTGCTCTTTACTTTTTGTTTAATAAATAGACTTTACAAATAAGTCAAATTTGTTTTGCTTCTTTCTCTTTCTTTGCCTGAACTTCATTATCCTTAATTTATGGACATGAGTGTATATATACTAGCTAAAGTACCCGTCCTCGACGGGTTAGTGAATGAAAATTTTCAAAAAGCAAGAACTTTCGTCAGCATTGTAGGAATACACAGAATGGATGTAGTAGGTTGCCAAAGTAAAGAAAGCGAAGTTAAAATTTTCATGTATTGTTAAAATTTGACAGGTTAGAGAGTCACTAAGTAATATCATTTCATTCGCTTTAGTCGTAATTATGGGATGCGCGAACGAATATTTACGCATATTGAAATAATTTTCGCAAAATCTCAAAATTTAATCAACATTTTTGAAAAATTGGAAGCCTAGAATTTAAGTTGAGTGACAACCTATCATGTCACCCAAATTCGTTTCATTCCCTGCAGTCTTTATTTCGTGATGCTGGAACAAATTTTCAGCATTTTAAAACGATTTTCGAAAAATCTCAAAATGTAAGCAAAATATTTTTAAAATTCAACGCCTATAAATTAAGATTAGCAACTACCTATCCTATCACTCAATTTCGTATCATTCGTATTAGTAGTTATTACGTGATGTTTGAAGAAATATAAACGTATTTTGAGAGAATTTTCACAAAATCTCAAAATCTAATAAAAATGTTTAAAAAATTGGACTCCTATAGTTATGTCGCTTTAGTCGTTATTACGTAATACGGGAACAAAGATTCACTCAGTTTTAAACGATTTTCACAAAATCTCGAAATCTGATGCATTTTTTTTAATTAGATGCTTATAGTTTAAGGTGAGTGACCACCTATCATTTCACCCAATATCATTTTTTCACCTTTGCAGTTATTACGTGATGTGCGAACACAAATTTACGCAGTTTGAAATGATTTTCCAAAAATTTCAAAATCCAATCAAGATTTTTTTAAAGTTCGACTCCTATGTTTTAAGTTGAGTGACCACCTATCATGTCACTCAATTTCATATCATTCGCTTCAGTCGTTTTTACGTGACGCTTGAACACAAATTTACGCAGTTTGAAAGGATTTTCGCAAAATCTCAAAATCCAATGAGGATTTTTTAAAAATTGGACGCCTATGTTTTAAGTTGAGTGGCCACCTATCATGACACCCAATTTCCCATCATTCGCTTCAGTCATTTTTACGTGATGCTTAATCAAAAAAAGCGTCACGGACAGAATGACAGAATGACAGATTCACAGAATGACAGAATGACAGACAGACAAACTTTTTTTTGAGGGTCGCATCGGATTCCCGGGTGCTTAAAACGGATAGAAATCGCAAAATTTTTGAATTAAAAGAAATGTACAGACAAAAGTCTAATTTTATTTATATAGATATATACATATTTACTTTAACCTATGAGATACTGAGTTGCATGGAAAGAGAAACGTTTCAGTGCACTATAACCGTGGGTTACGAAAAATCGTTTGAAAAATTCTTTTTTATCGAGCTCCATTGTTTCAAACCTCACATACATACCAAATTCCCCAATAAGAGCTGCAGTTAAGGCAAAATATTGATATACGCAAACAAGACATTATATTTCGATCACAATAATTCTTTTTACAAACTCAATACAACGATTATTATTTTGAAAACTACATTTTCCTTGAAACTAAATGCAATAAATTACTTACGAATTCATCTCTTAGATTTTTCATGCACTTTTGTAACTATAACATATCACGCTTGCTCTAATTTAAGACAAACAAAATGCTATTTAACCCGGAACTGCACAACTCCAAGTGTATTGGAAACTATTTTCATTACTTAAACATATCAAATATGTTGTACATTTAATACCAAAAACTCTTTCATTAATCTTATGTACACATCAAAAGCAATTTTCAAAGTAAGAGTTTTTTCATCTGATTATCTAACTCTTCCATTTCGCAACTTATTTCTATCCTAAATAAAAACGAAATCAATATTTGATACACTTACTACCATCGTCTATGCTCAGAGTGGGAGCTAGTCTAGATAATTCGGCATGTACGGAAAGAAAATAATGGTCCACGTAGATCAAATATTCGTTGTAATTCCTGTAGCGTAATATACTTGTGTTTCTCTTTCTTATATCAGTAAACTATGGTCATTGTCTTGAAAATATTTGAAGGTGCATTATTTTATACTGTACTGTTAATGCAACGATAAATTATCTCCTATTTTTAAGATAGAAATGGAACACATTACGAAACATATTAGTGGTTATTTTCTTCCTCACTTATAGTGTTTAAGGATTGAAATGTTCATTATCATTTAAACTATGTTTATTTATAAACGGTATTGTGACTATCACAGTTTGCATGAGGCAGGGATGAAAATTTGAATATAAGTTTAATATCATTTTATTCGTAGAAATATTATATATATTGTTGTAAAATTCAAGTTGTATTTACAGCGATAGTTTTCTAAAAAGAAGCAGAACAAAGAATATCACAAATGGATGTATTTTGTCTAAATTGTTCGTTCATATACCGAAATCCTTCGTCCTAAAAATGAAGTAAAACCAATATACCTTTGGCTGAAATTTTTGAAATTCATGATATTGTCAGATACAATGAAATTCCACTGTAATTTTTTATTTATGTAACAGTGGTTGAATTTTCTCCGAGTAGAATTATGCATCGGAAAGTTTTTTTTTTTTTTTTTCATTGGACGAATAATTTTAGATGTTGAAAGAAAAATGTAAATCTCTATTTATTTGCCCCCAAAAAATCCTACGCGGTGATTTGTTGCTAAAAATGTATATCATAAAAACACAAATTATTTGTTTCGTCTTATAATCATTAATAATGTAATAATCACTTTTCTAGGGAAATAAAAATACTGTATTTTGGAATTGCATTGCAAGTTAGTCATAATTAAGATTCCATTGTATTCCTATCATTTATCTCTGTCCCTGACCTTTCTGACAAGGGTAGGTAAGAAAGGTAAAATAAATAAAAACTTTGTATAAAAAAGACACTAAAATGATACTTATGGGGAGGTCGAATACGATCGTTTCGACCGAAAGTTTTTTCAGTCTTCATCAGCCGACACACTTCGTCTCAAACTCCCTTCTCCTGCTGATTGAAAAATGCTTTCTCTTGTGTTAAACCTTCATTTACTTAAAAGAGTTTTCCATAGCAGTAAATAGTTTAGAAACTGAAACGTTACTAACGCTAGTAAAATTCAAACTCAACTAAGAGCATCTCTTTGAGAATCAGTTAATAAATGCGAAGACAAATTAAAAACAGTGTTCTGAACAAGAAAACTGACGAAACCTAAACGGAAGAAGTCTTTTTGAGGAATTTCTGAAGCGTGTCGGCTGACGAAGACTGAAAAAATTTTTTGGTCGAAACGATCCTATTTAGCCTTCCCACAAGTATCATTTTATGTGAGTTTTTTACACAAAGTTTTATTTATTTTATCTTTTAACACCAGTATTTTTAGTGTTTTTATAACGAATGTTGTTGTTTTTGCACCATAAAAAAAGTAGTGTTGCTAAATATATTTTGTATTTGTGTTTTTTTGCGATTATTAGTTTTTTTTCATTGTAGGTTTACGTGTTTTACATCCAACTACCCCAACATTCATTTATCAAAACCTGTATACTATATGCTTGGTCTGAATCAATTTTAGAAATACTTTCCTTTTCCATTTCACTAAAACTTGTAGGTATTCAAAACTACAAATCGATATAAACACATTTTTACCACTTAAACTCTAAATATGTAAATAACTCACAATGTTCAAACACAAACCATCTTAAAATTATAGCATAGAAACATTTTGCTTTAGTTAACGATAATAAATAGATTTTATATAAAACTTTAAAGGAAAATTAATGATACTTCGCCTCCTTTTCAGAGAAGACAATCCTGGATACAAGTTTCAAAGTTTCATAATGACTCAGTTCCTTTGGAAAGTTAGTCATTGAAAGCCCTATAGCAAATTTAAACTACTTTAAACTTCAAATTGTGTACTTATGAAATTTTATTGAATGCTTTGTTTAAACTATTAAAAATCGTTTTTCCCTGATATGTAGTATTTTTATTTATATAGGAGTTTTTGTGCAAAAAGATCCTAAACAGAAGAATAAAAAATATTTGTATAACTGCTCCAGCACCCAATACTATAGTTCCATGTCCTCTCCAAACTGTAAAAGCTTAGAGTGACTCGTAATTTACCTTGAAAAATTGTATTATAGCACCCTGATTCTTCTTCTTTACTCTGACAGAATGTTTCTAAACGTTAGATTCTTTACTAACGTTAGATTAGAAACGTTAGATTCTTATCTAACATATAGTTAGATAAGAATTAGTCTGCGGGCTGAGCATTGTCAAAAAAAAAAATCGTTAACGTATAATGTGATGTTTACAACCTAACCAGACCTATTTGTTGTGTTAAATTTGCGTTTAATAAAAGTTATGATCAAAAACTAAAGGCTAAATTGTATAATTACTAAAAAATTAAATGGCGTTAGTATGCACATTGTTAACTAATATTTGGAAGCAAAAGTTAACATTTAAACAATAAAACTTTTCTATATACATTTCAGAATTTTGAAAAAAATCTGAATGTTTAGAATCTATTTCGCAGTGTTTAGAATCTATTCGCAGAAATGTTTAGAATCTATTTCGCAGTGTACTTTCTTTTTAATTTCTCATAAAAATTTTGTAAAATATTATGTATTTTCTTTTATTATGCAGTGAAAAACTAATATGTATTTTCAACACTTAAAATTTAAGTTGTGTAAATTGAAATTAACTTAAAAAGAATGTGTATTATGACAAAGAAAAAAATATTGCACTAGAAAAAGTTTGCGACTCTGTGCATAATCAACCGCAAAACAAAGTTTTCAGTAGTCGTACAAGAATGATATAAAAAATTGCATTGTCTACAAAAATATACAATGAGTCTCATGAACGGGTAAAATACAAGTCTAGATATCCTCATATCGGTCATGAACTCTATTCGGTTGCTTCATGCATCTATACCTTAAAATATTGCAGGCATAAAAATCTTGTTGCAATTCTAGCGTTTCCAAATAATAAATTGGTTGTGCATATTTCTATAGAAACTTGAAATGCTTCATGCTGCAGTATTTCTTTAAAACATCAATTTCGAGTTTCTTGCGTTCAAATCAGCTGAAAAATATATTTATTGATTCATAAATTTTAATATTCTCCAGAATATCGTCTACATGCAGAACAATATTTGAAGAACTAGATACAATAAAATCAATTACAGTAAACTTAATGTCTTTGTCTCTATTTATAAGCATATTTTTAACAGTAGTTAAATAACCGAACTGAAAATAAAAATATAGAAATGCATGTATTCCATATAGATATATCGCCATGTTTCTGCTATGTAAAGGACTTGCAGTAAGTAGTCAAAATGTTATACTCAAATGAGTTTATTAAGTTATTTATTACATAAAAATTTTTATAAACAATTAAAAAATGTTGTGCCGTGCCAATGTAAAAAAAAAAAAATGGAATTTTTACCAGTCTTTCCAATCAGCATTTTGAGATTTATAATTTTATGCTTTAATCAGCTGATTAAATTTTTACATGAATGAACGATAAATAATTTTTCAGATACACCATAGATTATTTCTAGTACATTGCCTCACTGCAACAAAACCCTTCTAAACACACACTTACATGAGTGTGTGTGTTAGAATTTGACTTTATCGCTAGTACATTTCCTCTAAAGGTACTTTATTTTGTTGTTTTTGAATAGTTTTATGGTCAAACAGAAACGTAAATCACTGTAAGTAAGAGAAGCTTTTTTTTCCATTCAAATCACAATAATGCTTAAAAGAGAGTTTTGGTAATTTTCTATAGAATATTACCTCGTGCAAGAAAAGGAAAGAAAAACTTGAGTATGATAGCTAATATTAAAATCGTTTAATATAAGTATAAATATTTGGTGGTAAATAGTAAAATATTGAATGTGATTATCCTCCATATCATAAAAAATATAATACAGTGTGTATAAATGCTGATGTCATATTCTACATTTTTATACGTTCATTTTATACGAATTTTTGGAGTTTCATTTCCTCCAAATCCACTCAAACTTTATGTTCTGATGCGCATTTCCACTTTTTATGTCTTTTATCAGCAATCAAATAAAATGGAAGAGATGTAGAATTTATTTTGTTACTTTCATTTTTAGAATATTTTATGTGTAAAATGTGAGATTTTATTTTCTTCTATCAATATAAATTTTTAAGTACAATGCTGTAAACGTTATTCTGAAAATAAGAGTAAAAAATGCGAATTTTTTTTCACAGTAAATTTATATTTTTTTCTTTTGCAGTATCCTGCAAATAATATTTTCACAGTCGAATGTGTGAATATGTACACGTAATCAAACAATCCAATAAAGTGAGCTATTTCCTAAATTTTAAACAAGGACTTTATTTATCATCACCAGATTTGTAATAAATCCATTGTCAAAGAAATCCTTGTCATAAAATTAAGTTAGGCATATCTGCGAAAGTATTTCTGTAAAGTGAGATACACTTTTTAAATCAGTTATAATAAAAAAAAGTCAATTCTCGTCAAATGGCTTTTTAATAATTTTCAAAAACAGACCCCCTAATGTCAAAGCCACGATAAAAATCAGCCCGTTTCTGCATAAATGTTGCAATGAACTCTAAGAAAATATTAACCTATATGTTATGAAAAGTTCTAGATCAATTCTTACGCCTAAAAAAAAATCGGATTTGAAAATGGAATGAAGTGCTATTCATGCCATTCACACTGTATAACATTGTAAAAAATTAAATGAGTAAGATATTTTTTCTGTAAGTTTCATAACTATAAATAAAGCCTTCTGACTACTTTTAAATTCTGAAATATTTTAATCTTTTAAAAATTTTGCAATTTTTAGAGAAGAGAATTTCTGAGAAATCCCATATCATCCTATAGAAAACATTTTCTCTCACAGCACCCAAAATTATCAATATGTTGACTTGTTTTCTTCTTCACCATTTAGTTAATAATAGTGCGCTTAATTTTTTTTTTCCGAAATTTCGATTTTTTTTCTGCCAGTATGCCAAATATTTCGCTGAAACTCGTAAAACAGATTTTATAAAACATGATTTAATATTTAAAAATATATTTCGAAAAAATAATGAAATTTAAGAAAATGGCACATTTTAAATCAGCACAGTATCTAAATATTAGAGAAAAACTGAAAAGAAATATCAATAATTGTAGATGCTAAAAGGGAAAATGTTTCCCATGCGGCAGCGTGGGAATTTACAGTTTCATTTTGACAGGAAACTATTACCTTAATTCAAAAACAGAAAAACTCGCCTATGGAATAGTGATTTCAGGAAAATCAAAATACAAATTTAGATTCATTTTCAGCTTCATAATTTATCTTCAATTAATTATTTAAAAAAAAATAGAGGAAAAATTCAGGGCATTTGAAGAAATTTAAAACCACTGTCATAAAATCGGGAAATATTTATATTTATATCCGGGCAATGCGAATTTTAATCGACAATGTGAGTTGCCATTTAGAAATACGGTTTTGCTCATAGCACATGATTACATTCGTAAATGTTTTAAAAATGACCTCATCTATATAAAAGATATGAAACGATTAGCTGACATATTGCTACAACTACTGTTAATAATGACTTGACAAGTGATAACATAATTCTTTTTAATATTTATTGAAAACTGATTATTAGCAGCTTGTCCCGAAGTTGCCAGTCATTTTGAACTCCCATAATAACACCGAGTGACAAGCAGCAACAATCGTGGTCAGTGCCTGATTGGGAGACAATCTCTCTCGCTTGGACTGCTGTGGGAAGTTCACATTAAGAGCTAGTGGGTGTGAAATATCGGCTCCAATGCCCTCCATATTGTAAAGGTACATCTGAGGGTGCCAATCCAGGTGTCTGTCTCTTATCTGGAATTGGTTCAAAATTAGGAGACACGGAGCTAAGACGGGCACTAGGCCTCAATAACATGAAAGCTTCCATTAGTATAGAGGATCTGTAGCCTTTCCGCGGTAAGCCAAAGGGCTTTAGGTACAACAAAACAACAAAATTAGCAGTTTTCTTTCAGGTTTAAAAAAGAGATTCAGGGAAAAGATGGAGTAGGTTTCTTAACTAATAAGGCGTTAAATATTTCTAGATTTCTTGGATCTCTAGATTTCTTGGTATAGAACTAGATTTCTTTCTAGAATCTCTAGATTTCTTGGTATAAAACAAATTAGAATCTAAGAATTTTCTTTAGCATTTGTTTCTTTTAAAACAGATCGTAAGATAATCTCCACAAAGAAGTTTAAGAAAACTTATTTCTTTAATTGAAGAACCAAGCTTAACATAGAAAGATTTCGTTACTGCAATTATTTAAATAATCGAATATTAAATTCTAGACTGTTGGTTCAATTTCCCTTAGATATTAATAATTTTGAATTTTTCTTCGTCTGGCTATTTCCTCATGGGTTGCTTTGTTAATGCAATTGTTGGAAAATATAGTGTATAAATAAGGGTTAATAAGTTCAGTAAATTTCAGAAAGTAACTCGAAGTGTTCCAAATATATGGCAATTCTGGTAGAAGGGTTATTTAATTTGACAGTTCGTAACGAAGGGCAATTTGTAAAGGATAACCCTAAAATAAACGAAGTAAGATGAACTTCTAGTGGCATACTTAATGATCGAAGAATGTGAAAATATTCTCTGAATGTGATTAGAGAAATAGATCTTATGGGTGTACGATTAAGATTGCCGAACAACACTCTTAAAAAGTACTGGTCATAAAAAGATAGCTTTATCGCCCATCCTCTGAGCATAAGTCTTACGCATTGTGCATGAATTATTGCTAATGTATCTATTTATTTTGAGATAAGCACATGATTTCACTGTCCAAACTTTTAAGCATGTTACGCTTAAGTGCTTTTTTACGCTAATTACTAAATCCATGCATGATTTCGAAGTCAAATCTAAGTGTAGCACATGTATAGAGTACGGTTCTAAGGATTTCCTAATAATTTTGTACCTGGAGGTTTTTTGGGCCTAGGAATCGATTGCGCTAGGTCACGTGACAGAGAAAATTTACTGTTTTCGACTGTAGCAGTGTTGTTTTGATGGAATGTTTACGTAAATAATTCAATTATTCTTAGTAAATAGATAATAATTATTAAAAATCTATTCGTAAATTTTCAGTCAAAAATTGTCTGTATTTAATATTTCGCCCATATTGTTCCATAATATTGTGCCATTATCGCCATAAAAATAAATGTGTTTCCGCGTAGATAATAACTATAGGTACAGCAAATATTTTTATGTATTTTATTGATACATAACATGCGAATTTAAAAATATACTAGAACATTTCAGCCGATCAGAATAATTTAAATGAAAATGGCTCCTTTTGCAGTGATACACAAAAAGAAAAAGATCCCGTGACGTTACAAGAAAATTCCGAGTGCTTTTATACCTACACTAGATTGAATCCTACTTTAAATCCCCCTTATTCCTCAAAGTCGGCGATCAATTTTCAAATGTAGTTACCCTAACGGTGTTTATTTTCTTGTGACAACCGTACAGAAAGTTGTGAAAGAATGGGGTTCTTCGGAACGCCTGGTGGATTCTTAAATTGGTTCAAATTAATTATGCACCTAATCAGCCATCAGTTTTGTTTCACATAGCTTTGATTTCACTGCAGCAGACGATTTCAGCTAATTTTGTCACCGCTTAAGTAATAAATCTGTCTGCTGAAACCTAAAACAATATAAAGTATTAAGAGCAAGAATCTGAGAAACTGTCACACCTAACATTACGGGGTGATTCATGCCATCTCAGATTTTCACCAAAAAATTACCAGTTGTTATTCACCTTATTAAAGTGTCAAATCCAGAATATTTTGTTCCAAAGTTGAGTTCTTCAATTTTTGTGGCCCCCCAAAAAAGACCATGCAGCACAAAAAAGTGAGCATTTTTTTCAGACATAGAAAATTCTATGGTTAATAACTCTTTGCGGAAACAACTTGCCACCAAAAATTTTTCATATCTAGAATGTTCAAAGTTTGAAATTTATGAAATACATGAGAAATTTATGGCAAGTTGTTGCCACAAGGTCATTGAAGGTCACAAAAAGAAGCATTTTCAACATTTTTTGCCATTTTTTAGCCTTAACTGTAGCTTATGCCTTCAAGTTGACATAGCAAAAGAAGTGTCCTTTGAAAGACACATATTAGTACTTTCAGAAAATGCATCTACAGTTGAGGCAAGTTGAATGCGCTTTTGGCTGTAGAAGACTGAAACCTGAAAAATGTCGTTTTTGGCCGATATTTAAAGTGTTATAATTTCTTGCGGCAGAGGATTTTTGAGAAATCTTTTATGTCAGTGTTACACTCTTTTACTTGTCTTTACAAAAAAATTAACATAACTGAGGCAAATTGCTTCAAAAAAATAAAAACATTTTTTAAAACATGCCCTTATGCATCAGATTGTGATCACTTTCTTCTCAAAATAGTTTGTATGAACAAATGTATTTTTAACTTTGTTTTTATGTTTTTATTATGTTTTTGTAGCATAAGCATGTATGTTTATCAATCCCCCCCCCCCCGCTCCATCCACTTATTCTGTTACCTTAAGCTTGCATATTAGTTAAAGTTTTATGAAAAATGCTATGAATTTCACTATGTATATATTTCACTATGGTTAAAAGCTGTATTTTTTAATCACTTTTATAGTCTAATAATGAATTTGATTAATTTCGTAAAGTGTAGTTTTAAAAGTATCATAGAATATACTTTAAATTTGCAATTGAATTTCAGTTACATGAAATTCTATAAAACACCATTTCAACTGTATTCTTGTTTTTATTATGACTACATTGCGGACGATTTTCGAGCATCAGAGCAGTATTTTTTTTAATGAAATTTCTTATATTCTTCCATTAAAAATTAAATAAATAAATGATTAAAAAATGTATTTTTAAAGTATCTCTAAAAATTGTAAAAAATATATTTAATTTACAACTACATTTTCACTAACCTAAAATTTTACAAAACAGAACATCTCCATTCTGAAAAAAAATATCCCAACTCTTCCTTTGGCTGTATTACTATTCTCAAGTGATAAAACTGTTCTAAAATGCCAGACACAAAATCTGTATGAAATGGACTGCAACGGAAAAAAGAATTTGTAAGATCTGAACAGGATAAGGCAAAAATTATAGTATTGGAACAAGCAGATTAGGAAACAGCATTTTGGCTTCAAGACTGGTCACAAAAAATTTTACCTCAATATTATCGTGAAAAACAACAGGATTACTTTGGCAAAAGGGGCATATCAATGCATGTTGACGTGTTTGTTACACAGATCACTGAAATAGTTGAAAAGCAACTTATTTCAGAATTCTTGAAACTTGTGATCAAGATGCATTATCTACTTTATGTGTATCAAGACATACATTAGAGCAGTTTAAACTGAATTTTCCTCATATAAAGAAACTGTATGTAAAAAATGACAATGCAGGTTATGCAGGCAATGTATGCTGTGAAAGTCGATATCTTATGGCTAAGCAGCTACGAATAAAAATACTTAGGCATGATTACAATGAACCTCAAAGAGGGAAAGATCAAGCCGACAGAGAAAGTGCTGCTGCTAAGATGTTCATCAGGACTTATTTATGTGAAGGACATGATGTTATATCAGCGAAAGACGTTTACGATGCACTCATTTTTAAAGGACGTATGAAAAATATTAATCAAGAAGAATGTTCTATAGGAAATGTTAAAATACAAGATATCCAGTCATACCATTCTGTCAAATTTGAAGACAATGAAATGATATTTTGGAAATATTTTGATATTGGTACAGGAAAGAAAGTTCCATATACCAACTTAAATTATAATTGCAACATTGAAGTAATATGCCCATTCAGCTCAAAACAAAAAGACAAAGATTCAAATCAGAAATCAACATCGCTAAGCCGAAAGTTCGTTAACTTTATGTTTTGCCCTGAAAACAATTGTACTTCTACATTTGAAAGTGCTCATGAATTATCATTGCATGTAGCAAAAGGAGTACATGCAATTCCTAAGTTGCTGTCAGTGATGGACAGAGCTAAAAATACCTTTGCAAAGAGAATGGAAAGTACAATAAAGAAGAAAAACTGTCAAAATAATTCTTTGAGACTACTACTGCATCTTGTAGCAATGAAATGTTTTCAAATCTTACATCAGAAAAGGGATGGGCACTAAAACCTAAAAGAAAAGTCACACGTCTAAGTGAAAATCAGAAACAATTACTGCAAGACTGCTTTTATAAAGGATGTCGAAGCAAGCAATAAATTAACTGGGCAGAGTGTTGTTAAAATTATGGGAAATCTTGTAGTAGATGGTAAGAAACAATTTTGCCCTGAAGAATATTTGACTCAAGATCAAGTCATGTCTTATTTTAGCAGGCTTAAAGGAAAGTCTAAAAATCTTCTCAATCATGCAGTAAGAGATGATGAAAATGGAGAGGATGGCGAGCTTCTATATGCTACAACTCAGCAAATGAGGTATGTTGTGCTTATAACAAAATTAACACTTTGTTATTTAAATTCAGTTGCACATTTTTAAGTATTAAAAGTACCTTTCTGTAAATTTTCAGATTTCCACGATAGAGGAAATCAGAAAAGATATCAAACTTTTAACAGAAATTGATAAATTTCAACCACATTCATTTTATGCAGTTATGTATGATAAACGATTTTACATTGGAAAACTTCTCGAAGACTGCGGAAATGACGAATTTAAAATGAAATTTCTTCACCAGAAAGGAACTCAGGAGTTTAAATGGCCAATAGGTGATGATATTGAAATTGTAGATCGCAGCACTATTATTTTCGGTCCTGTACAATTGTCTGGTGCTGATCCTTTTACAGTAGAAAATTTAAAAGAGATTCAGGAGTCTTATAAGAAACTCTTCTAAGTGTAATAAACCAATGTCAAAATATCAACAATGCAGACTGAATATTTTTTCATATATACATATACTATACATACAGGTTGTAGAGTAAAAAAAAAATATTGTAAAATAAAATAAATAACATCAACATCATATATTTGTTACAATACTTTCACAGTATAATATAAATAGCAAGTTGGCCAGAGCACCAGTGGGAGGAAGTCCGACTTCGCTCGGGGTCCCCTAATTTTGAACCAATTCCAAAGGAGGGACCAACCCCCTGAAATCGGCATTCTCAGAGGTAATAAATAGCTATAAATGCAGTTAAGTAAAAAATACAATAATTTCTATGAGTAGTTATGAAAAGTAAAATATTTCCAACTGCAATTATAGGAGTATGTTAAAAAAATGTTATAATTTTTTTAAAGCAGTTTGCCTCAGTGATGTTTATTTTTTTGTAAAGACAAGTAAAAGAGTGTAACACTGACATAAAAGATTTTTCAAAAAACCTCTGCCGCAAGAATTTATGACACTTAGAATATCGGCCAAAAACGACATTTTTCAGATTTCAGTCTTCTATAGCCAAAAGCGCATTCAACTTGCCTCAACTATAGATGCCTTTCCTGAAAGTACTAATACGTATCTTTCAAAGGACACTTCTTTTGCTATGGGAACTTGAAGGCGCAAGCTACAGTTAAGGCTAAAAAATAGCAAAAAATGTTTAAAATGCATCTTTTTGTGATCTTCAATGACCTTGCGGCAACAATTTGCCACAAATTTCTCATGTATTTCATAAAGTTCAACCTTTTAACATTCTAGATATGAAAAAAAAAATTGGTGGAAAGTTGTTTCCGTAAAGAGTTATTGACCATAGAATTTTCCATGTCTGATAAAAATGCTCAATTTTTTGTGCTCCACGGTCTTTTTGGGGGGGGTCATAAAAAATGAACAACTCAACTTTAGAACAAAATATTCTGGATTTGATACTTTAATAAGTTGAATAACAACTGGTAATTTTTTGGTGAAAATCTGAGACATCATGAATCACAGGTGAGTCACTCTCTCAGATTCTTGCTCTTAATACTTTTAAAAAAATTTCGATTCTAAATTTCACGTGGATTATATTAGTTCGTTTCGTGTACTATTACTATTATTAAATACGGTGTATTTTGTTTATGATTATTTGAAGTTAGACATATTTTTACCTGTTTTCTCAGTCCATCCGTTTGTTCTATTATTGTCGTTGTTGAGGGACTAAGAACAATTACCTACACGAGGGATCTAGGCCTAAGGGTGGAGTACCCTCCGTGGGGGGTCTTTCTAAGGGGTCCTAACCCGTATTTATGCTAAGTTTCGAAGGAAACCAGTTCTATTATAGTCAACGTTTACGTTGTTGTAAAAGTTAATGTTGCATTATTATAAAAGAATATTTTTTTATACATTCTGTAGTTGATTTCTATCACTTCGAAGTGTGCTTTTATATTAATAATTAAAATTGCGTCGCACATTTTTTAATGTGTAAATTTATAAAAAAATTATAAGTTTAAAGCATCTATAATTATGTATGAAGATTAAAAGCATATTTATTAAAGACGACTATTCTTTTATAGCATTTATACATTTATCTCAGATTAATTATACTTTTGTAGAATTTATTTATGTAAGATTTATTTTCAGTGATAAAAAAATAAGTATTTAAATTGGAGCACTATAGAGAAATTTTCGATTTCAATCTTAAAGGGAACGAGATAGATGTTAACATTTTAGTACTACGTCGCATCATTTTTTAATCCAAATATTTAGCTGTTCTGAGATTTTGAGTGGTAAATTGATGTTATCTATCAAATATAGTCCCATTATAATTTTTTAAATGTAAAGACACTTTTTTGGGGGGTGAGCGTTATCTATCAGCAACAGACTGAAAATAGCCTCCCATTTTCAGTACCCAGTTGCAGTCTGTGTATGGACTGGGTGCTGCTAAAGAAAATCGAAGTTTTTACAATCAAAATACGCGTACAGATTGATGAGAAAAATTTATGTATGTTACGTGACGAAGTTTTAATTATTTTATTGTTTAAACACCAGTTTCTTTTTAACTGCTTTTTTCTGTTAATAGTCTTGTTTACACTAGTTTGGGAAGTATTTTATTTTATTTTCCTATTACTCCTTGATATCTTCTTTAATTTTATGATAACAGTGAAATAATACTTAGATTTTAAATTTCGGAGTATTTTTTCTCATTGTCTATATTTTTTGATAAAAAAATATGTAGTATATAAAGTAAAATGCGTTGTATTTTATTAATTAATTATTAGCTGAAGTACCAGTTGTTCAAGGGTTAGTACTGAATACAAATTTCAACAAAGCAAGAACTGTCGTCAGCATTGTAGGCGTACACAGAATGGATGTAGTATGTTGCCAAAGTAAAGAAAGCGAAGTTATAATTTTTATCTATTGTTAAAATATTACAGGTTAGAGAGTAACTAAGTAATATCATTTCATTCGCTTTAGTCGTAATTATGTGATGCGCGAACGAATATTTACGCATATTAAAATAATTTTCACAAAATCTCAAATTCTAATCAATATTTTTGAAAAACTGGAAGCCTAGAATTTAATTTGAGTGACAACCTATCATGTTACCAGATTTCGTTTCATTCCCTGCAGTCTTTATTTCGTGATACTGGAACAAAATTTCAGAATTTTAAAACGATTTTCACAAAACCTCAAAAAGTAATCAAAATATTTTTAAAATTCAACGCCTATAAATTAAGATTAGCAACTACCTATCATATCACCAAATTTCGTATCATTCGTATTAGTCGTTATTACGTGATGCTTTAATAAATATAAACGTATTTGAGAGAATTTTCAAAAAATCTCAAAATCTAATAAAAATGTTCAAAAAATTGGACACCTAGAGTTTATGTTGAGCAACCATCTATCATGTGGCCAAATTTCATATCATTCGCTTTAGTCGTTATTACGTAATGCAAGAACAAAGATTCACTCAGTTTTAAACGATTTTCGCAAAATTTCGAAATCTGATCGATTTTTTTTTAATTAGATGCTTATAATTTAAGGTGAGTGACCACCTATCATTTCACCAAATATCATTTTTTCACCTTTGCAGTTATTACGTGATGTGCGAACACAAATTTACGCAGTTTGGAACGATTTTCGCAAAATCTCAACATATAATCAAGATTTTTTAAAAATGTTACGCCTATGTTTTAAGTTGAGTGACCACAAATCACATGATACCAAATTTCGTTCCAATCGTTTCAGTCGTTCTTATGTGATGCTCGAACACGAATTTACGTAGTTTAAAACGATTTTCGCAAAATCTCAATATCTATCAAGATTTTTTTTAAATATGCGCCTATGTTTTAAGTTGAGTGACCACCAATCATGATACCAAATTTCATTTCAATTGCTTCAGTCGTTTATACGTGATGCTCGAACACAAATTTACGCAGTTTGAAAGGATTTTCGCAAACTCTCAAAATCCAAACAAGATTTTTTTAAAACTTCGACGCCTATGTTTTAAGTTGAGTGACCACCTATCATGACACGAAATTTCATATCATTCGCTTCAGTCGTTTTTACGTGATGCTTGAACAGAAAAAGCATCACGGACAGAATGACAGAACGACAGACAGACAAACTTTTTTTGAGGGTCGCACCGGATTCCCAGGTGCTTGAAACGGATAGAAATCGCGAAATTTTTGAATTCCAAGAAATGAACAGTCAAAAGTCTAATTTTATTTATATAGATTGGGAGGAATAATAATAGAATTGAACATTGTTTAAATCTAGAATAATCGTTTCATTTACATATTAATAAATTACTTCTCTTGGTATATATGCCTATCGTATGGACTTTCATATGCGAAGCGAAATCAGTCAGAATTTTACGATACAAAATACGCTAATGATGTAAAACACGGTCTTTTCTTCTTGAATATCAAAATTCTACATTTTGTTTATCATAATTTTATATCATGCCTGAGGTAAAACCGTATTGGTTCATATTATCTTTATGTCATCTTATTTCTGACTTTCGATAAATTTCTATGCAATCCTATTATACAGTCACGCTGATCCCTGAATCTTTCTGTAACCCTTCCGGGCAATCACTTCAATATAACCGTCATTACTGCAAGAAGATTATGAGGTTCATAAAGATTAAAAGCAGAAAAGCGTAATAACATTTGCACCGTTTATATTATCAGCTTGAAAGTTTTTATAATAATGTATAAAAATAGAAAATAAAAAACAATCTGTGCCACTTTAAAAAAATCTGAAAATCCACCGCTTCCCTAACTTTTTTCGATTTCAGCGATTTCAGCTATTTTCACCACCGTTTTATTTCCGAGAGTAAAAAAAAAAAAAAAAAAAAAAAAAAAAGTGAATCATTTGCGTAAGAAGTACGTTGTTGCAATCGATATGACATCATCATAACCGTTATCAGACTCTGAAGGGAAAATTGAGCGATACCAATTCGTTTAAAATAGTTTTTCCAGATAACATATTTTTTTTTTCCCATTAAAATGATCGTCTGCTCGAAGCACTGATATAAGAGGGGCTGTGTACACAAAACCAAATCATTGGAATGGCAAAAGTTTCCGCGTGTTTCCAGAAGAGCATGAAATTCCGTTTAGGTATATAATAAAAATTGAATATGAGCTTATTTATTTTAGGTGTACGGAGATGAACTATATTGAAATATGATAGTAGAGATATAATGTTTTTTCTAGCGCCCGTTGTAGTTGCCTCCACAACGGGCTTTGACTTCTATAGTGTTTAATTATGTCGTCTTATAATATTTTTAGATGCTTATCATTCTAAATAGAAGACTCTAGTTGGAATGGTAAGGGACATGTAAAATTAGTATGACTTGAAAAGACAGCAACTATTTTAGAAGACCAGATTTAAAAGTTAAAATATCTTACAATACTGGCATTTTTTCCTATCATCCTGTCAATCGCAAGCTTTATTCAAATAATATTTATGTTTAAAAATAATTAATACCATCATTGCAATATTATTTTATGAGAATGCAATAGATGATCTGTTTAATAAAGTTCCGAGAAGAAATTATTCTCTTCAAGTATTTAATTTTTCTAATTGGCTTTCAAATTCAGATGTTTATGAATTATTGAAACAAATAACGTAATTTAATTTCCAGCACATTACATTAAATAAGCCATTTACGCAACGTAACTCTGCTTATGCTTATTTGGATACTCAGATTTGTCTTGAATGTGGAATGAAATTCTTGCATGGGACTATACTAGTTTATTAGCATTTAGTTTTCATCACCTGGACACTAATTATATCCGTAATTGAATTATCTCTACGCAGACAAACTAATTTAACAATTTCAGCAAGCTATTCACGCAAACCTCCTATTCAATGAGTATTACAGAAATGAATGCGAGTTAAAATTACCGAACAAGTATCGGTGTTCGTTTAAGTGCCATTAAGTTTAACTTCCAGACAATTATCACAGAAAGAGATAATCAAGCTGTGTTCCTCTGTTATTTTACGAATTATCGGTTTCATTTTGCATCATCCTAAAAAGATTCAGATAATTTAAAGGGCATATTAAACATATGTTTCAGTTATTCACTATCAAGAATTAATTAAATAGCTTCTATAAAAGGAAATAATACCTATACATAAAGGTTGTGATATAGATCACATATTAAATATTAATTGTCATTTGTTTTCTGTTTCTGAAACTTAATTTAATGAAAATCATGCACTTTAACTTGTATTTCTGTTTTCATTTTTACTCACTTTGGCTTTTAAAAATGCGTATTTTGCTTTTCACCACATGCAATAGCCTTTTAATTATTTATTTTCCCAGCTGAACGTTTGCCTCCTGATCTAAAAATAGATTATCTTACGTCACACTGCAATCGTAAAGTATTTTTATTCCCTTTTTCTTCCTCTCTATAGGCACTTTTTTGGCATATTTTATTTTCATGCCACGCACGAACTTCACGGCATGATTAGTTTAATTTTATTTGTCTAAATTTATTGTATCCGTGTAATTGATGTTGGTTATTTCGGCCAAGTTAAGTTCACGATAACCTCAAGTTCTGTGTTGGCATTCCTTTCTTACATCTCTCCACATTTATTCAACTACTCCTACCGCATGCATTTTTAATATGGCTATCACCAGCCATTATTTTTCATTACAGTTATACGATAATAGTCTTTTTAAATAACATTTTTTTAAAATTCTTACGTATTCATCGTTTATTACAACTCAAGTGTATAATTTAATGAACTTGTGGTAATTTACAAGCATTTTAATCGTTGATTTTAAATCTGTAGGTAATTTCTTCATTATAGAGTTGAATATGTATTTTGTTTTACAAACTTCAATACCAGAAAATACTTAGACGATTTTGAATTTTAAAGAAATACATTTTCATGCACAATGAATAATGCTTTTATAAAAAACAATGCCCATATTAAAATATTTAAAAAGTTAAAGCATTGTAAACTACCACACATAAGAGGTACTCATGAATTTGTACACGTGTTTCCATCGAAAAAATTTCGATCTTCGACAGTAGCTGCAGAAGCCCATACACAGACTCAAAAAATTTTCAGTCCCAATCTGTACATGGACTTCTCTTGCTGATGACGAAAATCGAAGTATTTTCTATCAAAATACGTGTACAGATTCATGAGAGCTTTTTGAGTGAGTTATGTTACAAAGTTTTTATTATTTTATCGTTTTTATTATTTTATCGTTTTTTATTATTGTATCGTTCTTTTAATCTTTTTTTGCTGTTAATAGTGTCGTTTGCATTACTTTGGGATTTTCTTTCCCGCAAAACCTTTTGTTTCATGAAATTTCATAGTTTATTTTTGGTTCATTTTAAATGATAAAATATTCAGAAAAAAATGAAGAGTTTTCAAAATAAATTCAATTATTCGAAATATCAAAATTTGGTAATTAACATAAGTGATTAAATTCATAGTAATATAATATACCTGATGTGATTCTAGAATTGGTGTGCAGGGTTATTCGTGGAAATTCACAAATAACTATTTTGGACGCATTGTGTGTGTATGAGAAAACAAAAGTCTGTTTTTCTTTCTTTTTTCTTTTTTTTTTAATGTTACATCAATGACGATTCAAAAAGATTACTGAAAAAATAAAGTCGAAATTATGATTTCGTAACATCACTTAATTAAGTAAGCCATTACAAAATATATGCGATTAAAAAATGGTTTCTCGAAGTGTGCGTTAGAATGAGGTAAATGTGCCAAAAAATTCAAATTAAAATTGATATTTTTCAGCGAAATATATTTCTCATAATTTCAGACCTTAGAAAGTCGAATTTCAATTGATTACTTTCGAAAAAGAAACAAAAAGCTCGTTTTAAGATATTTCAGAAATTCTAAATTAAAACTCTCGTCTTTTCATTTATTCTAATGACTTAGATTTCGTACCAATTTTTAGAAAATCAAATTAATAAGTCATCATTAGGAGACTAAAAATGCAATTGGAATAAAATTTTTTAGGGATTTTCTTGGAAATTTTTAAACAGAGAGATAAGAATTTAAACGAAATTGCATCCAACAATGCCGTATATTATGTAAAAATATATTGCAAAAATAAAATTCATTCCTTTCTTTTCTGAAAACTGTAATAGTAATTTTAACAAGAGTTTTTATTCTTTTTTCCTTGATTTGGAACTAGTTCTAATCATGAGAATTTGTATTCTCATGCCGAATTGAACATTTCTGTTTTTCAACCATATTTAAAAGGAATCGGTGATTAATGTATTGTCAAGAACTGCGTACACAGATATTTCATAGCTAATCTCTTAAAAAATATATTGGTAGTAATATAATGAGCAGTAACAATGTACTCATAACACGTTATGAAAAGCACATATTTCAGTTTTTTTTCAGTGCAGTAAATGCTGATTCCTTTAAAAATTAAATGGATATAAAAAACAACAAAAAATTAAATAAAAGGGTTCTCCATTCACAATATGCTTTAGACGGATGTATTTTATATCAGTTAAATAGTTTACATATTATAATAAACTTATAAAAAATAAATCTAGAGATAAAATACAAAATTTTAAATCTTAAATGTAATTATTTCAACTTTGAATTGTTTTGACAAGCACTCTTCAGGAAATATCTTGAATTAATCTGGGTAACCAAGGTCTCTTATAAGATTCGCCGATCGAGACTGAATACTAGACATTTCATCAGATGAGATTTGTGAATGCTTTTAGTCTGAAATTATACTAAACTAATCTTTAAATATATAATCTGCGTGTGAATAACTGTTGAAACTCAAAATCTTATACAAATTATGCTATTGAAGCCTGTTTAAACTTCATACAAAAAGATATTTTCAGTAACTCATGTTTCGGATAAAGTAAGTAATTTAAGTACTTAAGACATATTGCCAATTTCCTTTTTATATTTCCTTTTTTTTTTTTTGTATTTTTGCTTCTAAATATCTTACTATTTATAAACACTAACAATACGCTTATAAACGTTTATATCTACTGTTATAACAATAAAAAAGTGATGTAAGTTAATATTAATATTAAAAAGTACCTATTACACTACAATTCATTTTTTATATTTGTATAAAAAATTTAAATCCATATTTGATAAATAATTCTAATGATTCAGTTTCTAGAGAAGAAAAAAATCCTCTTAATATTATTTAAAGGTGTTATCCTGTGTCCTTGCTTTTATTTAATGGACTTTTTATGTATTTATGCGTAACTAGATCAAATCTGCATGCTTACGCACTTTCTCCCTTTAAACTTGTTAAATCGGAGTGTAGAAGGGATTTTATTTATAATATACTCTAAAATATTTAAGGCTTATATATTTTTAGAAATCCCATAAACGCTTTTTAAATTTACCTTTATTAAATATTATAAATTATTGATTCGCACTTAATAAAATATTTCAAATATTTTACTTGAAATTTCCTAAAATACAAAAAAATAATGTTGAAGGAGTTATTTATTGTTATTACGAAATACACAAACAGGTTGCTAATATTTGCTGATCTGGCTTTAAGCATTTGTATAGAATTGGGAAAAAATATTTTGCATTAAAAATATTACCTTCAACAGTAAAAATATACTATGTGTTATTTATAACGAGTCATCTGCGTTTGACGAATCAACTCGTCTAATCTTCGTCGTTTGTCTAACAGCATAAAATTTCCATTTATACGAGGAACATATATCAATCAGTCTTATATACTAAAGAGTATATAAGACTGATTGATATTAATACCTTGCAAGAGCTTCTCTCGAGATTCCAGACGCTTGGCTTATAGCATTTAATTAATAGTCATTCACGCCTTGTATGCTCAGAAGCAATTCATATGACCAGCAATAAATGCAACCACCAAACACCATATACAAATGTTTAGACTCATAAGGAACTCCGGCGAAGTGGTTTCATATAAATAAAAGATAAAAGTAAGAATACACTTACAGTTTTTATGGAGAAAATATAACACTCGCAAATATGTCACATATTTATTAATATATTCATATATTTAACCTGAGAGAGCGCGTGTCAAGCCTATCACGCCCGCTATTTTTTATACGTTGTGGCCGCAATGACCCAGGTTCGAATCCTGGTCACGGCAATATTTTTATTTTTACAAAATATCGTCATCCATCACATTATGGAAGAATTTAGTACAAGAGCATGTTAAGGCCATTCTTTTTAACACATTTTTATTTGTTAATTAGAGACCTATTTTTCCTTTTTAGTGAGGAAATTAGCATTTAACTGCAGGTTGATTAATACATTAGGGCACAGCCGGGGCGTAGCCAGAAGGGGGCTCAGGGGGCTAAATGGGACCCTTTACTTAGCTTACAATTTGATATTTAGCTTACAATTGAACTTTAGCTTTAAATTTGATACCCAGCCCACCCTAAATAAAATCCTGGCTACGCCACTGGTGCACAGTGAAAATAAATTATCTCTTCGCAGTACCTTCCAACTTAGTACTCCTTAGTGTCTTATGAGAGCTATCGAAAATTAAAAATAAATTTTAAATACATGTAGTTTAAAAAAAACTAAAAAACACGCTTTTATAGGAAATGGAACTGAAAAGTGAAAAATAAATATATAGT
Organism: Cheiracanthium punctorium; assembly: GCA_038373885.1. Lineage (NCBI taxonomy): Eukaryota > Metazoa > Arthropoda > Arachnida > Araneae > Cheiracanthiidae > Cheiracanthium > Cheiracanthium punctorium. The sequence goes on from JAWZYV010011842.1 coordinate 508,567, forward strand.
TTAAAAACCAAAAAACACGCTTAAGTGATAAATTGAACTAACTAAAAAGCGAAAAATAATTCTTAATATAGAAATACATTAATGAAAGAAAAATAGTATTATTGTGAAAAAAGCGTGGGGTGCTCCATATATGAGTTATTGAGAATATTCGATCCGTACGATTAGTACAAAAATGATACAAAATATATAACACAAAGCACCCCACGCTTTTTTCACAATAATACTATTTTTCGTTCATTAATTTATTTCTATATTAAGAATTATTTTTCGCTTTATAGTTAGTTCAATTTATCACTTACGCGTGTTTTTTGGTTTTTTAAACTATATATTTTTCAATAATTCTTTTCATCGTCCACACCTGAGAGATTGGACTCGCGCCTTGTTGGGTTTAAGCCTTATAAAGGTGTGTAAAGGTTTCTTTCAATAAAACACAAATACACTCATGTCCATAAATTAAGGATAATTCAGAATCACACAGAAATTGATCTCTAAAATAAAAATTTCACCTGTGGAATGATCACACACATCTTGAAGAAGAATATGCAAATTACAGGAAACCACCAGATGGCGTGGATGGTACGTCACAATGACGAGAGTGTAAGAGAGGGGTATATAAGGAATGGTGGCAAAGAAGTAAAATTGTTCAAAAGCGCTGTGAAAGCCTTTCAGTGCAAAAACCGCATAGTTATGGCACAAAGGAGGCATTTGAATGATGTTTTACGTGACAGAATTATCGGACGAATGGAATGTGGACGTACCCAGCTGGAAGTATCCGAGGAACTTGGAATCGCCCAGAGTGTCATCTCCAGGCTTTGGCAACGATTCCAAGATTATGGTAATGTGAGTAGACGTTACAGCACAGGTCGCCCCCGAGTTACAATGCCGAATGAGGACCGCTATTTGGCAGTTACTGCCAAAAGAAACAGACGGAGTACTGCATCAGGCCTGTCTCGTCAGCTCTCTTCAGCTACCGGTACGACAGTTTCAAGGCAGACCGTGTACAGACGCTTAGGGCACATTGGTCTATATGCTCGTAGGCCTGTCAGATGTGTTCCACTTACCGCAACTCACTGTCGCCTGCGATTAACCTGGAGTAGAGAGCATGCATTGTGGACACCGCAACAGTGGTCTTGTGTGATGTTTTCCGACGAGCCCAGGTTTAGTTTGGAGTCTGATTCTCGCCGGACATTCATCTGGAGAGCGCCAGGTACCCGTTACCACCAAGAGAACACCATTGAAAGACACCGTTACGGTGGTGCAGGATGGCTCGTTTGGGGAGGAATTATTCTTGGTTCCAGAACTGACCTGCATGTTCAGAATGTAACGATGACAGGCCACATCTATCGGGATGTCATTCTGGAACAACATGTACGTTTGTTTCGGGGCGCCATGGGTGCTGAATTTGTGTTTATGGATGACAACGCCCGTCCTCACCGTGCAAACATTGTAGACGAATGCCTTCAATCGGAGGATATCACCCGTATGCATTGGCCAGCATACTCACCGGACTTGAATCCAATAGAGCATGTGTGGGATATGCTTGGCCGACGAATTGCAGCCTGTAAACCTCCTCCCACCTGTCTACCGGAACTTCGGAGTGCATTGCTTGATGAGTGGTGTAATATTTCCCAAGATCAGATTGATCATTTGATACTCAGCATGCCTAGGCGTTGTCAGGCCTGTATTGCATCGTCCGGGAGACATACTCCGTATTAACCATCCTACTAACCATGTTATACTGTTTTTTGTAAATAGGTTCTTTTTTGAAATTTGGTCAAGGGAGTAAAACTTGCAATTTTTATTAATTATGTCAAACATATAGCATCTTTTTTGCTCTTTACATTTTGTTTAATAAATAGACTTTACAAATAAGTCAAATTTGTTTTGCTTCTTTCTCTTTCTTTGCCTGAACTTCATTATCCTTAATTTATGGACATGAGTGTAGACAGCGATTGTAGCGTTCTCTCAAATCACCTAAAAACTTAGAGCGTAATAACCGCACACGTTTTAGAAAAAAAAATACCTCCCGTAAAATTCAACATTATACGGAAACGAAAATCAAAGCATAATCTCACTGTAACATGCCAATTTAATCAGGTATTTCAGATTTCTTTAAAATTAGACATATGGCACAGAAAACTGTACCAATAGATCTTCAGCAGTGATGAATGACTAAGATAAGGCACGGTCTTGTTTCTATTCCTACCCTGCAAAAGATGTTTTGTTCGTAGTCGCTTCATCTCACATATTTAACATCAGAAGAACATTCGTCATTTTGAGGAACATGTTTTGATTTAAAAGCCGAGTAGATATGTAATATAAGCATGATCTTATAGAGTCGAAGCAACACTATTAGCTCTCAGGTTCTCCAGAAATTAGTGCTATTGAGTTCTGAGGCTTGGCTGATGTTCTAGTTGTTTCTACCATTTCAGGCGTCGCTGTCTGTTCTATTTTTTTTTAAATTCCTACCTCTATATTTTACTCTATTCCTAATAGAGTAAAATGTTCTGCTGCTTTAACAAATGTTAAATCTTCTTTTAGATGTTAAGGTTTCTCCTATCAAACCATTAATATACTGGGCTACACAAATAAAACCTTGATGAAGATAGAAATTTTAAAAAAATAGGACCGATTGCGACGCCCGATCATTTTCACAAATGGAGGTGTGCCAAAGGAAAATGATTCTTGAAAGCAAGTTATGACTGCAAACAAACGCTGGCGATTTCTAAAAATGTCAAAAAATAATATAGAAAAGGTAAATGCTGATTTCCGATACTTCACATTAACTGATGGAATGGGTAGATTCAGGCTACAATGTAGTTTTCATTGAGAAGATCATCTAGTATTTTCTGAATAGGATCAAATATGAATTATGAAAAGCTATCCTAGGAAACTGTCGTATATTTCCCATGACTGGCTTTTATTTTCAAACAAAAGTATAACCAAAGTATACCAAAATACATAGACGCACACCGTATTCAGAAAAATGATATTTAGAATAAATGCTTTAAACTCATGTAATGTAATTGCAATAACTAAAAAAATTAATAAAGGAATGAATCGATTCTTCTAGCTTAAAATTTTAAAAGAAAAGCTCTTACATAAGTTGGTATCTGAACATCTGCCAGAATACTTTCATAGATTACAAATTTTTATGAGATTTTATTCTACCCTTAGAAATTCTCTCAAAGGATTGATGTTTCTTCTTTTATATATAAAAAAGCATCAACTAACTCAAAGACGTACTCTTTATAATTCTGTTTCCCTTTATCTGAAACTTGGGCATTTTGATGTTTCATTAGCAGCAGCTGTTCACAAAATGCAATACTTTTTTCATTTAGGAGCTTAAAAAGATATATAATGGAAAAAATAAACGATATAGTTTATTTTTATGTATATATGCAGCACGGAAAGTTTAATAGAATGAGAATTACTTTTCCACTACATTTATTAATTTCCATTATAATTTAGTTCATTTCATTTCATTATTTATGGCCAACCTAGAAAAATGCATTTTATACAAGATGCTACAGAACACAGTGCTCATTTTTCAAATATTAATCAGCCAGTTTAGTAAATTTCTTTTGGTTCATAAATTAGCAATAAATCTGCCAAATAATGTTTTGCATCATCAATTTGTGGATCTTTTAACGATTCAAATTTTATCTTAATAAGCAAAAGTATGCGTGTTAATTTCGAAAATATGTGTACAAATAAACCATCACCAGCTGTAGCTGTATACATTTCAGAGTGTATAACTTATGAACTACCAAAGTAATACTTCTGTTGAAAAGCATAGAAACCCTTTAATAGATAGTTGTTATTTTTCGGTGGCAAGATATCGCTGGAAGTTCTAGAAGTAGAGCGTTTTTATATTTAAACTAGCTGAAGTACCCGTTCTTCGCACGGGAATGAATGGACTTTTTGATATTACGATTTGTGGTGATTACTATTCATTGTAATAAACAGATATAGCAAAGTGGATATCGCGTTATATTGTGTTCAATAATCATGCATACCGAATTGCAAGGCAATCGTTTGTACGGTGCAGAAGGCCATACGGCGTAGCGCAATCTAGTGGCGAGTTTTAGCAAAACGGATACGGCGAAAATATTTTTCGCATTCAGATATCGATGTATACGAATTTTCATGACTATCGGCTGGACAGTCCTGAAGTTCATGTGTTGACGCGACATCTAGTGGCAAGTTATAGGAAAATGGATAGCGCCAAACTCTTCCCCGTGTTCAAATATCTATGTATACCTATTTTCATAGCGATCATTTGCACAGTCAAGAAGTGATACACTGCAGGGCCATCCAGTGGTTCAATAAAGTAATGATTTGCTACAGCACCGTCAAGTGGCGAGTTATAGCAAAATGGATAACGCCAAAATATTCTCATTGTTCAAATAGCTATGTATACTGATTTTCATAGCGACCGTGTGATCTATGTATGCCAATTTTCATAACAATCATTTGCACAGTCAAGAAGTGATACACTGCAGGGCCATCCAGTGGTTCAATAAAGTAATGATTTGCTACAGCGCCGTCAAGTGGCGAGTTATAGCAAAATGGATAACGCCAAAATATTCTCATTGTTCAAATAGCTATGTATACTGATTTTCATAGCGACCGTTTGAATGGTCAAGAATTTGGCCTGCTGCAGCGTCATCTAGTGGCGAGTTAAAATAATAATGCATTGCAGTGTCATCTAGTGGTGAGTAACATCAAAAGGAACGCAGTTAGAATATATTCTTCGTGCTCAAATGTGTAAGTATAAAAAATTTTATGCCGATCGGTCGAACGGTATAGAAGTTGATGCTTTTCAGCGCCATTTAGCGGCAAGTTACAGCAAAATGGATAGTGAAAAATATTCTCCGTGTTCTAATATTCGCGTGTACCAAATTTCATCGAAATTGGTTGGACGATATTCGCATAGCAAACGGCTAAACGGAATAGAATTCGACGTTCTGCTGCGCCACCTGGTGGCAAGTTAGAGGAAAACGGATAGCATAAAAAGCTTCTCCATGATAAAAGACTTAGGTGAACCAAATTTCATGGTGCAACGGTGCTCAACGGTGCTGGAGTTTTTCAACCTCATACACTCATACCAACATTCATTTTTATCTATAACCAGTGTCATTATATATCCCAGTCTCAAATAAAATCCAGTTTCAAATCTAAGCCTCGCCAAAGTGCCAACATACGCCATTTTGCAAGCGTTTTTTCAGGAAATCATTCGAAGCATTGACTTAGCAGCAATAATATATGGGAAATGGTTCGACCGCGAAAAAGTAAAGCAAGCCTTTATTTGAAAAGTTGAATCCCTTAATACAGCCGAATTTTTTAAAATTATCAACTATAACGTGTTTTATTCATCATTACTCCGATGTACTAAATGAGAAGATTTCAATTTTCGGAAATTTGGCGGAATTCCCCCAACTTAAATCAATGTACTCATTTGGCGAGAATTCTGGAGATAGATCAATTGAAATCCCTTAATAACTGCATTATTTCTTCACGGATCATTAAAATTTAACGCTGTATTCTAATAAAACCTTTGCACTTGTTTTCAAAAATCTATTTCCTTAAGCTCTCAATAAATTGCGCCAAGCCGAAATCTGTGCAAACCGCTAGAACTCACTTTCACAAAATCGGCATTTGAGCCATTTTATTTTTTCGCCAAACTAAAATAATTTACCTATTAGCCTCGGAAATCTTCAATTCTTATTGTTTTGCGTGTAAAACATTACATTCCTGCTCTGATTTCCCATGCACACGATATTATAATTAAAAAAAATAATAACCTTACGAATATAAACTAACAAAAAAAAATCATTGTTATTCTTTTATTTTTACTTTGAGAATTTAAAACATTTTATTCGGCAAAATCGCCACACATGGCAACCACGATCCTTATTTCACACTTTTTTCACTACAGGGGTTACAATTACGGAAACCTTTTTGCGTGAATAGCATAAAAAATCTCTTAAATTTCGGGAACGGGTGGACTTGCAAAGTTTTAAAGTGGACTACGATTTATTCTATATTATTTTACATATCTGTGCTAAATTTCAGGCCGATAGGTTCATTTTTGTGGATTTGTATACGAACGACATTTTATTCGGCAAAATCGCCACACATGGCAACCACGATCCTTATTTCACACTTTTTTTCACTACAGGGGTTACAATTACGGAAAGATTTTTGCGTGAAGAGCATAAAAAATCTCTTAAATTCCGGGAACGGGTGGACTTTCAAAGTTTTAAAGTGGACTACGATTTATTCTATATCATTTTACATATCTGTGCTAAATTTCAGGCCGATAGGTCCATTTTTGTGGATTTGTATACGAACGACATTTTATTCGGCAAATCGCCACATGGCAACACGCATCCCTATACGGAAAGATTTTTGCGTGAAGAGCATAAAAAATCTCTTAAATTCCGGGAACGGGTGGACTTTCAAAGTTTTAAAGTGGACTACGATTTATTCTATATTATTTTACATATCTGTGCTAAATTTCAGGCCGATAGGTCCATTTTTGTGGATTTGCATACGAACGACATTTTATTCGGCAAAATCGCCACACATGGCAACCACGATCCTTATTTCACACTTTTTTCACTACAGGGGTTACAATTACGGAAAGATTTTTGCGTGAAGAGCATAAAAAATCTCTTAAATTCCGGGAACGGGTGGACTTTCAAAGTTTTAAAGTGGACTATGAGTTATTCTATATTATTTTACATATCTGTACTAAATTTCAGGCCGATAGGTCCATTTTTGTGGATTTGTATACGAATCAAATCCACAAACAAACAAACAAACAGAATTTCATTTTTATTTATAAGATTGGACAAGAACATACATTTCACAGATTAGAAAGCAAATTCTCGAGAGGGATGAGTCAGTGTAAGCTAATTTTGCTTACAGAGTGCATCACCAGTAGGCACAACATAGATGTATTGTTATATCTATAAAGAAGTTCTTTGAGAGAATTTAACTAAAAAACTTAATGTTGTGATACTTTAATAGATTTAGAAATTTCTGTTACGTAAGTGAAGAAGAGAGATATGTTGATTATTTAAAAAGTAAATAACTCATGACGATTATATTGCGGGGATTTTACCTGAAGAGGTACTCTGCTTTGAAGTGTTATCCCTTTCAATTGAAAAATGTGAAGAATATAAACTATTTTGATAAAGTTTTCTTAAAAAGAAAGTATGAACACGAAAGACATGGTCACTCTAAACTTTAGCATCGTTCGTACCCACGATCCATATACAGAACAATGGACGTATGAAGTTGCAAAAAAAATGTCCTCGAGACAGCACAATTCTTGCAAAATAATAATAATAATAATAATATTTATTTTGAATAAATAAGGATGCTGCTGTCGTTGTCCTAGTGTTGAAATTTGAAAAATATTGATGTAGTTGAATATAAATAGGTGGCATATCTACGTACGAATGGGATCATAAAGGATCATAAAGGAGCATGTGCTAATCTGTAAGGTCATAATAAAGCTAAGCGTTCTAAAACATTAGGTGCTGCAGGATCAGAAACAGACACATAATATGCCTGTACAAAAAAAAAAAAATACTCCGCTTTTAACCATTTGAGGCGCAACCCTTTACCAATGTTGAAAAAAGGACAGCCGTTGCCATTGCTCGACTTAACTACCAGCAAGATGGCGGACTATCAAAACGTTCATCGCGTGCCACAGATCTAGAGACCCTTTTTTGACGCAGCGTGGCTGTGCCGGCACAGCCGGCTGTCGATACATTAGCCAAATCTGTCCTCTGCAGCCCTATTGGCTCTGGAAATATCTAGGGAGAAATATGGTGGGAAAGATGTAGGCTTGTTCTTAACTGAAATAAAAAGAGCAAGGGATAACTCTGCCAGCATTGGATTGTAATACAAAAAGCAATTGTTTTCAAATACTGTTTACATTAGAATTAGGAGAGGTAACTTAAATTATTGCCCGAATGAGTCAAATGCCAAATATTATGTATTCCTAACAAGGAATAACTGATTTTTTTTTTATTTAAACCAGGAATTATCGAATCACGATACGATAGTAGATTGACTTTCTGTTCTGTAAAAGAAATTATTGGGACTTTACAGTCCCATGAGTGAAACTGCTTAACAGGACATAAATCTGGAATCAATGCCCAATGAAGAATTTAATTTACATTAGTTTATTATTTATTTTAATAAATAATAAACTAATGTAAGATGCAGTACAACATTGCTTAATATCAGATGTTTCTCATACTGTATAAAAAAAGTTATAAAAATGTTATTTTTCACTAGGTAAATTAATTTGCACATAAAATGTTAACGACGTTTATGCTACTAGAAAATTTTGTTTTTGTTTTTTAAACGAGAGAGCAAATTTCTAAATTCTATGGATAGAGTGCATCGACAAAAGTCTGTATTTTTTTTAATTGATTGTTTTTTTCTTTCTAAATATAGAAGGGTATTCACAATACGCGACAAAAATATTTTTTTTTTCTTTTTCTGATCTCAACGATATAATTAATGAGGCTTAGAAAGTTTAAAAAAATGCAACACAATGCAAAAAAAAGAAAAATATTCAAAACGGAAAAGCAGAACTAAAAACATAGCTTAATTCCCATGTGAAGTGACAAAAAAATGTAGCCGTAGTTAAACTTCTTTTTCCATTTTCTGATCGTTTAAACGATTCTACGTGTTCCTTGGATCTTTGCTTTAAATAATAAATCAGTAATTTTCTCACGTTCAATTACGTCTTTTTAACAAGCATATACTGATATTTCGCTACGTAAAAGTTACTTCAATTTGGGTAATGAAGCAGCATTTTCTCCTGCACGTTAAAAAGAATTCGATTTTTTTATTTCAATATTAGCGACGTATTCAAGAAAATAAATAATTGTTTTGTTGAAATGAAAATAATATGCATTTTCTTTTACAAAAACTAATATAAATAAAAAAGAAGGTATATTACATGCATTTGATATAAAAGATATTGTGTGTACTTATTATGAATAAGATTTTTTTGTTGCCTTATGCTTATGTTTATCTAGTTAAATAAAATTGTACTGATGCATGGTACTGATATTAAATAACATTGTACTACTTTCTTTTCTAGTAAATTGTTTCCTAATTAGATTTCCGGAGTTAGTTAACTAAAGAAAAATAAGCTAAATTGAAGATGCTGTATGATATATATTTACATGTCGCTACTCATTATAAAAGACGATATCTGTGGGCTTGTGTGTGTGTGTCTGTCGGTGGCGTTACGGTTAAACGGCTACACATAGAATTACCAAATTTGATACTCAGGAAGATCTTAACATGAAGTTATACACTTCGAAGAGAGTTTTTCAAAATTCCGCCTAGAAATGTTTTTATTTTTTGGCAATTTTTCTCACATAATTCGTAATAACGGCGGTAATTACACTTGCAGAAAACAGCAATTGTATCATCGGATAGAGGAGAAAATTTTCTTTTAAAAACAGTTTGTTCTGAATCTGTAACATAATTTACAGAATTTTAGAAATTTTTAAACTAAGTATCTTTTTTGACGATTTTTTTCGTAAAATAATTTTAAAACTGTTGGATCATGAATTCTATCCTTCATAACTTTTTGATATTTTGAAAAATCCGGAAACATTCCTTTTTACCTCTTTTAAAATAAAAATTAAAATAATATATAAATTAGGCGATTTTTTACGAATTTTAATGTAACAATAATGTTAAGAATTTCATAGTATCAACACGGAGAGCTTAGCCATTACATTAATAAATCATGGCACAAGAATTCATGTTAAATTGCCATAGAAAATATCAGAAAATAAGTTTTTCTTCAACCTATGGATAGAGTTTTTAAACGGGGCACTTGCTTTATGATACGTAAAAATTACGCAACAATTTAATGCATTTATTCCTGCTCTTTTTTTTAACATAAGAAGGCGATATTTTGATTAAAACTTACTCTAGAAATAAACGATTATTATTATTATAAGTGGTATTTCAATCTATTGCTTATTTAAAAAGGTTTATATGTTTTTTAACGCTTGCATATTGAGAGTTAATTTTATTTAAAGCGGGATTACGTTTCTACGCTAGGTGCTATATAGAGCAAAAAAATTTTCGACATCGTTGTAAGTTTTAATATGATACCGTTTGAAAACCACTGTGCGAAGTATCCAAATTAACTCCCTCAACCTACCGGGGTATCTTTTAGGGCAGTTAAACAGTGACATCATAAATTTTAAAAATGCGTGAAATTTGTAAACTCTCCAACTCTAACGTTCTGTCACAATTAAAGCGATTCTAAATAGCTCCTCGAGATTAGGGGAAGGTGGTGTACATTGGAGGCATTTTCAAACTTTGATTTTTTACAAAACTAGGGGCCAAGGCCCCCAGACTCGTTACGCTTGCTTTTTGTATGAGGCATTCGGCCCCTAATAAGGCTTATTCGTAAAAACGACATAATTTCAACAGACAAAACCTACAGATTGGATCAGATAGAATGTTACTGAGCTACACATTGCTTGGTTCTTGCATGTTCATTGGTAGATAAAAATTTAAACTTCACACTACAGTAGACCCCCCCCCTCATAACACGGAAGATATTTTGTTATGGGAATCCGTGTTGTACGGGTCCTGAGCTATACTCCACCTGGAGTGCGGACTCCGCTTATAATCGCTGGAAAAATTATTTGCACTCCTCAGAAACACAATGATATTTAATGTTACCATTCAAATTTATATTAATTAGGAGCTAAAGCGTAATAAAATCAGAACATCTGTTTCAGCTGTATTTTTAATAATGTAAGACCTATTGGCCAACTTGCAAATTTGCCACCCATGGCGATTTTTCATTATTTGGCGACTTTCGTATATGTATAGTTAATAATTAGCTCTAAGAAAACAGTACTTTATAAGTTTTCTTTGATAAAAGCTACGGAACAGATAGGATAGCTTGCCACCAATGGCGACTTTTCATTATTTGGCGATTTACACATGCTCACAACCTATAATTACTGTTCATTTAAGGTTACCGGAAAACCGTTATCCATATTTTCATTTACATTATCGTTTGCAGATTGGCGTACTTAGCACCACGAATTATACCATCTCGTCGCGCTAGCAAATATCCAAAGTGTACTATAACTGCTATAATGTTATATTTAACGCCGCCAAATATTTCTACTGGTAGCAAATAATCCAGCTGGACCGAACCGGCTTTAAAATAATTATGCATTTTAATTATTTTTCATTTTCAAGATATTAGTTATTCTGTTTTGGAAAAACGAATAATCGTTAATTCTAAACTCCTGTTGTCTAAGCGAACTTACTATTTCAAAATTGTCAACTTTGTGTAACACATTTTGAGTTACTTATTTCATATACTTTTTATTTTGGCGTAATTCTAACCCATGTTTGTACATTTCACGCGATTCTAGATACTTGGAAACACTTTGTTGCAAAGGAATGAATGATTTTATGCCAAATTTGGCAACCATTATGTTTATTTTTTTTATTTTTTTATTAATACTTTTAAAATAATTCGATTTTCGAAATTTAAGTAAGCTTTGCAGGTTACTCGGAATTTTTCGAATCTGTGGGCACCTTAGTCGAAATTCAAATCCCCACGGTTTAGGAGAAGATAGGCGAACAAGCTTTTGACAGCGGCGACGACAGCGGCCCTTAAATTTTTTTTTTTTTTTAGAATAGAGAGAAAAGTGTTTGGAAAATATCTGTAAAACATTTTTTTTTCCATAAACTTAAGGATACAAAGAGTTACATATATTTTTATAAAATATCCAAATACATTTCTCTACTCATTTTTAATTATTTAAAAAATAGCTTACAATATAGCCAAGGTACACCACCAGTGGCGTACCTTGGAGGTAGGTATGGTGTACCTTGTAGGTATTTATTTTTAACGGATGGAGTACTACACAGCATGAAGAAAAGTTGGTTTATTATTTTTTTACAGTAATCTGACTTTGCATAGGCCTACTTTGGGCCAGTATCAGTCTAATTAGTTTTAAATTTACAGTTTTTAAAACATAAAATTGTTCATATAACTAAAATAATAAAGTTGGAATAGTTTAGGTATTAAATAAAGTTTAGTCAAATAAAAATAACCACTGTTTAATATCTTTTCTTTTATGTGTAACCCATTTAATTCTATTCCACGTTCAGGTGATGTAAACTTATGCCAAATGATAATTTTTTAAAAATTCAAAGTGCAAATTTTTCTAAAAATGCAAAGTGTTAAAAAATTATAAAAAATATTATTCACGGAACAATAATATAAATAATTATTAATACATTTATTAAAATATTTATATTACTGTCTAATACTAAGCTCAAGTAACTTTGATTTTGAATTTATATTTAGGCTTACAACTTCAGTCCTACATTTAGATTTAGGCCTATTTGACCAGCACTTTGGTTATTAAAGTAAAGAAATACTTTCTAACAACTTTACTCATAATTATTAATAAATTTTGGAAGTGTACCTTGGTGGTACCTCCAAGGTACAGAACATTAGCTACCTCCAAGGTACGCTACAAGCAAGTGTTTTACAAAATGGCTTCCATACCATATTATGTTAAGAGTTAACCATTTTCAAATATACATAAATGTAGCTGAAAACATGCTTTTAAACTTGTGATTATTAGTTCAAAACAAAATTTAATGCTTACAGTTATGGAAGAAAAGTAATATGTCCTTGAAATGTAACTTTTTGATGCTAGAAACAAACTGTGGTTTTTACATAAGCAACACGTGTGCTGGTCAGTCATAGAACAACTTCCCATGAGCCACTAGTAATAAATATATGCAACTAATATTTTAGTTTAACTTTATCTCTCCTGGTGACTGCACAATCAATTCACCTCCAAGGTACAGCTGCGGAAAAAAAGGCCCACTTTCTCTTTATTTCGCCATCGTTCGTCGTATAGCAAAGTTATATATACCATTCGTTTGCAAATAACGCGTACTTTAATTTACTATTAATTTAATTTGCATAAGGGGCCGTCTTCATGTTTAATTCTGCATCAACTTGGTTTTTTTCAATGGCAACCCCATATTTTGACTTTATTAAACGAAAGAAAACCTTCAAATTACCCTAAATATAAATTTTCACCAATTTTCTACGATAATTTCCGGAGATATTGCGAATTCATTTTTGCGCGTTTTTAAGGGACTTTCTGAAAATTGAAAAACGCTATTTGTAGGTTCCGAACTTTTCGCCTTTCATTTATTTCGCTCGCGAAAATTAAAAGAAATTAATATTATTTTCAACGAAAATATTGTTCCCATCTCTCTTAAAGTTTTTTGTACTGAGAATATCAAGGGTAGAATAGAATATTTAGTCTGTGGTTCAAATGACCCGTGAGTTCATAACTTCCTTGGTTCGTACACATGATTTAAGGGGAAAATGCAAAATGACTGCTAAGGATTTTGAAAATCTTTGTAATTTTGAAATTGTTATTCAGTGTTTCCCTTGATGTTTCTCTTAGACAGGTGAAATGTTGGCAGGAGTTAGAGGCTGCCCCCTGCTCTTCTGACTACAAGCATGAATATTGTTCGACTCAGCTAGGGTTGAACTTAAAGAATGGTTTCATGATTGAAAATTTATTTGTTTGAATTTCATGTAAAAAACGCAATTACTTTTTTGCCGACCCAATGTTATCACTGTGTTTGTTATTTCACTTTCTTCATTTAATACTATCGCCTGCAATGTGCAATATTCTTAAGACTTTTGGTGGTATTTTAATTTATAGTTAGATGCAAATTTTTTACAGAAAAACGTGATTTTGAATGTTTGATAAAGTATGGGGAATTCTAAAGACCTAATGTTTCCGATATTAAAAAAGGTCACATGCCTGAAAAGTTGAGAATGTTAGTTTTTCCGAAATAGGACGTTGTATTAGAAGACATACATCTACTGCATCTAATTCTATAGCAGGAAAATATTTTATTTAGTGGAATATGGTAGCGAACGTAACAATACACGCTTTATAGAATCCCCAACAAACTGTAAAAACCTCTAATTTATTTGCTTCAAAATTTGATATTTTTAATACTGGTATCTTTTACTGTATTTTTGCACAAATAAATCTAATTTACATTCATTTTATGCAATTTTCAAAAAATTTTCACTTAATAAATTTATATATGGTCCCTTAACTCATGAAAATAACGCATTTTATTTAATATAAATTAAACTACTGAACGTAAAAATTTGAAATTTTGCACAGCCATGTAATATTAATTTCTGCATCTATTTCCATCGAAATTTGGCTAGGTCGCTATTCATAATTTTTTTAATATTAATTTATTAATTCATAATTCATATTAATGATTTATTAAAAATCATAATAACACTAAATTATGTTTGGGTCGTTTAGTTCTAAGAGTACGAATAAAAATCAGCTTCTTTCTACCAATATTATATGAGATATGAATTGAAGTATGAAAACATATTTTAACATAGGGGAAGGGGGATTTTGGGTGGTCATAACTCACTCATTTTCTGTCCAAATTTATTGAAAATTGGTGTCCGGGGTTAAAATGAGCTAATTTTTTGAAATATGAAGTGAAATCTAGGGGTGGCTATTGAGAAAAAAAAATTGGTGCGAATTTTAATATGTAGATGGCCCCTTATGCAATTTTTATGCATAGCAAATTAAAGTGTGCGTCAATCGTAAAAGATTGGTATCTGTAACTTTGCTGTGCGTCGAACGACGGCCGAAAAATGTACAAGTGGGCCTTTTTTTTCCGCAGCTGTACACATACCTCCAAGGTACACCTCCTTCCCCTACACAGTTTAATGTTTTTCAGGAGACAGAACCATGGAGGATTTATAAGATATCGCTATATTGGATACATGAATATTTAAATTGCGCCGCTTGAATATTTTCTACCACGGTGAGATGAAATGTTTACGGTGCTAATACCCCAATCTTACAAAACTATACATAAATTAAATATATATGGAGAGCTTCCTTAATGCCAACCATTATGTGAAATGATTATTGTTTATGCTAATGCGTAAATTGTAAAGAACCGACATAGAATTAAAGGATCCCATTGGTGCCAAATAATCAAAGCTGGCCTCACCATAACACAGTGGTTATGTCACTGAAAATGGTATTCCGCCGAAGTGTGAAGGTCCCGGGCCCGGGTCCCATAGCACAGCTGTTGACCTAACCGTTCGAAGTTTTCCGTGGTTTCCTTCGAAACTAGCGTAAATACGGGTTAGGACTCCTTAGAAAGACCCCCACGTAGGCCACCCCCTTGTCATTTCTTTCTAACGTGGATTTGTAAGAGGGCTTCGGGCAAAGCACACAAATCCGAAAATGCTCACAAACAAATTTAATCTAAGATGTTTCTTTTAATGCAGCCTTGAAGTGAAGATAGATTGTATCAATGTACTTAATAGGCAGTATTAGTAGATTTGTAAGGATAATATGAATAAATCACTGTAAATACCACGTTAATAAGTATTTCATGAAATTAAAAGTGTTTTGTTTATCCTTTTTCAACGGCTGTCTTACAACCAGCTAAACGATAAGTAATTCTAATTTGCGTTAATATATCTCGCAGTCATTTCGACAGAGGAGATTACTTGAACTTAAATAAAAAATAAAATTATGTTTTGTCACATGCAGACATGATTTTAGTAAAATATTCGCTCCTTCCCGTATGAAGAGCGGGTGCGCAGCTATTTAAAAATAAACTGTTGTCCATTTCATGTAGTGTCCTAGGTATTTATTGCTACAACGTGAACCTAAAAAACAGTATGATGTAGAAATAAAACATTTGAAATTCAGGAGTTCTCTTCAAACCGTTAAGCTTTTCACTTTTTTGATCGCGAATGACTCTGACGTAGTTTTGTGAATCATTATATTGCAATGATGCCAGGTTAGTACTCATGACGCAAAATTTATGCCAAGAGTAAAATAATTTAGCTTTTTTTTTAGATTCCTCATCCCTGGACATAATTCGAATTGCACATGCAAGGAAAATTTTCATGCTAATGAACTCATTTTATTTTTTTAAAGTAAAATACTCTCTTATTTCAGTAGAATATTCATAAAATATAAGTAAAATTAGGAAACATTCAAGAAATATAAATTAATCCTGACACACTTAATTACCTGAAGTAAAATATTGTACGAAATTCTCCATAAATTAAACGAATTATAAATTCAAGAGAAAAATGTTTTCATAATAAAAGCGTTTCTTATGGATTCAGCTGTTAATCTTTGACACTAACTCATTCTAAATGTAGCTTTTAATAAAATAACTTTATTAGCTTGCCTCCAGTTTTGAACTTTTAGACTTAGTGGAAAAACTCTCTGCACAAGTAAATTGTTAACGACAAAAGTCGAAACGGGAGTGTAACGCCTGCCACCCATTGGGTGCCCCATTTTAAAATGTCCAGTAGTTCGGACCTTAGTAAGTGTCAAAGGCTTGCGAGGCAACTGCCCACCCATTGGAAAAATAATATTGTAAGATACTATAGTGGTCCTACGGAAACAATTCAATCTGTCGGCAACTTAATTCGGCCAAGAATATGTCTGACAATTACGGTTGAATGCGAGACATGCAAATACAAGAGATTAACGTCTTTTATTCTAGACGAATAGACGATTTTACGATTGCTGGACAGCAAGGGTGGCCACATGGCGGCTCGCAAGATACATGCCGCTGGCCTATCGAGTAATACAGCTCATCGACGATAAAATAATGAAATATGATAAGTTAAAACTGCCCAATCTCCAAAAATAATTACTTTACTTAATTTTTTGCAATGTTTTATTATTTTATTCTATTATTTTTAAAATTAATTTTAGTGCTTACTTTATATAATCTTTCTTTTTTTTATTTCTTCGATATTCTTTTTTTAAAATTAATGTGGCGTTCTCTCTAAAATTTTAATAATGGAGATTTAATTTTTTTACTGTTACATTTTGCATAATAAAATATTTTTTTCCCTGAGAATTTGCTTAAATGTAGAAATTTTAGGGTTTTATAGGTTTAATGTTTGAAATTTATTGGATTAAGTTGATTAAAATGGATATTGTGAAAGATTAAAGTCCACTTAGTTTATATTTCCCATACTTTCCTGTCAGATTTTATGAATAAAAATAACATGCACTGTACGGTTCTCTATTTAGTACGTTTCTTGATTTTTAATGAACTATGCATATTTATCCAAATGTGTGTATTACTATTATTAGGAAAAAATTATAAAAATCAAACACATCGTTACGTAACGAATTATTAAAAATATTCTTGAGAGTGCAGCACATACGTAAATATAGGAGAAAGTTTATATTTCGTAATTTCGAAAGCAGAAATTATTCGAAAGATGCTACGAAATACAGTCAAACTCGCTCAGTGGAATATAGGTTCAATGAATATCCCGTTTATTGTAATAAATTTTCGATGTGCCAGTCTTTAGTGAGTTGTGAGTAAGATACCGGAAACTGGAATATTCCATTTATTAGAATAATTTTTCGTGGCAAATCGGCTATTCAAGTAAGTGGTATCCACTATTCTAAGAGTGACACACACGGATATAGAAAAAGTAGCTAATGCAGGGCAACAAAATTACTCTAATAAAATACAGAATTTTACTCGATTTATTTAAATGAACCAGTATACAAAAATCAATAGTTCCAAAAGCGACGTTCAAAATTGGAAATAACTAAGTTCAATTTATTCATGAGATATCATAAACTGCTATAATCGGACAGAACTACTTAAGTCCATAATCGATACTCCGAATCACATCCTCAAACTTTCACAAGAGCTTACTAAAAATAACCTGATAAAATGAATTTCAACAAGAATTACTGATGAATTAAAGTTATTACAAATATCATAAAATACGATACACCACTGCACGTTAAAACTCTTTTGTCAAAATTTCCATGCTTGCCGTGTTGAATGTACCCAACTTAATTTTATTTTGATCGATAAGGTCTTCCAGAACTCGTCACGAGAAATTGATTAAATCAACGAAATCTGAATTTCTGATATATCACTTTAGAAGATTATGCAGGTTGTCTGTTCGTTAAAGTTTCTTTTATTAAATGAATATTTTATTTTATAACATTGAATAAGAGAATTTATTATTAAATTTTCGTAACTTAAAGTTTTATTTTTCTATAACTAAAAATCTATGTTACAGTTACTTCTCAGATATGACTATCGTTTATAAAGCTATAGCGTAGGTTTATGCTTCAAAAATTTAGAAAAGCTAACTAAAACTTTTAAGCAAAACTTAATAAAGATTTAATAAAACACATAAACTATTTTCTTTATCATTATTGGAAGTTAATTATTTTTCGGTTTTCTATTATTCCGGTGCATGTTTTCGTTCGTTTCTTAAAAAGTCCATGCTCGTTGGTATCAAACAAATAGTTTGTAAAATCGTGTATGGTAATGTATGCAGTATCACGATAGTTCGTAAAAATGAGGGTCATGAAAACGAGTATCGAGCTTATTAGATTTTATAATTTAGTTCATTATTCTATTTAGGAGGTAACATAATAATTAGAGACTATTCTGAGAAACATAGGTATTTTATTATACACATTGATACACACACACATATACAAACAAAACTATGATAAGTATAATGGGCACCACCATGGCCGACTGGATAAAGTATTAAGCATGATAGGTGGCTCAAAATTTGAAGCTCCATAGTTCTGGACTACCGCGTGGTTGTCGGGCTAGATCTTTTGGCAGTTTTCTCCAGGTGTATCATGAATACGCGTTAAAATAACTTAAAAGGGTCCTCATGCACATCTCATAGGCAAATACCCTTCGTCTAGATTTGTCTTAAACACAACTCAACGTCAAGTACTATGATTCTTTCTTGCAGATAATTAGAATCACAACTGTCGGTGTCATTGTCAGTATGCTCTGTGCCTTGTCGGTGCTGCCATCCGTATTTTACATAAAGGAGCTAAAACATCACACGTACTCTAAATGGGAGGATGATAGGCTCACTGTAGTCTGTCTGGTCGTTTTCCCCTTCTAGCTGAACGTCTAACAGCTACTGCGCGGAATAGCTACTACGGACGGCAAAGTCGTGAGCTCCTCTGGAAGTAAACATAACTAAGTTACTTGGAAGGCATGTCAGCTTCTAATTGCACCTGAGCCTGTACAACGGTAGCGCTAATATCTCCCGTTCCTTATACTGAAGCACGGACTGAAAGAATGGCATCATCTTGTACCATCGGCACATCGCGACACATGCTGCATCTATATTTTACCTATAGAAACAAAAACACCACAGTGCTTATCTAAAAAAATAGTGAAATTACAAACACTTTCAAAAGTTTTATATTACAGTTTCAGAAAGAAAATAACTATTGTCACACACACGTTTAACTTCCCTTAAACTTATTAAATACAAACTATAAATTTAAAATTAAAGTAATTTAAAAAGTGCTATATTTGGCAATTTACTGCGAGCAACATATCGACTTTTTCTCACTAGATTAGCAAATACATGTAAAAATCCGTCTTTAGAAAATGTTTTCGGTTTCAACACATAAATATGCCGTATTTATAATAGAAAATTAATACTGTATTGTTATTAACGTAATTTTCTAATACGACCACACGGAGCAATGTTAGACGTTTCGTAAAAAGAACCAGTCAACTCCGACTACACAGAATGTTTGCGGAACAGCAAATTTAATTCATTATATTCGAAATTCACTAAAACCGAAGTGCTCCCCCTGTTAAACAAGGGGGAAACTTTATGGCTGTACTGAATATTTATTAAGTAAATCAAATATTTAATAGCATTTATAGTAATAAAAAAGATTTATCATGTACACTAAACGTAATTAAGCTCCTTCAAGTGAAGAATATACATTTTTAAAGTAATAGAATCTAAATTATCTTAATAACACATAAATATAATCTGCTGCTCGATGCTGCTAATTATAGACATTTTAATAAGAATTTTTTGTCTGTTTCCAGATTTTTAGCTATTTCTAGACACGATTCTGCATTATCAGAAAATTCTGAATACTTCATAATTGTCTCTTTGATCTACGTTGTTTCTTTAACACTTGGAACACGGTCCTGTGTAAAATGATTTTCATCTTATGCCTCATTTTCTTCAGCTTTATTCAAGCATTTGATGCTGTCGACAATAGATTCATCCGTCTTAACATCATTTGTAATGGCATGAACATCAGCGTCTATAAAACCATCGACCACGTCTGTCGTCTGATTGACACGCTTTAGCAGATACATTTACGATAGAAAGGATGATGTACCTCTCTCCTTTTCTTAAAACGCCACGTTTCCTGTAGCTAAACAAACCTTCCGGAAACAATTCTGTGTGGTGTTTGCCGTCATATTTTTTCAGGCTTTGTTGGTAAAACGTGCAGCCTTTAAAGCATAAGTTAGTCCAGGTTGTTTTGATTTCAGGGCTATGATTAAATGAAGTGTAACTTCTCTTCCATAATATATTTTAAAGCTGTGTATTACTCAATAATTCATGAGTTGAAGAACTGATGTGGAATTTGCTAACAGGAACATCAATTTACTGTTACTGAAGTTTTTCAATGTGTGAGCAGAATTGCCCTTCCTATCCGAACGTTTAAATTCTTCTTGGAAAATATACGATGTCATTCAAGGTTTTTGTATTATCTGATATCACATCGGAAGTTTAGAAGTGTTTTTAAAACACCTTGGGTTCTTAAATTTCCCAATTAGTAGAGTTCTCTTTTTCCGCTCCAGACATGTTAGCACATATCCATAGTATTACTCGACTTTCTGATATTTTACCTCCAACTCATTTCCCTCCTTTAAATTTCAGGGTTTTATCTAGCATGAGTTGTGTGTGATGA
Source organism: Cheiracanthium punctorium (assembly GCA_038373885.1). Taxonomy (NCBI): domain Eukaryota; kingdom Metazoa; phylum Arthropoda; class Arachnida; order Araneae; family Cheiracanthiidae; genus Cheiracanthium; species Cheiracanthium punctorium. The sequence goes on from JAWZYV010011842.1 coordinate 529,470, forward strand.
AATAACCTAGTATTGTTGCCGATGAAAACATCATCTGGCGAATAATTTGCTCAAATTTTCGGATATTCTGAATTTAACCATTTTGTCATAAGCTCCTCATTCCTCATTTACTTCTCCTCATACCTTGATAAAATCTCTTTCTCCCTACTGGATTACCAAAGAGACACCCTTTGTACAGGTAGGGATCGAACAACATTACTTCCGCCGCTTCTGGAATTTTCAAAGTTAAGGTTCTAAGTTCACTATAGCCAAAGTCGAGGTTCACTAAACTAAAATCTTGTGCGCATTTCTGATGCGTGTTAATTGGGACGAATGACTTGAACTAAACCGAAAGTTCACGATAATCAGGTACACTATATCAGGAATTGACTGTATGTCTTTTATCACCTTTATCGCCAAACGTTAAACATATTGCTATGCGAATATTATCTTTGAAGTTATAGGAATGTTATCCCCAATTTTTGCATTATCCGTAAGATAATCTTCTATAGATTAAAGCTAATAGTTAAATTTAAAATAAATCACACACCGATAATTTTTGTTTACTCTCTTAATGAATCTTTAATAATTCGAAATTCTTGTGTAATTTCTGCCTTTTCCAACTCACGACGTAAACTTAATTTACTTGAAATATATTTTGATGAAATTTCAGATAAATTGTACCTTAATAATGCAAACGTAAGTATCACAAACCATGTTTAAAAGACACACAGAAAATAAGTCAATACCAAAGATTTATTTGAGTTTACGTGAAACATCGCAGGTCTCTGAAATTATAATGCTCTAAGGAATTGATTTGCAGTTGTATGTAGACTGTATCCAATTTCGAAGCTAATTGAAACAAACTGATCGTAGCTTCTGCACCTGGAAAAATAATTTAATTTTCACTAATTATTTCAAACATTCTCTTATGTAAACACAAGGAATTGTAGGAAAAATATGAATGATTAATAGAGAAGTATCTATTTTGAACGGCTTCTTATACTCGGGGGATTTAAAAATATTATTTATTAATCTGTTTTCCTATTGCTTTGACAATTGATTGTATTTCGGATAATAATTTAAACAAATTTAGTTAAACAATAAGTACTTGTACGTAAGCAAATTATATATGAATTGAAAAATTCATTTATGTACGAGAGTAATATAAATATAATATTTCAATAAACGTATACATACACCTACCAGTTTAATGAAACGTAATCATAGTGTATATCTCAATTTTCATTATAGAAATCCTAGTTCTTGTTCTAGCTTCAACCTTGACTGTTATTAACCAACCTAAGGGCCAACTTTTCCGCACTAGACTCTTATCGATTTCGATAATCGGTGCAAAAGTACATTTTTCGGCCCACCCTACAGCAAGCTTCCATGCGCGCTTCTGATCTGACGTCACTATATCTTCCCAGCGAAGAGAACATATTTCTTTAATACAAGGACCGAGCTGCATTTACCTTGGACATCTAACTGTTTCATTTTGATCTGCGATTAACATTAAGAATGGAATATTAGCCTTCTTTAACGACAAAGGTATATCAACTGATTCTCTTATAGCAATCGAATGCGATATTACAATCGTCAATACTGGTACAAAGACATAAGTAATAAGTCTTCTAGAAGCTGCTGAATTAAATTCGTGCACTTCAGTGGTTCATTTGTATGCCGAATCTTAATGAGCTTATTCGGCGACATGTTTTTATTCAGCTTGATGGAGTAACTCATGGCCTCAAAGAATTTTCAGGTGCAATTGGCATGTTATTAGAAACATACCAAACACTTTCTGTGACGGAATAAGATCGAGGGAAATCCGTTTCCAGGTGTTAATACGAATGTTTTGAGTGCAGATCCACGATATTTGTTAGATATGTTAAAAGCGGTGTCTTCAGAAGAATTCAGTGAAGATTTAGCTGCTATTCCACCAGGACCGGTGGTGCATTCCTAGGTCCTCCATGACAAACGCAAACTCTATTCTTCGTCTTTCTGGCAACTGAAGAACCTTCCGAAAACTTGTTACATTTAGCTACATATATTATGAATGTATACTGTTCAATGCAGTTCAATATAAAAGGAAAGCCATTGGGAATAGAATGTTCTAGAGACCAGTGGAAGCTAATTATGTACTCAAGAATATGCCGGATCACCTATGAAAACCTGTTGATGCTGACATACAAAGAAATAGATTTTTTCACAGATGCAGAATTTGCTTATAGCTATGTTATATGATGATGGAGATAGTATTCGAAAATTAGCTTACACTATGGTTATTTCTGTCAGAAAAGAGAATCAGAATATTTCATTTGTGAGAAATGTTTGTATGCCAGTATGCAGGCAACTGATTATACAGATTTAATTTTTTGGAATGATAATAAAAAGCCGCCAGTTTTAAAAGACATTTCCAATGAAGACTTTAAAACATCTGTCAAAGGAGATTGCTTCAGGGAAATTCCCTTGTTTGTCTAGGTTCCTATGCCACACACAAGGAACTGGGATCTGTGTAAAACTGGTAACAGAGGCTGCATCTCTTGTTTGTGGAGAAGAAAGGCCGGATTTGTAAGATCTAGTTTGAAATCAAGGAACATAATTAAATCCTTTAATTCAGAATCACTTTTGATTGAGATATTTTTTAACGTTCATTAGATCATATGTTTATTATATATTAGTACTTAAAGGTTTTTTATTAAATACTTAAATTCTTTTCAGATTATTGGCTTTAGCATATGAACTTAATCAAATATGCAAAAATCAAAACAGTTTTAATATTTGCAGCACCTACAAAAAATACTCCCACCACCTCTAGTTTTCATATAGACACTTTTCTACAGAAACGTTTATACCTTATTACCTGAGTACTCTTTCAAATTTATAAAAGAATATTTATTTTACAATTTTTAGTACATTTTTGTGAAATTGCCAATTTTTAACTATTTTTCTTTGGGGCTTGCAGCACAATAAGATATGAATGGAATTAAATATATATATATATATATATATATATATATATATATATATATATAAACAAATGTACTCAAGTTACAAATTTATGACCCTGCACCAAAATAAATTTCGAATATTGTTAGTTTATTTTAATTTCGTATAGTTTCAATTTTAAACTATATTTAAGACACTTGGGGCATATCAAGATGCAGATGGATTTCAATAAAAATTAACATGTGAACTGAAGCACTCAATACGTAACTTTTTCACCCAAGGCCAAAATTGATTTCGAAAAAAAAAATTCCGATCCTTTTCCATCCACCCTAATGGACATGATTAATGATGACAAAGGCACGCAGAATGTTTCTCTGTTTCTGAATGCAAATCTCGTTACAGTTTTGACTAATATCAATAAGGAATTTTTGAAATGCGTCATCTGGTGGTCGAAGTTCGAACTAATTTTTTCATTGCAAAAATGTTTTCTCCGTGGTCTATATAACGTATTTAACGTTTCATCACAACTCGTAGAGCAAAACGTGTTCCAGGGTGATCTGAATAGGGCCACTCTAATCATAACGACTCTATATATGAACTTTGGTGTCTGCCTGTGTGATTGTGTTAACACAGAAGGTATAAAGACCGCTGATCCGATCAGGACCAAATTTGACGCATTCACTAAATCACACGAGAGATAGCTATTGCTAATAATAATAATAATGATAATACTTATACATTTTATTATTTTATTTAATTTTCGCTAATTCTGTGTTATTGTAAGCTGAACTTTAATCTGCCAACTGCATTTCTTCTATCATCGATAAGTCCAGCGAATGCTTTTTGAATAGACTTTTCATTGAGCATCCTATCTTTATTTTATATTTCATTTTAACGATATTTTAAATGGGCCGACCATGTTGTACGGTGGGTAAAGCACCGTACTCTGGTTTCGGGTTCAAATCCCGCCAGCCGGGGTTCGATCCCTGACTGGGCGTGGTTGTCATGTCCGTCCCTTCATAGGAGGCGACGTTGGTCCACGTACTAGATGCCCCATAATAAAGAGACCAACAATTCCGGCCTGTTATGGCCAAAGCCTTCAAGGCAGAGGCCGGTCATTAGATAAAAAAGTATTTTAAATGGTCCCTAGATAATTTGGATTTAATTTGCATTCCAATATCGTAAAATCGGTTCTACCTTTTTCAAGATATTGTTTTAAAACTTGATAATCTTACGGATTGAACATTTTACTCGGTACTTAAAGGTAATTAAAAATATTTTATTCAATATATATTTGTAACAGTGTTCAAAACTAAAGTAATTTCTTTACATTTCTCAGGTAGACAAAATTCGCAATATATGTATTTTTCTCTTACTGTAAATTCTTTTTAATATTCTATGCTTATAGGCTATCCTTGATCTTTGGCAATTTTGTATATGCAAAAACCTCCTAGAAACTCCAGCTAATATCATGATCATTATCCTGCATTCCATTAAAACATTCATTAGGTATTTTGGTGCATAATTAAGATGACCATACGTCCCGTTTTGAACGGGACAGTCCCGTTTTTAGGTGGCTTGTCCCGTTGTCCCCAAGCACAGCTTCGGGACACCGTAATGTCCCGTTTTTAGAAAATGTCCCTTGCAATGTCCCGTTTTTATAAAGAGAGCAACCACGGTAATGATTTCAATAAAGGCCGCTAAAAATCTAAAACCATTCAACGTCAGTGTCTGGAAAAAAAAAAAAAACTGACCTCCCTCCCTCCCCTCTCGAGACGCAAAGAAAACGCCGGGGGGGGATGTATTGTTTTTGTGTTTGTTCTTTTGGTGGTTTTTTTTCTCAACTATTTCAATTTATTTAAATTTTATTTCTTTTTTAAAGTCATGTTCCTATTTTGCTTATTTCTCTCCCTCTGCCGATTTCCACTTTATTTTCCCTTTTCATTCTGGTTTTCTAAGAATTTTTTTCCTTCCGAATGACAATTTCCTTTTTTCTGTGTGCCCATTTGTTTACATTTCTCACTTTCCTGCCTTCATGCCTTGTGTCGAATGGTGTCTTTGAAGTCGAAGAAGGACCTACCCCTTCTACGACCCGAAACGTACGTCTTGTACTATTTTTTATAATATATGTGTGTTTTAGCAATTTTTTTTTTGCTTTTTTTTATATTAACATTAACACAAGCTTTTTTTTGCGCTTTTTCTAAACAAGTAAAAGATACCCAGACCTTTAAATTCAGTCTCCCTACACTATTTCCTTAAAAACAGTAGATGTCCCGTTTTGAGGAAGAAAATAAATACACTATTGCCAAAAAAAGTAGTAGATGTGCCGTTTTGAAGGAAAAAATAAATGGTCACGTTATGCATAATGGCGCTGTCAAAATTATTAATGCCAAATTAAAATGTTTTTTTTTTTTTCATTTTATTTATTTTTTCCCCATCACTGCACAAAGGGGAAAAATAAATTGAAATCGAAAGGATGATCAGTACAATTATTTGTGCTACAGATTTCAGGGGGAAGAAAAAAATGTTTGTCATAGGACTTCTCAAGATATGGAACTAAGGGAAAGACAATGTTAATAGTATATGGATTAAGGATAATTTTGGAATTATTTTTTATTGATTTTTAGGAAATTGAAGCAAAAGAAGGGATTATTTTGTACTTGAATTTTATTTTCATAAACATACCTTCAAATAAAGGAAAAACATTTAAAAACTTATGAAAAACTGCTGCATTTCTTTATGTTTAACTTCTGAAAACAGCGTTAATATAGAAGTAATTTGTAAAAGTGCATTTATATTTTTGAAAATCCAGAGTACATATAGTATCCCTTACAACAAAATTCACGTCACAAAGCGTAGAAAGTACTCATCACTACTCGATCCGTCACAAAATTACAGTAAAAATTATTCTTCAAAAATTTCTCCTAGCACACGAGCTTCTCTAAATAAAGTAATAAGATAAATTATTCAAAGTAAACGAAATTCTGAGCATTTCAACCATAACTCATTTAAATAAGCTAAAGGTATCTTGCTGACTGAGAGCGACTTTGCAATAAATGGAACGTTTGATATATTACATAGGAAATGAAAGTTATAAATTATGAATAGTAATCACTGATATTTGAATTATGATTCCTTTCATGAGTGCTTTGAAATGACTTCGAGGAACTTGAAAGAAAAATGCATATCATTAGAGAAATAGGAGAAAAAACAAACATAAATACGTACATTCGAATTGCAATAATATTTTTGGGTTTCTTTCTGAATGAGCTTGTAAGCAGAATAAGATAATAAATAATGATAATCTGTTTGATGTTACGCGTCCGATAAATTTTAGAAAGAAACTGTAATATAAAAAATATGCACGAAGTTTTAGAAAAATATTGAAGGGCGTAATGATATATTTTATTTGAAAGTAAATTGTGTTTCTCGATATTCAGTACGTCTTAAAGGCAGTAGAGTACCTGTTTTTACCCTTTTGATAATTTATTTTTGTGTAGCTCAAAGCATAACCATTTACATTTTTAGTAACGATAATTCTATAGTTATTATAGTAAATTTAAATTGCTCGTAAAAATATATGTATTGTAAATGATTTCTATAAAACACAAATATGCCGAATATTATTAATAAAATAAGTGAACAGTTTTCAAAAATTATTGGATAAAAAGCTATAAGGATCATTTCAATTATTTTAATAGTAAAGTGTTTGCTTCACATAAAAAACTATGAAAATATAATTTTTATAAATAAATACAAACTGCGGCGTACCTTAGAAAATAAAAGACTTCCAAAAGACTTCCAAAACTTTAAAATAATTACTGCGGGTATTTACAATTAAATTTTCTGTTTGAGTTAAGATGTGCAATATTCTGATGTATTACTTCCAATGTTCAAATGTTATATATATATATATATATATATATATATTATATATATATATATATATACGGGGTGTATATATATATTCGAGTTGTTTGTTTATTATTGAAAATGAAAATAAAAAATGGCAATTCCGAATTTACAATATTTTATAAAAAATGTCTTACTTATCTTGCGATCGTGTGTGGGCTTCAACACAAATAAAAAATAGTTCAACGTAAATTCTTAAGATCAGAGTAACAAATTTACTGCGGGATCGGGTATACGACTATGATGACAGCAGCAGCATTCCGCTTTAATTCGCTCAAACTTGTATTGATAAGACAGTTCTAAAAATAAGTAAAACGAAAGGACACACACTTCTAAAAGTAAACTAACATTTAATAACTAAAATGAAAAAGCACGCGAAATAACAAGCTTGCTGCAACTCGAATTCCTGCGAAACCGAGTGCACTCTATGAAAGTAAGCACGCGGCTGAAACAGAGCTTGTATAAAATAACAGAACGTGTATGACGTGTATGTTATGGCTGAGTTGTCAAACATCTAGCAGATCTCGAATTCGGCACTGTTTTTCCATTCAGCTGCAATCGTGCGTTGCAATCAGAGACAGTCTTGTGATTTTCGATAGCGCTACGAATTCAGCCACTACAATACCATACCAGATATCTACCACTAGCTTTTAAAAATCTAATTAATTGCAACACTGTATTAAGCACGGAATTTTGTAGTACACACATAAAAAGTCTTAAAATCTTCCGTTAAAACTCATGTATTCATACAGAAAGTTCGAAAAAGATACTGTATTCTTACTAATCTTTGGCAGCAAAATTAACCTTTAAAATAATAAAAAAATCCAAACTCTTCATTTCATTTTTAAAAACTTGCAACTTTTAAACTTTACATGGTATGTGGTAAAGCACAATTCAAGTAAAAATCTAGTAAATATTTTGATGTTTCCAAATACATTTACCCTGTCAAATATATATATATATATATATATATATATATATATATATATATATGTACACATTTTTATTTCATGCATCTAGGTTACTTTTTAAAATTTGTTTAATACATTTTCATAGATTCCATTTATCATCATAACCGATATTTTACGAAGAAATGAAAACGTAAAGCGAAATTTAAACATACTCTGTGCTTGCCAAATTGTATTTGTTTTCTTTACGATGCTGCTGGGAATAAAGGATATATTCGGACCTTTTGGCTATGAATTGCTTTTCACTCTTTGTGATACTAAAGAAAGTAAGCAGATTATTCCATGAAATGCATATTTTATAAACTAGGCTTATATTCAGAAATTCAGAGACTGTGCTATTTCAAAAATTGAAAAAGGGCGTAAACTGTCGTGTGTTGTAATTTATTATGCTTGAAACTAAACATAACACAAAATAAATATCTTTACTGTCAACTTTATGGAAGAAACGTGTTTTAAAAACATTAAATCTAAATATTTTTGTCCAATATATATTTAGAATACCTGGTAATTCTGAAACTATGTACAACCTTTGGGAATACTTTGTAGCTGATGTTTTCAGCATTTTACTTGATATTAATTTTAATTTTGAAAAAAAAATATTATCTTTATTCTATGTAAAAATATTAACTGTAAAATGAAAATCAAACCTGGCATACAACCTATGAAAGTTAATATTTATTCAAGTGACAAGCGTATTCGAATTAATATATTTAATATAAACTTCTGATTGAGCATTTTACCATTTGTAACGAATTTGTTATAAGTGTTTTCATTTTATTATATTGGTACTTAAAAAGAGTTTACTTATGAATCGGTTTTAAAACGTGTAATATCGTTTCGAAATTAACACGCATATACAAACTCAAGCATGTCCAATATTTTGAAACACACTCGTTAAAAGAAGAAAAAAATAGCACTAAGTTTTTTTTAAAAATAAAAGTATCGTCATAGATACTCGAAAATTCATATGTGCGATAGAAGATGTTTGACTTACTAAAAGTGATGAAAATACAATAGCATCTGCGCGTATCTTCTTTCAGCTGCAAATGCTGAAATTTAAATTTAATTGGTGAGGATGTACATGGCTTTGTTTAAAAAATATCTACACTTTTTAAAAGGTATTTTCGTTAGTTTTACATTTTTAACCATCCATCAAGCGAAATTTCGTTTATTTGAAAAGTCACACAGTCCATAAATTACCTCAAATTCAATGTAATACTCAAATACATGATAAATAAATATGTTCATGCTGACGTAAGTAGTATGTCTTAAAATATATTTGTGACTTATTTTATGTCATGTTTTTACATTACTGTAATATAAAGTATATTGAAATAATTAGATTACTGTTATATAAAGTATTCAAAACTGTTTGACAGTTATTAAACGAAGAAAAAAATGGCGGAATTCTTTTCATAATCAACGTGTATGAAGAAAAAACGTATTTATCATATGTTTTCAAAATGGATATAGACATTTTGTCAGATACTATTTGTTTTCTCTTTTATATTTTTTTCCCTTCTTTTTTATATTTATGGACGTGGCATTTTCAAGGGACTATTTTAGAATTTTGTCCTTCGCCATATTATGGTATGGGGCACACTTCACAAATATAATTGTTTCGGGCGGGGCAAAAAAAATATATCTTTATGTTTACTCAAATTTATTCAAATGAAAATTATCTTTCTATCGATTTCTATGATTGAGTACCTTTTTTTTTCACGTGACTATATAATTTCTTATTTATTGATGATAAATATTTAAGAAATTAAGTTTTTTTTTTCCTAACGGGCGGGTACTTTGCCGAGTAGGCATTGTCCCTGACACCGGCCGGAAGGTGTTGGCCACTTTATTATGGGGGCACCTAGTAGGTGGGCTAACGTAGCCCCTTATGAAGGGACGGACATGACAACCACGCCCTGTAGGGGATCGAACTCCGGCCGCCGGGAGTTGAACCCGAAACCGGAGTACGGTGTTTTACCCACCATACAACTCGGTCGGCTAAGAAATAAAGTCGAGGACAATATTTTTAGCAGACATTTTATATCTCTATAAGCATGCATATAATGTATAACAATAGCATTTTGCGACAAACTCAAAACTGTTTATTTTCTGTAATCAGAAAAATCTAAAAAATCCTGCAACGTATTTGTCATGAGTTAACCAGGCTAATTAAAACGGTAAGAGATTACTGCTTCACTTTTATTGAAAAGTATTTTTCTATCAACATACCGCACAATTTTCATTCAATTGTCAATTTTTTACTGATAATTTATCCTTTAAAAATATAACTATAAAACAGTAAAACTTAAAATTAATTTCGTTGTAATTAATTGTTCATTTTTTAGTCATTTCTGTTTGAAATATTAATTAACCGAAAATGAAATAAATATAGATATTAACCTTTGATCGCTAATCAGGATGTCAAATACTGTGTTCTAAACATACTCTGTCAACACTCGAACATAAGCATGTATTTAACAATAACTACTTGATTATGTATTACTGATCTGTATACAAATAATCCATCAAATTGCAATTGTAATAAATTTAATGGGTACCAGAACTGTTTACACAGTTCCCTTACGCATTCAGATTGAGTGAAAATAACAGTATAGTATTTATGGAGCTTTGTTAAGGGACATGTTATTAGAACATGTTACGGAAGTGACTTTTAACAGTACTGCGCTATCATTTTATGTAAAGGAAAATGTTACGTTTGTGCTGTTATTAATTATAATAGCATTGTACAAATATCATTTATAAAAGTTTATATTTCTCAATAAATAAACTATGCAAATATAGATTATTAATTATACTCACTCTTCTTGTGGGGTAAAAATGTCTTTTACAGTCTTAATTTATATAATATCTATGTTATTATTGGTCTGTTTATACGCTCCTTGTTTGTTTTGTTAGTTGAATCCTTAACTTTTGCTAACTTTAAATGTAAGCGCATTTGTGTTAGAATCGGAGAAAGAAATGGTAACAGGAAAATAAGGGATATGACCGCATGTGCGAAATAAATTTCATTAATTTGAAGCATTAAACCTGTATAATATTGTAAAGATATAGACGAGCGAATATAACTCAACGTAAACTCAGTTTACTGTTAAGTACCCACCCATATATATGCATATCTATATAAATAAAATTAGACTTTGGTCTGTACATTTCTTGGAATTCAAAAATTTTGCGATTTCTATCCGTTTCAAGCACCCGGGAATCCGATGCGACCCTCAAAAAAAAGTTTGTCTGTCTGTCATTCTGTCATTCTGTCATTCTGTCATTCTGTCCGTGACGCTTTTTTTGTTTAAGCATCACGTAAAAACGACTGAAGCGAATGATATGAAATTTGGTGTCATGATAGATGGTCACTCGACTTAAAACATAGACGTCGAATTTTAAAAAAATCTTGATTAGATTTTCAGATTTTGCGATAATCGTTTCAAACTGCGTAAATTTGTGTTCGAGCATCACGTAAAAACGACTGAAGCGATTGAAATGAATTTGGGTGTCATGATAGGTGGTCACTCAACTTCAAACATAGGCGTCGAATTAAAAAAAAATCTTGATTAGATTTTCAGATTTTAAGAAAATCGTTTCAAACTGCGTAAATTCGTGTTCGAGCATCACGTAAAAACGACTGAAGCGATTGAAATAAATTTGGTATCATGATTGATGGTTACTCAACTTAAAGGCGTCGAATTTTAAAAAAATCTTGATTAGATTTTGAGATTTTGTGAAAATCCTTTCAAACTGCGTAAATTTTTGTTCGCACATCACGCACTAACTGCAAAGGTATGCAGTGGTATTTGGTGAATGGTATTTGGTGAAATGATAGGAGGTCACCTTAAACTATAAGCATCTAAAAAAAATCGATCAGATTTTGAGATTTTGCGAAAAGCGTTTAAAACTGAGTGAATCTTTGTTCTTGCATTACGTAATAACGACTAAAGCGAATGATATGAAATTTGGTTACATGATAGATGGTTGCTCAACATAAACTATAGGTGTCCAATTTTTTGAACATTTTTATTAGATTTTGGGATTTTTTGAAAATTCTCTCAAATACGTTTATATTTCTTAAAGCATCACGTAATAACGACTAATACGAATGATACGAAATTTGGTGATATGATAGGTAGTTGCTAATCTTAATTTATAGGCGTTGAATTTTTAAAATATTTTGATTACTTTTTGAGGTTTTGTGAAACTCGTTTTAAAATGCTGAAATTTTGTTCCAGTATCACGAAATAAAGACTGCAGGAAATGAAACGAAATTTGGTAACATGATAGGTTGTCACTCAAATTAAATTCTAGGCTTCCAATTTTTCAAAAATATTGATTAGAATTTGAGATTTTGTGAAAATTATTTTAATATGCTTAAATATTCGTTCGCGCAGTACATAATTACAACTAAAGCGAATGAAATGATATTACTTAGTTACTCTCTAACCTGTAATATTTTAATAATACATAAAAATTATAACTTCGCTTTCTTTACTTTAGCAACATGCAACATCCATTCTCTGTACTCCTACAATGCTAACGAAAATTCTTGCTCTTTGGAAATTTGCATTCAGTACTAACCCGTCAACGACGGGTACTTCAGCTAGTATATATATATGATTTTTTTTTTAAAGTTAAGTTTATTTTCTTACCTAGTACGCATTAAAATGCTTACTTAGCTAAGATAAGGCAAAGCAAGAGTCCTAAACCTCATAGATGAATACACCTTCGTTCTCACATACCTAATGTCTTAACGCGTTAGAGATAAAAGGAAAAAATTCCCTCTTTCGTATCCTTCCACAACCACACTACAAAAATCAAATGAAAAAAAGAAATTTTTTATTATCCATTTTTCTTATTGTTTTAATATTTCACGGTTCGAAATGTGTCACTGGTTGTTTTCCATTCAAATAATTACAACCTGAACATTTAAGAGATTATTTTTACATTAAAGTATCCTTTTGTTTATTGAGTTGAAAATGTTAAGTAAATGTCTATAAAAAGAATAAAATATACCTAAGAGGTGGCTATTAGATTAAAATAATTTACTTACTGATGATTATTATCTATATAGTGTAGCAATTTATTTGTATTTTTTTTTCTTAAATATTTTCTCGAATATAATTTCCTATAGAAAACGGTAATTAAGAATTGTAAAAAGATTTTTAAAAATTCCTTAAAGATAAATTAAGAAGAAAATTCAATAACTGTTCATAGTCAGTCATATGTTTAAAAGAAGTTTTGAGAAAATATGTAGAGTAAGTAATTTCTGAAAAAAAAAAAACTTTTGAAACAAAACATAAATTCTATAATGTATGTAAAAATGTGATACAATTGCGACGAAATTCTATACATTAATTCTCAAAACAAATCCTACGTTTAGTAAGTTCATCCCCATCTTTTAATGTAATAGTCACTTAGTACGAAATTCACTGTAAATTTGGGATGTTAAGGATGCATCAATGTAACTTTTTGTTAATTGAACTAATAATTGTACTTCTAGTATCAAATGGCTTTTAAAAAGAGTTTTATATATTTTAGCTATTTGGTGACTCTATTAAACCAAAACATGCAACTACAGGCGAAACATAACATTAAACTCTTTGGTCTCAAAGCTTTATAACATGACATGAAATATCATCCGAATTTTTTGAGTTAAAATCATTAACGCTATTTCCGTATGAAAAATTGGCAAATAAATCTGTATGGAAATATCCAATGCTTTAACTATAATTACGTTTCCTTTTTATCATGTTAAAACCAAATACCGTACTCAGCTAATTGATGGTTGATATAAAATACTGTTATTGCAAACTCTTGCACTTAATTGATGATTTATTTTTATATCCATATACTATTACTCTTAGGGAAAAAAGAATATTTTTTTATGAGAATACAAGATTAAGCATAGTAATCCGAAAAGTTAAGCATATAATGATTAGAAGGGAGCAGCATGTGGTTCTGACGCTTTTATGAAACTAATTAATGCCTTGGAATTTCAGGTCTTTGCCCATTTGTTCGCAACGTCTAATTTTAGTGCTTTTTTATCTGATTTGTCGTTTAGGATGAGCAAGTAAGGTAAGCGTTAAGCAGATATTAATATTTTAATAAAATTTCTATGCTAACAAGTACAAGAGGAAACGAATCAACTTCGTTGTAGAAACATAAGCTTTTGCGTGCGTCCTAATGTTTAACAAAGTGTTTCATAAAACTCTAATTTTAGAATTAAATTCAAAACTAGTAAATCTTGATGCTTTTATAAAAAAATCAACATAAGTCTTAAGTGTTCATTTTCATATAATTTCATAAAGTTTTTACAGCATATCATTATTTTTCTGTTTTAATTCAATTTTTAAAGTAGCCATAATTGTGGAATATGTAAAATCTGTTTGAACTGTTAGCATAATTATTGAACTTTAAATTTCTAGAGATTAGTTATTATGAAAAATTCCATTACTTTGTTGAGGACTTTACTTCATGGAAACACCTTGAAAGTAAAAAAAATCTATGTTTATACATACAAGTATATAGTTATATATTTAGTTATATATTTTTTAGTTAAGGGAAAATTATTATAGTACATTAAATAGCTTATGGTGAATTTGCTGATGCTTTTTTCAAAGTTAGACTATTTATTACTTGAAATTCACTTTACACTTCAGACGTAAAGAGAAACGTTTTAATCATTATGATATCTGGAACATATTTCACTGGATCGAAATATGTTTCGTTTTGGTTTCATAATAATAATTTTAAATGTATTATTTTACTATAACATATAACAGACTTTAATACGCACACTGCATTTGTAGTTGTATACAGAAAATGTTATCTTATCTTTTGTGATTTTTAATTTGTTGTTGTTGTTGCTTATCCTCTTTAAAGATCTGACATAAGTCAGATCAACTCCAATAGACTGTTGACCGACAGAAAGTCTATAACTAAAAGGGGAGCAGATGTTAAGTCCTCCTTAGAAAGTCCGACGCAACTCAGTATGTGCTCTGGAGAGGCTGGATGATCACAGCATTTCTTGCAAGTGGGGTGGAATTTTTTGCCATGTTCGTACGAAAGACACTTTAGGTGGCCACTTTTAAGTCTAGCAAGTGCAGTCTGGGAGCCACGATCACATTTAATTTCCAGTAGAACGCCAGGGGATGTTCCGGTGTACCATTGGTGCGCAGGTGGAATGCGCCAAATTGAATTTAATTTAGATTTTTCAATTGAGTACAGTTCTTGGTGAGTAAGCGAAACACCAGTGGTCGTTTTGTCCTCACTGCCTTCTTTTGCTAATCTATCTGCAACCTCATTACCACAAATGTTAACATGTGATGGGATCCATTGGAGATGGATGTCGTGGTTCTGAGAAAGTTTCTTTAGTTTGAGCAGGATAGATATACTGGTTTCATCGCCTGCAGAGGGCCAGTTACTAAGATGCTGAAGTGCACTGCGGCTGTCCGATAAGATCCAAAGTTCACCGAATTCATAGTCAATAGGTAAGATAGCATCAAGTCCAACATTTATTGCAATTAATTCGCTCCTGAAGACAGAACAAGTATCAGGGTTTCGTTGTTTAAATGAAGTCTCAAGATGAGGAGTTCTAATGTAAATACCGCTGCCAGTACGATTTTCTGTACGGCTAGCATCAGTATAGACCTGGGTCTAAAAAACTTTATAATTTCAAGTGTAGTAATAAGCATTCATTTTTACATTATGATCGTAAAAATAATTATAATGAATTATAATTAAATATATAAATATATTTATATTTATAGAGTGACTGTACTTCCTTATACACATAATTCCCAATTCACTTCTATTAAGGAAAATAAAATAAAATATGGCTTACAGGGTAAAAATGTCTAATAAGAAAAATAATAGTGAAATGCAATTAATATGAATATGAATATGGATTAAATGTTAATTTTGAAAACAGGTGCCTTCAGACTTAAAACTTAATATAAAAAATATGCAATAATAATTTATTAATCATAATACGACGTGATAAATTTTTAATCCTTAATCTATAAATGCTCTATAATAGCAAGGACCAATCAATTCTACTGATAATACCCGCTGTTGAATATCAGTAGTTTAATGACATTTCAAGACGCATTTACGAGTGCCATAAATACTTAACAGCTTGTGAAATATCTAGGGATGATATATGCATGTAAGAAATTTACTATTATGATTTTGAAAAAGTGTTTTGTTTCCATACGCAACGTAAGGATTTTGAACGGATTGAAGAGTGGATATTTATTGAACATTAAGTATTCTTCAGATTCTATACAGGGATTAGACTTAAATTTTCAAATAGTCTGTAGATGTTTTTACTTAAAAAATACTGTTTAGAATAAGTAAAAACAACTCAATTATGTAAAATCCTCTCATTTAAATATACAATGGGCATTCCATAAGAACTGAGAGTAAAATCATAAAAAAAAACAATAAATGTATTTACAGCAAAAAATACATCATTCTTTTTCAAAATACCTTCCGTCAGATGATATGCAACGGTTCCATTGCTCAACCCACTTTTTAAAACAAGTAGAGAAGCCCTTTTCTGGAAGCTGCTTCAAATAACCCTCCACTGCAGAAATAACTTCAGAATCTGTGTTAAATTTTCTGTCACGGAGCTTCTACGTCAACGCTGGAAACAGCCAGAAATCGAATGGTGCGAGATCTGGACTGTAAGGAGAATGTGGCATGATTTTAATATTGTATTTACTAAGATATTGCTGAGCAGAAGTAGCGACATGCGGGCGAGCATTATCGTGATGTAATGTCCAATTCCCGTAATCACTCATCTCCATTTCTGTAGGGCAAATAAAACAGTTCTGTAAACAAGCACGGAACTAGGAAAATGAAATTGTTTGCTTCGTTTAGAATTTTGTATAAACGTACAGTAAACAGTTTGAAAAAATCACCTGAACTTCTATTTTTTAGTTTCGCGGTGTTGCCACTACGTAAAAAAATAACTCTCAGTTTTTATAGATACCCTTTGTATATATATATGAGAGGATTTTACATCATGGATTTTGTATTTCGAAACGAAGGATTTGTATGTATTTTGAAAATATTAAAGATATTCATTTGACAGTACATCGTCGCTGTCAAAGGAATATCTGCTGTGTCACCTTTTGGAAACTTCGATCATTAGACTAGTTTACTAACCAAATTTTATTATAGAAAGACTTCTACGTGACTCAAGCATTAAACGGTTCACTGCGATCGCTAAAAAATTTACCATCTGAACACGCAGAATATTGTCAAATAATAACTGCTAATAGAAGCTGGCAATAATAAATAAACATTATACACATAGTAGATATTGGTTCAAGAAAGAGGATATGCTAATTAAATGTTGGAGTTTTAAATGTGTTTGCTTATTTCTTATGTTCAGTCTAGACTAGCTGCTTTGCATGAGAAATTTCAACTATAAAATATATAAAAATAAAATAGAATATAATCTCTAAATTTTGAAATTAACTCTCAAAAATCAGATTGTTTCTCACGTATGGCAGATCTTGTTCCGAGAAAAAAAAATTCATTTTCATGTAAGATATAATCCGTTACTAATCTGTAACACTCGCGTCCAAAAAAAGTATCCTACAAGATTATTACGAGCTTTTAAATTTCTTTAATCAAAGAAGCAGAAAAATGAAACAAGAGATATAGTTTTACCGCTTTGGAAACAAGCAGCAAATAAAAGCCACGAAATAATGCATCGAGGCATTTACTTTATAGTTCGCCATGGGATATCGAAAAAAACTGCAAATATGTAATTAGTTTCAGAATTCTTCAAGGCAAGTATTTTACTTGGAGCTGCTAAAAGAGAGATTGAGAAAAACATCGAAACAATTAACGTGCCCAATTCAGCTCAGTAAAAATGAAATATGCACAGAAGAGCTTTATTAAAATTTATGTTGTCTTAACGATGTTTCGATGTTTTTTAAGCTAATGGAAAGCATTACAACATATACCTGATTACAAATTTTTCCTAATGAGATCGAGGTAATCGCTTTATCAAAGTTGCATATTTTTACTGAAAAAATAGCAAGCTCAAGCATGAATTTGTGTTCACAGTTATAAAAAAATTTCCCTGGAGTTAATCCTTCAGGTTATTGTATACAAAGAAAGCTTAATAATAAGTTTTAAACTTTTCAAATTAAAAAATAATTCATGCTAAAAGTTTTCTCTGTCATAGCTTGTCCTCCATCAATAATGTATAAACTAAAAAAAGTAAAATTTTCTCAAGAGTTCAATGAAAAGTGTTCTTTTCATGTTTTTTAGTGTATGTTTTCATTTATTCTTTTCTCAAACACATATACAAACAGAAGTACCCGCCGTCGACTAGTTACTAAATAATATAGATTTTCAATCAGCCTGCAATTTTGTTTGCATTGCATGAAATTAAAAAATGGAATTAATATATTTTTCAAATGTATTGAAAGCAAAGTTGTTCGTTCTACATATTGTTAGAGAGTAACTAAGCGCTGAATGGGATTGTTCATAGAAAAAACATTTTATTTCAAAAGTTTATAGTTTTATTTTAGTGGAAAGAGCTTCTAATCTCAAGAGGTAATTTCTTTTCTGTAGCTATTTTTTCTTTTTTGATTCGCTGTATATATTTTACCATTATTCCTCAAGAAAATCCTCAAGAAAATTTTTACAAAATCAGCAAATAATATTTAAAAGAAACCACCAAGGAATTTTTTAAAAATTAATAAGCCAATCATTATATTACCTCCAGACACCTTAAGGTATCCGTACACCTACGGAGACTTTTTTATGAAATTTTATAAATTTTACACTTAAAACTATATTATCATTAAATGTAAGAAAAAAATGTGATAATCATTTAAAACAAAGTTATGAAATATCTGAAAAAAAATTGGGGCAGGAAAAGACAAAAAAATATCAAAATTTTTGCATTTCCGCAAAACACCATAACTCGAAAAATTACTTACATATTCAAAATCTGTAATGCATAAGATTAATGATAATATAATCTGGGGAATAGAATATTATCAAGAAGTTTGTCCTGCTACATGAGAAGCTGGAACAGTAAATCTGTATGAATATGGTAAGAAATGCGAAAACAGCGAAGAACTTTAAATACAAACAGCCATAAATTGAAATGTTATTAGTTTATGTTAATAAGCATAGTCTATTCCCTTCAATAATATATAAACAAAATGTGAACAAAAATTCATCCTATTCAATGCATTGGTTTTTAAGTTATGATGTTTTGCGAAAAATAAATCACCAAAAAACTTCATTTTGAGAAACGCTATCAACAACTTTCATATACACTTTATTTAGCTTAGAGCTACTAATTTTCAAACTGCAATATCTCTGCTTCTACTTGAGATACAATGAAAATTCATGTGGTTTTAGAAAGATAAAAGATCAAATATCATTATTTCATCAAAATTGAAAAATCGATTTTTTGACCGAAAATTATATTTCTGAGGTGTACGGATACCTTAAACTGATATTGCTCCACTAAAAAAAGTGAGAATTGTAATTTATGCAAAATTTAATATTTAATGTAATTTTACGTATATTCA
The DNA here is from genome assembly GCA_038373885.1 of Cheiracanthium punctorium. NCBI lineage: Eukaryota > Metazoa > Arthropoda > Arachnida > Araneae > Cheiracanthiidae > Cheiracanthium > Cheiracanthium punctorium. The sequence continues at coordinate 548,863 of JAWZYV010011842.1, forward strand.
GTCAAATGAATATTCAGTCTTTGCTGATCATGATTCCAAATTTCATTCTACTCTCTTAAGCAGTTTTTGAGGGATACGGGAATAAACATTTACACGATTTACAGAAAATGTCAAAATTTTTAAATATTTTAAATAATTTGGCGTCTATAGTTTTAAGTGTTAATCGTAGTTTAAACTATAAAATAAATCGCATTAAATAAGAAGATATCATACCATAAATTTATTAACGCTTTATTTCAGTAACACAAACTTTTTGTGTATTCATAGGTAAACACTGAAGTTATAAAAATTACATAGAAGTAACGCTAAGCAATTGATCGAAAACAAAGATAACGCTAGACATTACCAGTAATAATACAAAAAGTTAAAAACTTCATATAAAATAATGAATTCACTGTTATTACTAAATGTAAACCAGTACATTTAAAATTAAATGCAAAGTCTGATTCGTGCATAGCCACGGTGAATCTGTAATATAAAAAAAGCATTGGAAGTTTCACTTAAATTATGTATACATGGTTCCTGAAAGTTTTAAAACAAGTACAAACAAATAATTCACGATCTAATTCTGAAAAGTAAAAGAAGCGCAAAATTCGATATTTCTGTAACAAGACGCAGCTGGAATTGGAAGACCCTAGATATTTTCTAAAGTAAAATTTTTCTTCGGAAATCAATAAATATGTCCATGGCCATTTTCTTGTTTCGTTCTTAAAAAATGCTGAAAAAAAAGCATGAGAAATTTTTGCAAGGAAACGAATCTCTGTCGGCTTTACTTAAGTTTTCCATCTGTATCTGTCACTGCAACACCTGTTTTAGTTCACTGGAAGGGACTGGAGAATTTTTCCTAAAATTAAACAACATACTTTTAGAGTGCGCACATTTTTTCTGAATTCAGGTTTAGGAATCATTGCATATTGAATGTGCATGCATTAAATTTCACTGATAAATGCAGAAGCGACTAAACTACAATACAACTACTCAAAAAAGCTAAATTTTGAAATTCATTTAATGTTCCGTTCAGTAATCTTATTCCAAATTACACAATTCAATGGAAATTCCGTGACCCAATTGTAAATGACTCGGCCTTACGCATACCAAATACAGAAAACGATATATAGGAAAATCGTCTTGCCCCGAATATTTTTACTCAATCTAAAAGCATTATTTGAAAGTTTATAATCAGTGCGATGCAAATCATGTGGCGATATCTCCAGTATTGAAAATATTCTTTCAGCTTGTTAATTAAACTATTCTGCAAAAAAAATAACCCTTTAACGCGCAGTGTTCCTGCTCTGGGAACACCAAACTCTGACGTTTTGACTGTTGCCAGTCACTAAGACTAGATTTGATTTCTATAAAAATAGTTGCGGGTGACATAGCTCCACGAGAATCCTTTACTTTTAGCACGTCATTTCCTGTAAAAAAATGGTCACGATTCTTTTTAACAGCACTGACATTTGCTGAAAAATGGAAAAATGCGAGAACAGATGGATAGATTGCCCAATGCTGAAAAAAGGGCAGACGTTGCCATCGCTCGACTTAACTACCAGCAATATGGCGGACGATCGAAATGTTCATCGCGTGCCACAGATCGAGCGATGGAACAGCTGCCCTTTTTTCAGCATTGGGAAAGGGTTCGCCTCAAAGAGCTAAAGTTTAAAAAATAGAGGATTTTGAGAATATAGAGATTTTTTATCTTCGAAGATATTTCACTTGATTCCACAAATACCTTTTCTGTTGTTGTTGCTTGTTCTGTTTTTGTTTTTTTAAATAAAATAAAAAATTCTTCTGCATATGCTTTTTCCTTTTCTCTTGGTCAAATAAATTCATTATAAAAGTATATATTTAAAACCGGTAATTAGCCTTAAGCAGGTTTCAAACATACACCTATTCCGCAATGTATCGTCTCCGTAGATATGCATTCTGATCAAAGTGCCTTTATGATTTGTTCATTGCAGAGAGAGGATGTGGTAACGAATAAGTGCGAAGAAATGACGAATAAATGTACACCCTTAACAGTTTTACGATTTGTGATACTATATGGGAACATCATAGGCGTCTGCTAGTAAACTGAATGGACGTCACTTTGTAAAAAATTACACTGAGACATGACATGTTTGGAACAAAAAGAAGTCACAGAATTCGTGTGCTTCCGTCACATTTGTGATGTGACGAACATGACAAAATGTAACGTCCCCACAACGTCAATGACAACAGGATTGCTACATGGGCTGAACCCACTTAGTGTGTTAAGCCATTATGACTTTGGATAAGGGTATTAGGAGACTTTCAGTGAAGCATTTATTACTTCATTTAAAATGACCCCGCTGTTTTAAATTCAGATTTATGGCTCTTCATTATATTAGCAAATACTTCTAAGAATAAAGAAATTTTAAGTACTGGATTTCGCATTTTCTTTTCACTCATAAGATATCAATAAACGGATATAATTTGTGTAACATTTTTAACGAATATATTTTTTAATTCTATAATGCAGGCATTAATTATTTTTCTTCGAAATTCAACAAATGCGTTGCCAAATATATATTGATATATTCCAAAAGTAGGTATTCTACGCTATAGCAGTTCGAAAGGAATACTTAATACATACATACGCTCTCAAATGTAAATAAACATAAAAGTTTCTTAAAATATCATGCGTATTTTAAATTCGAAGTATTTTTAGTGCATTTTTGTTAATTTCAACTCTCATTTTAAAAATAATAAAACAAGTATATATGTGAGAATTCTTAAATATACTTTTAGGAAAAAAAATAATTAAGTTTAATTTATTTTACCAGCAAGACAGTAAGCATCATGCACATGATTTGTTGTAAGAAAAATTTAAAAATTTACTGACTTCACAGAGAATATTTTATTTTTACATAAATAATGTCATTTGCATATTTCTCGTGAACATTTATATTCAAATCGCAAAATAATGAAAAGTGAGGAAGAAAATAAAACTGCAAGAAGCATCTGGAGCTTCTCAGAAAATCTGTGTTTTAATAAGTAAAGTTTCAGACGACTTCAATTTTGTTTTTCTTAAATGAACGTTCTTTTTTATATATATATTTTTAAAAATCTGTTTTTTTTCTACTGTATGAAACTATAATAAATTCAAAGGCATTTTTCTTTTAATTTCAAGGGAAAGTAAAGTATAATTTAAAAAGCCCAGAGAAAAGATTCTGTTAGAAATTTTAAAGATAAAAAGACTGTCATACTTTAAAAAGATTTTTCAACATACTGCATCGATTCGTTTCTTCAGAGCGTCATTTTATTTCACCTAGGGTATATAAATTTTATTTCACTTAGAACATAAATTTTATTTCAAAATTAGCCAATACTTAGTTTGTTCCGATGAATAATAAAATTAATAAATCACTTTTGTTATATAAATTGATCTCTGTAGTTGACTCGAATTTTGTTTCGCTCCTCACGATATATCTCTTATTCAAACAACACTTCCGATGAAACATTTTGTTAATTTTGATAACATTCACATCATTTTTAAATATCTATAGAAATATTTGTAACTCACATTGTTAAACAACCTATCTAAATAGTAACTATAAAATCGCCGAGTTGGAAACTGAAATATGTTTTTATCGTTTTTAAATAATACTTCTTTGAAAATTTTTTACTGTTATGCTTGTATAAACACATATATTTATTTGTGTAGGAATTACATTTTTAAGCATGTATTCTTTATAATTATTTTAATTATGAGACACTAGAATGGTGATTTAAAAAAATAACATTTTAAACCATGCATAAAAGTATGCAAGACATTCGAAAATTCTTATTATTTCCTTATCTACTGTGTGTTTAGAGTTGCTAAATAAAATAATATAAGCTTCCTTTTATTTCACTTAGATTATTTCATTTCCCATTTTCGAAGTTGCATTGGCTGACATTTTAATGCATTAAAAAAACCTTTGAATATTGTATAATTATTATTTTTTTTCAAAATAAAAACTAAAAAATTAAATGAGAGATTTCATATTCCTATATTTAAATAAAACTCCCTTCTTATCTTTATAATACTCCAAAATCATTTTAACAATTTGAAAATTAAACATTTTTTCCGCATTCATTCCAGTATGCAAAGAATCATATTTAAAATTTCTCGAGTAATCTATCGTTTGCGTTTTTATTAAACTAATGGTCTGCGCATAAATGATAGTTTTGAATTGGGATTTTTTTCAATTATATTTATTCTAACAATTTACAGAAAGTTTTAACTAAACGCTATTGAATATAAAGCTTCATTCAAAAACTGATTTATCATTTAATATGCTTCTTATTTGCATGAATATTTGAAAAGAGAAATGATTGAAATTCTTCAAAATTATAAAGTGAATGGCAAATCGTATTTCAAAGAGAATAATAATTGAAACTTCAAGGTACTTCATTTTGAATTATTCAGATGCGAATTTTTACACTTTTTCTCGGAATTAAATTTGAAATCTGAATCTTTAGTCAATGCTATGAATAAAAATTTTATTAAGCAAATGAGTTAAATGAATAAGACGAAAACATTAACTAGCTCCATCTTCAATATGGAGATTTCCAAAGACTCCGAAGAGTTTTTTTTTCCAGGAAAGAAACTCTAAGTACTAATTTATTAATACATTTCTTACATAAGGAAATACTTTTATAAGGATTGCACTTACAAAAAGTAAAGGTATATAAATGCACACGTTTCATTGGTGAAAATGAAATAAGTACAAAATTAATACAGAAAAAGAATGAGAAAAATAAAGATTCATAATTATTTCTTTAACAATAGTGATTTTCCGTGCTATTTTTCTTTTATATATTTGTATGTTTGATCTATACCGATTTCTGCCGAATATGATCCATTGTGTATTTCATACGATCCATTGTGTTATTTTAATTGTAATAGATAGTCTGTCTATTGCTTCATATGCACTGTATATGCTTATACAGTATCTGGCCAAAAGTATCCAGACACCCCTTAAAAAAGTGGTTTTGGCGGGTGACGCAACTTTGATGTGTAATCTAAAGCTATTAAAGTGTTGGTAGTGGTTTGTCTGGTTGTTTGTATGCGTTTGTGAAGCAATGAGTAAGTCAAAGGAGCTTAGTGAGTTCGATCGTGGCAGTATAGTGGGATGCCACCTTTGTGGGAAATAGTTCGTGAGATTGCGGACATTCTACAGAAGCCTAAATCTACTGTGAGTGGCGTAATTGTGAAGTGCAAACGTTGAGGCAGTGAAACTGCAGAAAAACGGAGTAGTAGAGCGAAAAAACTTAGTCAACGGAGTCGCAGAACTCTGAAAAGGGTAGTGGAATACAATCGCAAGTCCTCGTTGGTAGAAATTTCTCAGGAGTTCCAAAGTTCATCAGATGCTAGTGTTAGCAGCAGGACTTTTCGTCGAGAGTTAAACAACTTGGGATTCCGCGGTCGTGCAGCCGCTCACAAGCCGAAGATCACTCCACAAAATGCGAAGCATCGATTGCAATGGTGCAGAGATCACCGTCATTGGACTGTGGACGTGTGGAAAGCTGTTTTTTTGGAGTGATGAATCTCGCTTCACAGTCTGGTTGTCGGAGGGACGTGTCTGAGTTTGGCGGATGCCCGGCGAACGTTTTTTGCGTGACTGAATTGTGCCGACTGTTAAGTTTCGTGGTGGCGGTATAATGGTGGCAGGCGTCTCTTGTGGTTGAGCCTGGGTCCGTTAGTTCCTGTGGTTGGAAACGTGAACTCTGCGATGTAGGAGGACATTCTGGACTATGCTGCACTCCCAACTCTGTGGCAATATTACGGGGAAGGTCCATTTCTCTTCCAGCAGGATAACTGCTCCATTCACACATCGAGGCTTTCACAGACGTGGTTTGACATAATGAGCGTTCAAAAACTGGACTGGCCTTCTGCGATCCTCGATCTTAATCCCACAGAACACCTCTGGGACGAATTAGAGCGCATATTGCGTAGCCAGCCAAATCGACCATCCTCACTGCAAGCACTCACTTCTGCCGTGATGGACCCCTGGAAGTCAATTTCTATGGTCACCTGTCAAAAACTGGTGCAAAGTCTTCCCAGAGGTGTGCAGGCTGTCATCGATGCAAAAGGGGGACCAACATCATATTAAATATGTGCCTCAGGACGTTCCAAGTCCATACCACTGGGTGTCCGGATACTTTTGGCCAGATAGTGTATGTTGCATTATATATATTTGGTGTCAACTGAAATCTTACTTAAAAGAATCTCGAATTCTCAATTTATAATACAAATACAGATGGAGACTGGTGCTAGGTACAAATTAAATAAATATCACATAGTAATTTCATGTATGTGTAAGATGATTACTCACTGGTGTATGCAAATGATAGTAGTAGCCTCCAGTTGGTAAAGGTCAGGATTTTTAGTCCCTATGTAAAAAGATGCGAAAAATATTTTTTCAAGTTTACAATGAAAGCTTTTTCTGATTTATTTAACTAATATATGAAATTAAATATAATTTATTTTTGTCCCTGTGTACATGTATTACGAACACATAAATTGATCATCCTTTTTTCTTGTCGATACAAATCATAAGTGAATATGCTAAATAATCAGTTAGTAAATCAGAAGAACATTATGGAGTCAAGACTCTTCAAAGGCTGAATCGTTAATTGTTTTATAAAGCTCAGTCTTCTGGTCCAGATAACTCTAATGTATCTGAATATTTTGAGACCAGCTGTGAAATCCTTAATTGTTATGTTTATAGACCTTACTAAGAGTATTTTGCCAAAAATTGCTTTGTTAAATAAAAAAATATGAATAAATAAATATAAAGTTTCAGAATAATTATAAACTTGTCACGTATATTATTCGTCTACCATTACGAAGTAAAATATCACTGAAAAGCAAAATACCCAGTTTTACATTTTTTTTCAGTACAATTCTTTATACAGTATGATTAAAATAAAAAAAAATTATTAAATTAACAAAATTTCTTGTTCTTTTAACACAAAATCATCATTAAGAGCAAAGTGAAAAATAAAAGATAAATTTAAAAGAAAATATTTCAAACGGAGATTACATTACAAGTAAAATTACATTTCTATCTATTAAAATCTTAGAATAAGCTTTTTCAAACAAATTCAATGATGATTTCGATAAACAAAACTATGATAAGCCTGAATTGAATTAACTATTTCAAAGTACTTCTGATGACATTTAGCTTCATTAAATTTAGGATTAAAAAGAACTGAAAATCATCTTTAAGCCTTTTTTTTCTGGAATAATAATTACCATATGTTTCCAGAGGCCATACACAGTTAAAGACTTTTTACACAGTTTTTATACATTGTTACGACTTAATAAGCTTTAGTAAAGATATATACATATATCCATGTAATTCTACATAAAACTCCTTTAGAAATGTGCATAATGTCATCCATTAAAAGTTTCAATAAAAATCTATTCAGTTTATATGTTAGTTTAACCAAAAGTTCCACAGTGAATTTGATTTAAAATTCGATAGCATGAAACCTGTACAAAATAAGTTAAAATATGCTAATTCGGAAAAAAAGGGTTAGAAAATCTGGAATGTTATTCATAAAGAGTGAAAATTGAAACAGTAATTATTGAAACTATAAAACTTTTAAGATTTTTATAAAATGAAAAGCACACAAATGCCTCCTTTAGAGCAGTTAAAGTGTTTTTACCATACAACACACTGTGTAAAGCCGCATTAATAAAAATTCGTACACTTTCAACTCATAGAATAGCGTCAAATATTTCAGCGCATGAATCAAAGCAACACCAATAACGATTTTTCTGCATGAGGTTTTTACGATTTTTCATTGATTATTGCAATGATGATTTATATTCATAAGTCATTATTACAGAAAGATAGAAACGTCTATTGAGTATTAGAACTCTGCACAGGTTCTCTAGTAATTACTAGATATATTAGTAGCGTTTCGCATCCACGGAAAGCTGTAAAATTTTTAAACTAATAGCCGGGTGAAAATTAAATTCTACTAAATATTTATTAATACGTAACACAATTAAAAACTGAATAATTATTTTTCGAAATTTTTTTCTCCGTTAGATTTTGTACTTACAGGTATAATTTTATTTTAAAAATAGTTTTAAGCTTTTTAAAATGCGTAATTTAACAAATTGCGTAACAATTTTTGTCTAACTCCAGTTTTTACATTGTTTTATTTTTTTCATTATTTTAAATCTTGTGTATCATAATGGGTTTTTATATAAATGTATTTTAAATTTGCAGCGATTTAAATTCTGTATTCACGCGCATTTTATTTCTAATAAAATTTTTTCTCGTAAAATCTTTATGCTTGCTTAAAAATAATGCTGAAAAATGTAATTATTAAAATGTGCATTCATAATTAACTTACTAGGAGCATTTGAAAATTTGCAAAGGAATCTTAAAAAACGAAATCTTTTTGTGCAACTATGAAAAACGAAACTGATCCATTAGTATATATATATAATTTTTCATTGTTTCTAGCATGAAAATAAACCTTAATAAATCTTACTCAAAAATGCATTTATGCCTAATTCGCTTAATTCATGTTTAGACAGCACATTAATTATGTTTTATTTTGAAAAATGACAAAAGTTATCAAAAAAAGTGAAGCGACAAAAAATCCAATAACAGTTTTTATAAAGCATCTAAAGCATGTCATAAAATTATTAAGTATAATTTATTCGTAATTTTAAAAGTGGCTGATTCTTAGAGGCTTCTTTAACATAAAATGTTTCATATTAAAGTGGCTGATTCTTAGAGGCTTTGATAACATAAAATGTTTCATATTAAACTTTTACGAAATTACTTTTCTAAAACAATTCTATTGATTTTACTTTAAAAATAGTGTTGCTTTAATATACTGAATTAGATATTCAGACGTAAATCATTTGTAATTAGACTGGATGAAAATTAACTATGAAAATTATTTATAAAGAAAATATGTAAATTTAACAGGATCTACAATGTTTCCTAAACTGACCCTGAATAAACATAATCTTAGTCTTATTAGTCCTGATAACACACAAAACACGCAAAATCTGAATTAAAATGATATTATTTTCTATCACAAGGATTTATAGACGATGAACAAAACATTTACTTCAATTTTTCCCAATGTAATTCTTTCTAGTTTTACATATGCATAATTCTGGTGTTTCCTCAAGTATTAAATGTGCGTTTGGTTTTGCTCTAATAATAAAATATTTGTTTTCTAGAAAATTTTGATCATACATTTGAAGAAAATCGATTTATTAAAGACAAAAGTTACATTGTGTATAAAAATTTTATAAGTGCTACAATTGTAGTGCATAGTAAGTAATATAGGAAACTAAATACATTGAAACTTAGGATTCTATATTTCCAATTGCAGTTTACCTAATATAACTGAAAAACCAATCATTTTTCGATCTATCACATTCCAACTTCAGTTGAAGACTCTGCTAATGAGGAAAAAGTAATAGTTTTCTGGAAAAGTTTGTGAAAGACATTTTCCTGGAAAATGTCTTACGAAAGTAAACACTTAAACGTATTCAATTGACATACTACTATGGATTCTATAAATTTTTAAAATTTATAGAATCGATAACTGATGACTGATATATGAGACTGATACGCTTACAAAATTTTTGTTAATTAATTGATATAATATTTGAAACGATTTTTATTATATGTTAAAAGAAGAAAACTACTTGATGGTCTAAAATTTCTCTTATAACTTATTTTATCTTTACAGTAAATGAGTACTTGTCCGAATGCTCCAAAAAAGACAGTTATTAGTTATCTGCAAGTTTTCAATTAAAGAAGTTTTATTACATTGTCATAAAATTTTATTAATCGTATTATCTTGTGCGTTTTAAAATGAGGCAAGATTGTAAAAAATAGTAGTCCACACTCTAAGTGCAATATAAAAATATTTTATTAGGCTTGTATTTTTTCTTAATCTTAATTTTGATAAATTAGAATTCATTGCCATTGTGTACAAGATCTGAAATACCCCATTAAAAATAAATAACATTATTTAAGCTAAGACATAACAATATTTCTATAGAAGTCTTCAAATTATAGATAAACGTTCAAAATGTGTAAGCAGAAATTTGTAACGTATAACGTAGTTACTCAACTATGTGTTTTCAGCTTTCTGTATATAATTGAGCTTAGAAATTTCTTTCAGCGTGGATCTGAATTAAATATTTACTCAAAATAAGTAGATATAGAAATTAAAATATAGGAATATTTCACGATAAATATAAAAATACCAACTTTTCACTTTGGATGGCCTTTTGTTAAACGTACCCCAAAAATAACGTAGCTGAAAAATAATAAAACTTTATTCACTTATTAGAGCGCTTTTCTGAGAGCAAAATGTTTCTAATAATGTTTTTTTTAATGTACTATTTTTTTTTACTTTTAAAAATTGTGCTTATTACATGAAAGCAGCTCTTTCATTGTTTTTGATAGCAAAATTATGAAACGCATATTTCATTCAAAAACTCGTACATTACATTTATACATCATACCCTACTATACACTATACTGGCACGACTCGAATAGCAGTGACGTTAAGTTACATTCGTTCTAAACGGAGCTGTATTAATTACGAATTGCGAAATTTACACGAAATATGTAATACTGCTTTTAGGTCTTGAGCCAATTAAATGATGGTGATTGAAATCTATGAGCTATTTCAGCTATGGAAGATATAATACTACTACTGGTCGCATTAAAAAAATACCAGTTGTACAACTTTTTCGGTACTTATTCTTGCAAAATCTTTAATAAATCATTTATTTTCCATCGTGCACATACTATAGTTACTTTTCACTGGCAAGTCTTTTAAGTGCAAATCAATCTCTTAGATAATAGAATAGAAGCATAAACTACTATACATACGGAAAGTAAGTTGTTCTAGGAAGCTATCACTCAATAACAGTAGAAAATAACGCTACAATAACAATTTCAACGACTCTGAACTTTTGTTTCCTAAATAATAAATGCATATAAATTAAGCAACAATGTGAAAACAGTATTAACTATATAATACAGCAAATTAACTGTCCTCCAAGAGTGTTATTTAAGTATCACGTAAACCACAGTAGAAAAGCCCAGAAAAAAAAAAAACGTGCAAAAGCCATACTAGCTTTAAAAATGTGCTCTGTCTAAATTCGTTTTGCATCCTTATGGAAATATTAAAACATATAATATGATAAAAAATATATCATGCACTAACTCCACAAAATATTTATTGAAACGTTTCATAAGCCAAAGATGATTTTGTATATCTCCCTGAGTAAACTACTTATATCAATAAGAAAAAAATTTAAAACAGTATTCAAATAATTAGCTTAAAATGTCAGGCGAAAAAAACTTGACAGTCTTTTTTTTTCTTTTCATCTCAAAGCTGATTACATTATAGGTGACATTTATTTTGAATTTACATTATTATATGTTCAATATCGGCTTTAAAGGTTTTCATTTAACCAGGAAAAAAAGTTAATAAAAAAAACTCTTTCTGTTAAAACATATGTATTTTACATTTATTGGAATGTTTTACCTTAATTTGCAATATAATATATATAATAGAGCGAAGGTGCCCCAAAATCATCCTCTTAAGGAGAAAACTAGAATAAAATATCATAAATGTTAAATAAAAGTTTGGCCCTTTGCAACAATATTTTACACTATATTTTGTATCATAAACATGTTTTAATAATATTTTAAACTCAAACTGAGTAACACAGAAAAAATTCAATATTGAAAAAGAGTCCTGAAGTTCATTTTACCGTCAACCAAGAACAAAATGATCCAGCATTTGAAAATAATTGTACATTGATTTTATCGAAAAAATAAAAGATGTAAAATTAATTATGACTATACATGATGAAATAAAATACAATACAATACAGTTTTACAATTATATAGCATGCATAATTTATTTTATGAAAATTATAAAATAAAATAGTTTCACAAACAATAAAATAAATTTTTCAAAATTATAATTCAAAAATTATGGACTATAATAAACGCAGAAATAAATTAAATATAATGATAGGTCACTCATTTTGAGAACGTTTGAAGGGCAGCCATGATGACTAGGACCCGATACTGGAGGTCCTTCAGTCGATGGATCAATTTACTGGATTTATCATAATCATCAGATAATATTACTGGAACACGCCAAAAAACTAACAAACTAAGCAAGTGTAATTCACATTTTAAAACATACTATATTCAGTAATCCGAGTCATGTTTCTGCACATTAAAGACTTTATTTCTAAATAAATAGGAAAGTTAATTCTGGTGTCGTAGGACTTCACCGGTGGGAGTTCCGACGCTCAAGAAAATCGTGGGATTTCCGTCAGGGGGAAGGCAGTGATAGCCGGACCCACTGTTGCTTTTTCGGGTCTCGCAAAGGGACAGCGGTAGCATATTTTTGAGGGCCCCCTACAGCGATGGCCGGACTCACTGTTGTTTTTGGGGGACTCGCAAAGGGGCAGAGGTAGCATATTTTCTAGGGTGACCCCTAGATCGGTGGGCGAACTTACTTTTTTGGGGTTCTCGCAAAGGGCCAGTAAAAGCATATTTTCGAGGGGATCCCTAATCCGATGGCCTGGTGGCCGTCGAAGGCCAGCAATGGCCGTCGAAAATACCAAGTGTCGGTGCTCCCACCATCGTAAGTCCGACGTAACCGTTAGTGCTTACCTTAGAATACATTTGATAAAACCCAGTTTTTTTTAGAATTCTACTCAGACACGTAATACACCGTTTAAATATCGCCGTCGCTTCTTCCTGACTTGGCACAGCTAGTTTATGTGTTACCTTGTAGACAGCGCTGCCTGTCTGGAAGAAAACATATGTGGATAGTTTTGCCCGCGAGGACGATTTTGGGCCACCTTTACCTATATTTGTATATTATATTTTAAAATATTTACATTTCCTTTCTTTAACTGCTTAAAAACCTTTCCTTTATATATATATATATATATATATATATATATATATATATATATATATATATATATATTATTTTATGTCTTCTCAAATCCGATTAAATCCAACAAATAGATAAATAAGTATAGAGGCTATAAAAAATTGCAGCTAATGGGAGTGATATCGAATATATTGATGTTTTCGAAAACTAAATGGCTAGAATTCGATATTTTTCTCATGGATAATGAGAAGTCTCCATTTTACTTTTTTATCGAATTTCAATCTATGTCTATACTTTTCTATTTTTTTGGAAAACATAAGTTTCTTATAATCAAATAAATGACCATTTTTTATGTCACTGATAAAAGAAGACATTTTAATAAATCATTGTATTCTATTAAAGCATATAAAATGTACATAACATTTAAACATCTCGGAATAATACGTGAAGAAAATAAAGATATGTTCAATTTATTTTTTTTCTAATGATTATTTTGTTTAGAACAATATAATTAATCAATACGTAAATCATATGGCTGAGTGTGTAGTGAATAGATATGAATTCACATTGGATCTCTCTTTTTTTAATATGACTTTGCGTTGAACGCAGATTTAAAAAGTATTTACTTATCGATTTTCTTGTAAAATTTAATATCTTGTAAGTGGTTTTGTTTCGTTTATTTAAATCATGCTTCATCGGTGTATTTCAAATTATGGAAAGGCATGTACGGTAACTTAGTCTATGAAGAAAGAAAGAAGAAAAGTCAAATCCATATAATGATGATGAAGCATGATTTAAATAAACATAAGAAAACCATTTACAAGAATTGCTATAGTTGTTTTTATGGTTCTTTAGCACTTAGAAACTGTTTTTTGAAGCACAGAATGGTATCCAGAAATTTTTGTTCATCGCAATCTGACTTTCAAAGTTAAGATTTATAAAATCCTATGTAAAAGTACAAAACAGAGAGTCCTATTACCATTACTAGATATTCGAAAGTTTCTTTTTTTTCAATTACATCAGGCATTTAATGATGCGTAGCACTTGATTGCAGAAAACTGCTCTGAAAGAAATCTTTAGATCGTCGTCAGCCGTTAATAGAAAGAGAAAGAAAAAAAAAGAAAAAAAAGAACATGATTTAAGATATCACCACCATGGTCGAGTGAATAAGGCACTGAACATTGTAGACGCCTAGTGTGAAGGTCCCGCGTTCGGGCTTACCGTGAATCTGTCGATCTAACGCTCCGGAGTTTCGGTTGGTTTTCTCCAGATATAACGTGAATACGCATCCCTTAAAAAGTCCTCCGACCAAGCCATGTTCCTCTTAGGTATAAGCCCCCCGTGTAGGTTGGCCATAATATAAAACACGCATGCATGATTTAAGATCTTAAATAGTTTATATATGAAGATCGTCCAGAAAGTAAGTATCCAACGGATAATAAAAAGAAATAAAGCATTATTATATGTATTGCAAAAGATACATCGATATTTCAGCAACTTCTTAACATAAAAAACTTGAACTGTAACATTTTTCATGTAGAGGGATAAGATTATGCAGTCCAGTACCGTAAGTCTATCGACTGGGAAAGGAGCCAGAGTGTCACAGTTGTTTGCAGTCTTCGTCAGTTGAAATGTGGAACCCGGACAAGAATTTCTTCAGGGGAAAGTTACTGGAAGCATATAGGTTACCGATAGGTGTATTTGCAGGTTTCTGTTTTTCTTAATCAAATTATTTTACGTTTATTTTAATTTAAGCGAATCATCTGGTTAAATATCATATAATATTAAACCGATCGCACATGCACATAACAGAACAAAATTTTCTAAATCATAAAACTTTCAAGTTCAGGAGCGATCAGTAAATATTATTCTAATGTAAAAGGATAATTTTTCAAATTTTTAACTCGGCAAACATCATCAAAGCCCATTTGACTATTAAAAAACCATATTTTGAATTAACCTAATAAATACCCGTATGTTGGTATGTAAGCATGTTTTTAGAAGAAGCCCTTTGGAGTTTGAGCAAAAATATTTCTGTAATACTACAGGCATCCATTTTTTATCTGTACTAAAACTTTTCTACGAAAGATTCTTTGTAGTTTGTAAGTGAAAATATTATTCTGCATCATTGTCTTATTAATGAAAAAAGCCACTTTATAATCTCACATGAAATTCCAAAAAGAATAGCATTCGAAAAACAACACATATATGAAAAAATAAATAAAAAATCAAAACGACATATATATTGCTTCAGAACTTTCAAGGCAGTTTTAAGATTTTCTCCTTTTAAAATTGCTTTTTATGGCCTAGTTTGTGTTGCAATTTCTTTTACTTATTTTTTTTGCTAGTTTATGCGATTTTTTTACGATTTCGACAAAAGGAACTGCTTTTTCAAATTACATTACTTTTTATTTTTTGTTGCTCTTTCACACTGAACTATTTTTTCTTCTCCCGAAAATGGATTTTTGATTATTATTCTTTTTTTTTACGCGATAAAGTATATGGTATTGCAAAGTTTCAGTACTTAATATGTTTTTAAAGATAACTTTGACAAAATAACTAGCTAAAGAAAATCTATTTAAGAGCTTTTTGCTGAAATATTATGTATGTGCATTATCAAACGACTCCTTTTTTTTAACTAAAATATAAGTAAACATAAACTAGGATGAGTGCAAAACATTTTTGTATAAAAGATTTCTTTATTTGGTTACTTGCATACAAAATACTGAAGAAAATACATGACTATCTGGTGTACCAGTTATTTGCCTACCTTCATACGTAGATCACTTAACCCACAAAAGTAGGGTATATTTTTCGTCTCACACATACAGCATTCATCTACAAAGAAAAGTTGACAACAGTAGAATGCGTCTCAAAAGGAGAAGTACTTTTATTTAATTTAATATGTGATATTTTATTTCTGAAAAGCAAAATTTTTGGAAAGCAAAATTTTTGCATATTTTTTACTTTCCAGAAAAATGATTCTAAATCATACAGTAATAGTCATGAAGCATTCAATGATGAATCTCCATACTATAGTACTTATAAACAGATGCAGACTATAAATTAGAAGTATTTTTGATCCGTCTGGTTGCGCAATTAAATCGTAGTTCATGGTCTTAATACCATTGTAAGATCATTTTTATGGCTGAAAATTAACATAAATTGTGGTGATGCAGTAATTTCATGTCAGTGAAATTAACAAAAATCCTCGTGTTAAAACTGCATTATTTTGTGACAGGAAGGTTTAAAACAAGGCATTCTTGTTAAAATAGTCTCCCAGATTAAATATAATCCCCCAGATAAAGTTTTACAATCATTAATATTAATTAATAATTATGTTAATTCCATGGTTCCTATTAATTTATGCAATTGATTAATTGTACTAATTGATTTAATTATGATAATCAATATTATAGTGTATGGTTATTCAGGAATACTTTGTAGTTGGCGTTATTAGACGCTACATCAGTGGATTTGTTTGTTTGTGTGATTATGGCAACGCTAAGCTTAGGCGATCTGCCAAGGATGGGGGGGATACCTCAGTGGGCTTGGTAACGACTGTAATAATTAAAGGTAGTAGTACTATGTATGCCTGCCTCAATTGACGTCACTTCCTATCCAGTTTTGATGCATTTTATACCAAGGTAATCAGGGTAATCAGTAAAATATTTTCATTGTGTCCCCAAATGGATATAAAATGTTTATTTTTTTTCAGACCCAGTATAGCCTATCTCTACTGTAAAAAATTGTTCCAACATAATAAAAATGATGATTTTAATATAAAAAACAACAACGTACGGGACATCCAAAAGCAAATTTGGATGCAAATTTGGAGGAAGATCTGTGCATTAACGGGACAAGTCGCAGTTTCATAAGGAGTTCCTCAACAAAACGAAATTTTTTGTTGTTGTTTCTTCATTAAATTAACGAGATTTTTCATTAAATTATTTTCGAAAATTGACCGATACATCAGCTTTATAAGCAAAACAAGCATATTATCCCTTTTTCATTTATTTTTTTCTTAAAATTTCTTTGTAAGCGATGTTGTTGAGTCAAATTCCTTATCGGAGAATATTCGTTTCGTTTATAGGTTGCTGTTGACGAAATATTGAGCTTATGGCATGAGAAAAAATAGCTTCGGAGTCGTGCATACTGCGCCTGTGCATTTTAAACGTGGATTTGAAAAATCCTGCCTGAGGATATATATTTTTTCAGGATGGGGTGCAGGCTCGAGGATATGTAGGTGGCTCTAAATGAGATGTTTGGCAACGTGTCCTATCCATGTTTAGCAAACAAACAAAAGCGTATATTTCAGTTCTATCTGATTAAAATCGCTGTTGCGTGTTTTTGTGAAGTTCGCATTCTAGAGATCTTACGTTTCTGATGAATGTTCAAATTTTCGATGAATATCGATTGTGGATGAGGAGAATGTTCTTTACCTCAAATACATTAACCTATTTTATATTTTTCTTTGTCATATATAAAAGCTTTACATTACAAAATTTTAAAAATATGATCATGTCAATCAATCTTTTTCTAAAGAATGATGTAAAATGGAAATTTTACATAGAATAAACAATGATAATAACTTTTATATCACTAATTTTTATATGAAACAAAAATCATGTTCCTACTAATCATTGGAAGCTACATGTCAGAATAACTATTTCATGGTAGCATATATTAAATCAATTTAGTCGCCGTGATTTCTCTTGCTTATCCCGTCTTCGGAATGGTCACACGAGAATATGTGTTTTAAATTTTTGGTGGAGAAAAGGTGTTTCCTACGTGCACTATCTGCAGTGAACATCAAGCTTCACCTGAGCATATTCTTGCGTGCATAGGCTTATCAAAGAATGATCTGTTTTCGGCCAACCCTTTACAGATTCTGGGCTTTCTAAATGTTTTTAATCTGTTCATTATTTTATATATAATTGTGTCCATGGAATTGTATATTTACACTTGGAATAATAAAAAAATATATTTAATCCAATATATATTGTGTTGCCAGAAAATTTGCATTCCTTTTCCGAGAATTCATTTAAAATAAATTTTAGGAACAAAATAAAGGACTACTATATCAAAAAAACTAATGTTTGCTGTTTATATTTACTTAAAACATACTATCTGTTAAGGTAAATATATGCATATTTATTGTGTTCTATTTTTCTTATACTGAATTACCTTTCTTATCTGATCAACCTAATAAATCCCTTAAAGTCCTCCTCTACATTAACAGTGACATATATAAATAAACATTCCTTTCTGAGCTAAACTAATATTTTTCCTATTTTTGCTCAGAAGTTTAAATGGATTTAAAAATTATAACGCCATTTGTTAAAAAGCACAGCATTACTGTAAGGTTCCTTCGCGATTACTGAGCTCACGGAAACCCAGAAGGCGCCCCATCCTGCCCGAACGGAGCCCCAGAGTTGACGGAGTCCCAGAGTTCACTTAAAAAGAAGTGGCAACGAGCGAGGGAGAGAGAAGCGAAACTTTTTTCTTTAGGCGAGAAGTCATATTGTGGTTGTGACGCAGAAAGCAACACATTTTTCTTTTCTTAGATGTATTAAGTGTTTTGTTGTAAAATGTGCTGTCGTGTGATATATTAAATGTTAGTTTAAATGTTTCAAAAGTTTCTTCATTCGACATTTGCAAATATTGACGAAGGTTCTCACTGCCTATTATTCACTCGCACGATGATTGGAAACCTTACTGGCGCAGTCGCCCGGATCGAACTGGTGAGAGCTTCTCATTTTATTTTGTAAATGCATGCTCCTACAAATTTCAGTCGTTATTATTATTTGGGCAAGAATGGTGTTGAAATTAGTATCAAACTAATTGCATTTGTATTTTTGCGTCACGGAATATTAATGTTGAATACGCCAGTATTCGAAAGTAGATTCCGTTGATGAAATTATGTTCTTTTTTCCGCCACGGAATATTTATCTACACTAGCCAGAGTAAGAATACGTCAGTATTCAAGAGCAGTTCTGTTTTATGAATTTCTGTTTTCCATCACGGAATACTTTTCGCACTGAATACGTCAGTATTCGGAAGTGGTTTTTGTTTTTATTCATCGAAAATACGAATGCGTCGGCATTCCAAAATTTGTTTCTTTTCTCGTTGGAACGTATAAGTAACATTTTCTTTCATTTTGAAAGAAAGTGTATTTGTAGAATGTTCTAATTCTTGACCCAAATAATTCAAAAAGTGTTATAGTTAAACATTTAAAAGTGCACTCCAGTGCATGATAGTATTATATTTCATTTCTTTTTCTACAATTATGAAATATTATAAGATATATACATATATCTCTGTCAGCTAGCACATTAGTTAATTCAAACTAAAAAGAAAAAAAAAGATAAAGAAAAAAAAAATAGGGGAAAAAGATTTGTTGTTTATGAGTCATTGAATGTAAATCGACTGCATTGAATTGAGCATCAGGTCATCTGTTGTGTTATTTTTTTTTTTATTATGTGTTCACCTCAAATTTATTTCATTTTGTAATGAATGTCGTTCTTACAGAAAGCAAGTAGCTTTTGCGTAGGAAGAAAAAAAAACCGTGACATTGTGTCTTGTTTTATTTTGATTATCCTGGATTTATATTATGTTATTATTGAGCTATCATTCATAATATAGCTATTCATTGTTTAAGGTGTATTTCATGAAAAATTTATGTGAAGTGAGTTTCGATAACTATTTTAGCTTATTTTAACTTAAAATATGTAGATTAATTTGCATTTTATGAAGAATTCTTGTTGATTTTTTTTTCTGCAGAATAAATAAATTTGTGTAATTTATTATTGCTAGTAACATTAAAAATTATTATATTTTCGGAAGAATATCAGAGTTAAGACTCTGCATTATTCTTTGTTTAGCTAAGATAAATTTTATCAATAAGGTATAGAGAAAAATAATAATATTAATAAATAAGTAAATAAATACATTATAAATGTTGGTTTAAAAAGGTGAATAGCATTTTTTTTTCTTTTCTGGTATTTTTGGTCATACAAACAATTGGTTTAATAAAACAAAAGTTTAAAGAAATATTTTACGGAGAGTAATGATGAATGTTTTATTGACTACTGTTAATATGCATTATTAAATTAAATATTGGAAGTGGTTTAGTTAATTTAGAGATAATAGAAAGGTTAAAAAAAAAGTGGTAGTTTGAGGGTCTTTCAGAAGTCAACCATGGCGTATTTCGGAAAGGGCAAAAAAGAGGATATGTTAGCGTTAGCTGCTGAATTAGAGATACAGGTAGATCCAAGTGCGACAATTGTGGCAATAAAAAATAAAATCGTTAAAAGTGAAGCATATGATGAAGAATTTACCAAAGGGATATTTTTATCGCTTGTTGAAGAGAGGAAGAAAAGGGAAGAAATAGAGGAGCGGAGAAGGAAGGAAGAAATAGAGGAGCAGAGAAGGAAGGAAGAAATAGTTGCTCAACAGAAAAGAGAACAGATGGAGTTTGAACTGAAAAAACTAGAAATTGAGTCTCGTAATCGAATAATACAAAGTCCAACGACGCCTGAAAGCGGTCAGCATAATTTCGATTTAATCAAACTCATTCCTAAATTCAGATTAAGAGATGATGATATCGTAATTTATTTGTCTCTGTTTGAGAGACAAGCTAAAAGAACAAAAGTTGATCCCAAAGATTGGGTAGCATGTTTATTGACTCTGTTGCAATCCGAAATTATCCAACTAATTGGTAGGGAATCAGAAGACAAGTTTTAAGATTATGAGTACATTAAGGCTCTTTTATTGAAGAGATTTAAACTATGTCCAGAAAGCTTTAGAAAAAAGTTTGTGATGCACCAGAAGACACATGAGAAATCATGGAGGGATTTTTGTTACGAAATTACAAGCTATTTTGAAGAATGGATAGGGGGCCTTGAGATAACTGACTTTGCCGGTTTGAAGAACCTCATTATCACGGATCAAATCAAGAGAGAGTGCCTCATGTGGTAAGATACCATTTTCTGGATGATTGGGCGAAGTTCGTTTCTTCGACAAAATTGGCTGATCTGCTGGACGAATATGATAGTGTTCGTAGTGGTTCGATGAAATCTGGTGGTAATCCATCGAAAGACAAAAGTAATGAAAAGTGGCGACCTCGTTCTCCACCTTTAGAGAGAACTGTCAAGAATAAATCGTTTCCTCCTCAGCACACATCAAAGGCATATTCATCCCGTAAAAATGATGAACCACCTAAGCTAACCTCCAGGGTAACTTGCTATAATTATGGAAAAGAGGGTCATACGTCAAAATTTTGCTATAAAAATCGGCAGCCAAGAAATGCTTTAACAACAGTCCAAGGCAATTTACTCCAATCGCCAGCACCCATTGATGAAAAGGAAAAATCAGAGGTGCTGACTGCCAAGATCTCTATTCCTGTCTCAAAATCGGTAGACGTATCTAAAAACGTAGACGATTTGAAACTTGTCAAGGTTAAATGTGGAAAGACTAATTTAATGGGAATATTAGATACAGGAGCCCAAATTTCGGTAGTACGTGAATGTCTGATCGCCGACGTACCTTGTGAAGGAGAAGGTAAAATAGAGATAGTTTCTGCTTTTGGGGAAAACGAAGTTACACCACTGAAAATTTTCTCGATGAAAATTGATGATGGTCTGCATGGGAACGTACAAATTACTTGTGCTGTTTCGAGGAAATTGGTCACTGATTTACTACTGAGTTCTTCAGCTTATGAAACGCTGTGTCAAAATGTTGAACTTTGTCACAGTAATCATCCATGGAATGCAGCACCTGTGGGGTGTGTAGAATCAGGCAGCGAAGAATCAGTAGTAGAAGTCAACCCTGCAGATTTGGCCCAAATTAACCAAATTCATAAGAAGGACCCCGAAACAATTAAAGCGCCTAATAAAACGAAGACAGAATTCATTGCACTCCAAGAACAAGATGAGACTCTCAAAAGATGTTTTGAATGGGCAATTAAGAGTGAGACTTCTTATTCTTTTGATGATGGTGTATTGCTCCATGCTGAGTACATTTGTGGTGAAAATATCAAGCAGGTTGTTTTACCCTTGGAAAAAAGAACAGAAGTTCTACGAATGGCGCATGAGATCCCTCTTGCTGGTCACCTTGGCGAGAGAAAGACGCTTCAAAGAATTCAATATTCATTCTTTTGGCCTACTATAAAACAAGATGTAAAAAGATTTTGTGAAAGCTGTAAGGAATGCCAACTCAGGAGGACTGTCACCTATAAAGATAGAATCCCAATTCAGCCAATCGTTAGACCGGAAACACCTTTCGAGGTGTGGAGCGCAGATTGCATCGGGCCATTGGAACCTCCGTCCGGAAGAGGTCATCGATTTGTAGTGTTTGCGGTTGATTTGTGCACGAGGTGGGCCGAAGCAGTTCCTGTCAAGGATATAACTGCGAAAACTACATGCAATGTGTTGATGAAAATTTTCACTCAGACGGGCTTCCCAAAAATGATTTGTTCAGACCAAGGAACCAACTTCACATCCAAACTCACCCGAGCTTTTGAAGACATACTAGGCGTGTCCCCGCGTTTTTCCACGCCAGGACATCCCGAAAGCATGGGCTCTGTCGAGCGATGGAATAAAACTTTAAAGGAAATGATGAACAAAAATATCCAAGAACATGGAAAAAATTGGGACTTACATCTCCCTTATCTTTTATTTGCTTATCGAGAAGTGCCACATAGCACGACTGGCTTATCCCCTTTTCAAATGGTGTATGGCAGACTACCACCAGGACCTTTGTCTCTGTTGAAGGAAGTCTGGACAGGTGAGCGCAGCATTCCCCTTACTGCTTCGCGCTCAGTTGAAAGTTACCTACGTGATCTCAGAAAAATTGAGAAAAGCACATGGCATAGCATCTGAAAATTCTAAGATCGCTCAAGATGAATACACTTCCAGATACAACTTACGGTCCAAAGAAAAGACGTTCAACGTTGGGGATAAAGTCCTAGGCCTGTTGCCTTCATCTTCTCATAAACTATTAAGTACCTGGAGTCCTGCTACTGTCATCCAGATCACAAGACCCCATTCTGTCAAAGTTGAATTGGAGGATGGTAGTGCAAAAGAATTACACATTAATAAGCTCCGCCCGTATGTTCAAAGAATCAATCATGTGGGTCTGATTTTCGAACAAGATGAGGATTTTGGAGATCTTCATTATGCCCCAGCTGAGAAAACGAATTGCACGGCTGAAGATATTCGGAAGCATCTTCAAGGTATGAAACCCCACCTAACAGAAGAGCAAAACCAAGAACTTTTCAATATTCTCCAGACTTACGTGGATGTCTTCAGTTCCAAACCTGGTCATGCCAAAGTGGAAGGACATACCATTAGAGTTACGGAAAATTGTTCGCCAAAACGACTCAAGCCTTATAGGGTTCCAATAACACTTCGAGAAGAAGTTGATCGTCAGGTCAAGGAATTATTAGAAATGGACTTAATTGAACCGAGCGAAAGTGAATGGGCCCATCCGGTAGTTTGCGTAGCCAAGAAGAACGGAAGCGTAAGACTGTGTATTGACTTTCGACTTCTAAATAGTTTCACTGTTCCAGATGCTTATCCAATGAAAATTGCAAGAGACTTGCTATATGAAGTGGGGAAGGCAAATTTCATTTCTGTGCTTGACCTCACTAAGGGTTATTGGCAAATACCAATGAAGCCGGAAGCGAAGCCCTTTTCTGCTTTCGTTACACATTGCGGACACTACCAATGGAAGGTTTTGCCATTCGGTATGAAAAATGCTGGAGTTACTTTCCAAAAATCTATGGACAAGGCTCTAGCCCATCATAAAGGGTATTGTAGTTCATATATAGATGATGTAGCAATCTATTCAAATACCTGGACTGAACATTTAAACCATACGAAACAAGTGTTTGAGACTCTAAGGGAAATAGGGTTTACAGTTAACCTCGAAAAGTGTGAATTCGGGAAAAGGCAAGTCAAATTCTTAGGACATTTAATTGGTTCTGGTCAGCATTCACCAGATCCCGAAAAAGTTGAAGTATTACAAAGGCTGGGTAAACCCACCACCAAACGGGAAGTACGTAGTTTGCTAGGGCTGGCTAGCTATTACAGAGACTATATACCGAATTTTTCCCAAATAGTACTTCCTTTAACCGATCTAACCAAGAAGAGTGTTCCTAATAATATACCTTGGACTAAAGAGGCTGATGAAGCATTTTTACAAATAAAAGAAGAACTCATAAAGATGCCATCTCTACATACTCCAAATCTCGACAAGCCCTTCCAACTGTACACCGATGCCTCGGCTACCGCCATTGGAGCGTGTCTGGCCCAAAACAATGATCAAGGCAAAGAAATGCCAATTGCATTTTTTAGTAAAAAGTTAAATCCCTCCCAAACTAAGTGGTCAACTATTGAAAGAGAGGCCTTCTGCGTTTTAGAGGCATTAAAGAAATTCGACACATGGATTTTCGGGGCCGAAGTGCAAATTATTTCGGACCACAATCCGTTAACCTGTTTAACCAAAAGTGCCCCTCACGGAGCCAAATTGTCCCGATGGGCTCTAGCCTTACAGAGATATAATATGGCTGTTACATAGAGGAAAGGAAAATGCCATGGTAACGCTGATGCCCTCTCGAGATTAAAATTTGACATGACAACATAATTTTTTTTTAATGGTTTGTGCAATTTTGCTGTATATATATATTTATAACCGATTGTTTTATCTTATTATGTAGTGTATCATTTTTTGTGTGTGTGGGAGCTGCATATCTATGTGAAGCTCTCACCCCTTTCTGTTTTAAGTGAGCAAAGTACTGGTGTGTTGATTCAAATTTTCAGAGCAGCATCGACACTCCAGTGACGGATGTGCTTCCCCTGGATGGACTTGTAAGGTTCCTTCGCGATTACTGAGCTCACGGAAACCCAGAAGGCGCCCCATCCTGCCCGAACGGAGCCCCAGAGTTGACGGAGTCCCAGAGTTCACTTAAAAAGAAGTGGCAACGAGCGAGGGAGAGAGAAGCGAAACTTTTTTCTTTAGGCGAGAAGTCATATTGTGGTTGTGACGCAGAAAGCAACACATTTTTCTTTTCTTAGATGTATTAAGTGTTTTGTTGTAAAATGTGCTGTCGTGTGATATATTAAATGTTAGTTTAAATGTTTCAAAAGTTTCTTCATTCGACATTTGCAAATATTGACGAAGGTTCTCACTGCCTATTATTCACTCGCACGATGATTGGAAACCTTACTATTACTTTAAATATCTCAAGTATCGCAACGTTTCACAACAAATTCCACAACACACGGACTATCAGTCTCCGACTGACCCAGTAGAAAGGGAGTATGGCGGCGAACATACGATCCCCGCAATGACAACTGCACTTTAGTTTTCGAAGAATGTGGAGTGGAAGTGGGTATCCTTTTCATTTTCAGATAATACCCAGTGTTTACAGCTAAAAATACGACATTGTTAATAGAAATATTATAATATTACACTTCAAACTAGTGAAAAATTAGCTACAACTTTTCTACTGAGAATCGTTGAACCACGATTTGGTGCACAAACTATTTAAAGGAACCAAATTCTGGTGAAACGTTCCTCCATAGAAAGGGTTCAACTTATTTAGCATCATTGTGCAGTGAAACATTGTTAATGCTCATATTAATAATGAAGGCTCGATCTCAGCACCCACCATGAGCTCCCTCCATATTTATTCGACTTATATTTATGTGTTTTAACAGATATATAATTATATTTTTGAAACAAAAACCATGTTTCAGTAAATATATATATATATATATATATATAATCACTGTCCTGTTTTGACATTTACCAGGAAAACGTGTATTCATAATATAATTCACGTAAATACAGAACATATAACATAATAAAAGTGAATTTTTAAAAATAAATAAGATCTAATTAGCTTTACGCTTATGTAGTTTAATCTTCTAATACCTGCCCCTGAGTATGGATATTTTCTACATAATTTGGGTAAGGTAAAAGAAAAAAATCCATTTTTCTCCAATTAAACTGTTATATATAGTTTTATGCCTCATATCTTTTAATAAATTGTAATAGAATAAACCTTATCATTGAACTTAAAAATCTCAAAAACTAATCAAGCCTGAATTCACTATGAAAAAGAGTTTCCCAGATTAAATGAAGGGTTTCCCACATCTATCAACATTTTCCTGGAATATTTAAGAAATTCACTGAACAAAGATTCAAGTAATATCTTTTTTATAATATTTGGCTTTTCTTTAATAAATCATAATTTATACCTCTAAATGTTGGAAATTTTATAGACAGACATCTTGTAAATATATATTTTCTATACTAAATATATAAAAATAATTTATTTAGTAATTTATCTGTAAGTAATTTCCTTTTGCAATTTTGTTTAGCCTTAGGAACGATGATTTTATATTTTGCTACATAGTGAAAAAAACAACATTTTAGTAAAATTTTCTATTTTCAACTAAATGTAAATGTTACCTATTTAAACATATGAATAGAGGATTATCGTGAAACAAAACACATGTTAAGAGCATGATAAAATCTTATTCAAACACAACAAATATCTCATGAAACTAATAATAGCAGGAACAGGAAAATTGCAATAATTGAATTTGAATGTTTTCATGCACAGGAGTTCTAATGGAAAAGGGAGGATACTTAATACACTTAAGTAATAAATTTAGTGAAATTTCGAAGATAATAGTAATCTTTTGAGTATTTTTAAGATCGAGGAATTCTGGTTAGCATTTTTCTAAATGTTTTAAAATCTTCGAAAAACAAGTGGAATTTTAACAAAATATGAATTAAGGAGAAAGGAAATTGCAGCAAAGAAAATAGATGTATTTTTCCTACAGATACCCCCCACAGACATTTTCGTTTAGTGTTGGCATGCTACTTTGGCGATGGCACGATTTTGCTGCACGGAAAAGGGTCAACGTGTTAAAACAAAAAACAATAAAAATTGACTATTGTTCTGAGATATAACTAAACTGTTCTTGTCATCATCATCGTAGTAATATGTAAGTACATTTTTCATTTTAATACGCACTCAATCTGCAAACACTGATTTATTTTCATTTATTTGTTTATTAAATTTTATTATTCCGATAATCTGAGTTTTCGATTGCTCGAAGCAAGCCCTGTCCCGTCCATCTCGAATTATTCGGACGCTTCTGTAGATAGAAAGATAGATATAAAAGGCATCACAAAACATAATTAAACCATAGATTTAGGAATACCTAGATTGCTCATCCAATGTCCCTAACCATGTTCTTTTTGTTGCCAAAAACGCACCCCATTTCTGCCACTATCATGGCTGCCGTCGATATAAAATAGAACATTCGTTGCAATGATTCAGAAAAATAAATAAGTTCGAGCGAAAATATTTGGATACGAGTACTTTTTAAAATACAGATCGTCCTAAAATGATTGATATGATATAAATGATACCATTATAATTTAAGTTATTGTCATTATGCGCATGCGCATGCCACTATCTTCTCTACCATTTGGAAGCAACAAGCTTTCTCTCATTATGCTCAATCTAGAGATTCCTATATCTATGAACTAATTACGTGAAACTATCTAGAATTGCTTTTCATGCATTGTATATTAATAAATTTTATTAAGCAGTTTTTATTTACAAATAAAACTTTCTTTCAGTTATTGCTACATTTTCTTTAAGGTTTTACTCCTTAAATAGTATTTCTTAGTACATTTAAATAGTTTCTTCTTTATATATATATATATATATAACAACTGTTTAAAGCTTATACTTTTAAAAAAGTTACAAAAATATTCCCATTTTTTTTTCAATGATGAAAAGGACGAAAAACTTCCACACTTGAATGTATGTGTTAATACATAATACGTATTTCATAAAATTTATTAAGATATTTTAAAAATATATACAGCGATAACAGTGTAAATAAACTGTTATAGCCACATTTATAAAATTAAATTCTAAAAATAACATTTCCTCTAAAATGTAACAAGTATTTGAAATATTCGAAAACATATATGATCATTCCTGGGAAAACTTCCATTCGTTCTTGTACAAACTGTAAGAGCGTTTAAGGATTACTCTCTGAAATAGAAAAGTAAACTTTAAGAGGTCACGAACTAAGCTTTCCGGGATTTATTAAATTAAGCCTTTTTTCCGATACTTCTATTTTTTTTTCTTTTTTTGCTATTTCACTTCACGTATGTAAACTTTATGACCTTTAACTTTCTCATTATCAGAGTAGTCGTTAAAGTTTTATGAAGAAGTCAGTAAAATTTCTCTCACGTGTATAATTGTCCATAATTATCATCGCGGGGATTAATTTTATGGATAAGATTACGGAAAGATCATTAATTTTATGACATCTCTATATCATGTGACAGCATAGGTTTTGCAAAAGATTTAATGAATATTTTGCAGATGGCATGAAGTGAATAACGCGCATTCTTGCATTTATGCAAAATGCACGCACAGAAATTATAAAATATTTTAAATCATATATCTACAATAGATTGTAAATCTGTTATGATATTCTTTTATATTAGCTTATGTTCAAGTAAGCAGAATTTGGCAATCTTAAAGACCTTTTTACTGCTATAATACTGCTATCATTCAGTAAATTTCAGTTGCTAAATACACGATCAATGAGTCTTGAAATTCTTTGAACTGATCTATTTTGCTTATTTTTTATGTTGACGGATGTGAAGCTTACAAAAATACGTAAAACTGTATCAAAATTTTAAAATGCGAAAACCACCTGGGATTAAAGAAAAGTAAGCTCGTTAACTTTAAACATTCCTTAAACACATACTTCTATGAATTCGCGTGCTGAGAATGTATATGTTTCAAATTGTGGTTTCAAGTAATAAATTAATTCAAACTTTTGTTTTTATAGCGTAAGTTGATTTATATGATGCTATACTGAATGTCTAAAATAAATTACTAAAATGACACTTTGGTAATCTAAAGCTACTATCAATGAAATAAAGTGTACATAATTGATTTTAAATTGGAATTTCTATTTTTATTTACATTGGAATAAGAGTTTATAAGCTAGTTGTACGCAGAATACATTACTTATCCATTTGTAATTGGCATGAAACGTGTTTTCAAAAAATAAAGTTTTAAATATAAAGTTTGTAAAAGCATTTTAAAATCTAAAACAGATTTTTAAAATGTGTTTATTAAACTCGCTTTTCGGGAGATTAAAGCTATTAGTTATGTGTTACATATATTGAACAAACCGTGTATGTAGATTGTCATAGAGTATTTAATATACAAATTTATAAACAGTTAATTTTGCATTATTTAATAGAAACGTGTAAAATAAATTAATATATGATAGAAAATGAACGCATTATTCATTCAGTTTTTTAGTAAAAATAACATTTACCCATTTTAGATGCTGGTTACAGAATGCATGGTACATTAAAATAATGCACATGTTATGATTAAAAAGACAAATATGATCTTACAAATCTTCACCTTACTTACAGAAACTGTATTAGTCTAATTTTTACTGTACAGCAACAAACTAGTAAACTTTGTGAAGTATTAAAAAAGTTAACATTCTTCAAAATAAACACCTTTGTTAAGCATTACTTGTACATCTTTATTTTTAGCTAGAATTTAGTGAATCATTTAACATGTTTTATTTTTAAGAAAACTGTGCATACTGTGTGACACGAAAAGCTAAAAATCTAACTTAACCTCATATTTTATTCTTATAAAAATGTTGAAACTTAGAAGAGAAACACATTCTTTTTAAAAAAGAAATGCATTGTTTTAGGGTTTTTTTTTTTTTTTTTTTTTACTCCGCAGCGTCTTTTGCGGAAGTTACGTACAACGTCAAGATGTCACTTCAAATAAAATGAAGTCTGAGATTCATTTCCGTTCTTAAATGGTCTTTTCACAGCTGTTACTGACAGTGATGATATTAAGTGTTGTTTCAGTACGTAATGCGATTTTTCCTGTACACTTTAGAGATGACTGTAAAATTTTTATTCGCTGAATACGACAACATTCCTTTCAAAACCGCTGAATGCAAGTATTTGAACAATAATATTCGTAAATTTATCATCTCTTAAGAGAGTAAAACATGTATCAAAGCACTTTGCATATGATTTTCTTTAATGTATTGCTGAAAGAAAATAGTTTTCAGAAAATATTAATGCATTTTGATGTGGTATGTTTAAATTTTTTTGCTTTTTCAAAGAATGCTATTTAATTTTTCTCAATATTACAGAAAATATACATTTCTAACTTTAAACGATCTTATTTTAATAATGTGGAACTTAGCAATAAAAAGACAATTTTAATGTTTATATTTTACATGGTGTGTGTTTAACCATTTCTACTGCCAATTGACGGTATATACGAAACGTTCTCAGGGTGCTACCGCCGCCCATTGGTGGCATCCAAGATTCCGACGAAATCGGTTTTCGACCGAGGATTGGTTTCAGTTACTCTAAGGCATTATAAATATTTTATAAATGTTTTAAACATGTAAAATGCCTCAGGTACCGATGACTGCCGCGGTCCGAAAGAAAAGTTTATAGTCAATCACTTTTGCGATATATATGAGTGCCGTAAAACAGCTTTCATGGCTTACGTTGCTGTTAGTACAATCTCTCTTGGGAAAAACTTCATCGTACTAGGAATGTAAAACCGCGGTCACACTCTGAAATAGTATATATTCAATCCACAGAAATTTGGCAGCAGTGCTACCAGAATATATCCGATTTTTTTTTCTCCTGTCAGTTGAAGGAACTTCTTGACTACAACGAAATTTTTTTCCGCTTCAGATTTTCGAGGAGATTACGCAAATATAACGTTCGAAGGAGTACGGACATTATTCGTTGAAAAATTAAGAAGAAATTTATGTTTAAAGACGCATTCTCGAAAATCATTTCTTGAATTCACGGTATTTTTTTGGCAACAATTCTGCCGGAATTTTTCCGTTATTTGACAAATATTTGTTTCGTGTTTTCTTCTGTCAGTTAAAGAAGCGTCTTCATATTCAACTATTTTTTTTATTCTTCTTCACATTTTGGGAACGAAAATTCACGAAAACATTATGTTTCTATAGAGTACGGAAATTGCTCGCTAGACTTCTGAGAGTGTAGATCGTCCTTACATAAAAGGTGAAATCACTATTTTTTTGGAAATAATTTTTAGTGAAATTGCATCAACATACATTGTCAAAATCTGATGCATTGAGAAAATTTGTTTCCATCTTCTTTGATGAGGTACTAGATGGTAGGGAATCCCCTGCAGATTCTCTGGAGATGATGCGTCGCAGCAGTTTCTGCTGCATCATGATCAAAGACAGTCTGTCACGCTTCCACTTGATAGGTAGGTCCCAGTCAGCAAGCATTCGAGACTTGTTGGTCTTGGCTAACATTAGTGAGCTATTACATGAAATGTTGGTTGATTTAATTTCAGTTTTATTCATCACAATTTTTTATTACTTAAATCGTACTTTTTAACGAGTATGAAGACAGGTATTTGACGGTAATGATTACTTATGACAACTTCGCCAAAATCACTAGCACTATGGAATTTTAACACATAGTAATCAGCATAATGTTTATATAATCTTATGGAGTTCATACAAATGTAGGGCTATTATTATTTCATCGGATTATATCATTATACAACAACCAAATGTAAAAGAAGTCGCCGACAAATGGAACCAAATTTTGAACAGCAACAAGTTCAACTTTCGAAAATCTTAATTTGAATTTCTTTGATAGCTAGTAAAATGAGAAATAATTAGGTT
This sequence comes from Cheiracanthium punctorium, assembly GCA_038373885.1. Classification (NCBI taxonomy): domain Eukaryota; kingdom Metazoa; phylum Arthropoda; class Arachnida; order Araneae; family Cheiracanthiidae; genus Cheiracanthium; species Cheiracanthium punctorium. The sequence continues at coordinate 580,584 of JAWZYV010011842.1, forward strand.
TTCTATAAATCAAAATTCCTTCAGTTCACAATGTTCTTTGATCGGAATCAGCCCAGAAAAATTAATGATTTTTACGATTGAATAGTCGTTATTGCAATTTCATTATGATATTCACAAATAAAACTTAAAATAATCCATGATTCATTATTAAATATCACTACTTCCACGTATAAAGATGGCCTGAAACTGAGTACCTTGTGAATAAATAAATTGAGTTATATAACAAGCATATATATATACACAAGGTGGTTGTAATTAAGGTTCCACTTTAAAGCGGTCAGAAAAGGAAAACTACTGGATCAATTGTTACCAAACTTGGTAATCGTGTAAATGTGGTCATGGGAATTTATTACCAGCGAGAAAAAAAAAAATCCAAAAATTCACCAACAGGCGGAAAAGGGCACTGTATGCAATACAGTTAAACGAAATAAGACATAAACATATTTTTAAATGTTCGTATTCCTTTTTGAAACGTGTTACAAAACGTTCAATGTTGCGTCCACTATTGTCCGAAAGCAATTTTAATCGCATTACGGCATTCTCAACAGCAGCTTTTAGCACATCAGGATGAATGTTATGGGCATGTTGGTGTATTGCAGCCTTCAATTCTGAGAAATTGTTTAGATTATCAGCATAAACAGTGCTTTTGAGATAACCCCACACCCAGTTTCGTTTTAGAAATGATTACAAACATTTTAAACCGACGTCATATTCCATTTATCTATACTATTAAAATCTGTGCGCGTCTGTGTGTGTGTGTGTGTGTGTGTGTAGCATCATCTTCTCCTAAACGGCTGGGAGTTGAGTTTCGAACGAGGTATCCACGAATTCGGAAAATTTCGAGAAAGAACCTCCGCTAATTTAAATTTCGAAATTCGAATTAGTTTAGGAGATATTGATAAAAAACCCCATCAAAAACGCTAATTTTTGCTCTCCGTCCGTGGTTGTAACCCTTGTAGTCAAAAAAGTGAGAAATAAGCATCGAGGTTGCCATGTTTGGCTATTTTATTAAATTATTTAGACTCCTGCAGTAAAAATAAAAGAATAATGATTTTTTTTTCTGTTTAGATTATTTACAAAGTTATTTTTTAATTAAAATATTGCGTTTATGTTAAATCAGAGCTGGAATTCAATATTTTTTAAGTGTAAAAGAATAAGAGATTGAGAGATTTCCGAGACTAATATGTATATTTTTTAGTTTGGCCGAAAAAAAAATGGCTCATTCGGCTATTTTGAGAAAGTAGTAGGTTCTACCGATTTGTACAGTTTTGGGCTTGGCGCAAATTACTGAGAGCGTAACGAAATAGTATTTTTAATAACAAATATAAATTTTACGGCGCTATACTTCGATTTTTCACACAGAAATAATGCAGTTATTAAGGCGATTTTAAACGATCAATAGAATTTTCACCAAATTAAGTAAACTGATTTAAGTTAGAGGAATTCTGCCATATTTCAGAAAATTGAAATTCTCGCATTTTGTACATGGTAGTTAACGGTGATTAAAACCCGCTGTATTTAATAATTTAAATAACTGCTGCTTATCAATAATATGCCTGCATTAAATTTTGGCGATCGATATATAAATGATAGATAACTATTTCCCATTTTGATTGCTGTTAAATCAATGCTTCGAATGATTCCTGAAAACAAAAAAATCTCGCAAAATGGTGTATATTGGCATTTTGGCGATCGAAGTACTGTGTAATAAATAATTGATTCTTATCTGTTAAAGCAGCGCTACAGAAGTTTCTTTTACTAGAAGCTGTTAGAAAGGCGTAATTAATACTGTCTAATATATTTTTTGTTTTACGAATTGAAATGTTTGTTGATTCCTACTTTAGTACATTTCTTAGCAAAGTTGGCGAAAAATATTCAAATGTAGTGCAACTCTGTACATCTTATTAATTAAATTCCACAATTGAGATGAACCGATGTCACTAGCGTATGCATAGATATTTTTTTTTTAAATTCCGCCAAACAGAGTATTGCGTATCGCCTTTAGTGTCAAGTTTAATTTGTTGTTTGAGCTATTTGCCATCGACTGGCGGTGTTAATTTCGCCAATATGGCAGTTTTAGCTAAGTAAACATGAATAACTCATTTCATGTTCTATTATTAACATTGCTATAGTTTCCGTAGCAACGGAATCCATTGTTGCCACTTAAGTTGTTAAATTTTACAATTAAGTGAAACCACTCATTTCTACAGCTTTTAAGAATCGAAAAAATGAAAACGCATCAATTGTGAAACAAATAGAACTGTAACAGTCTTGCATCGGGGCCTTCGCAATTAGTAACGGGCCTGCGCGTGTATTTTGATGAGCCATCCAAAGAGGCCTACGGATGCTCGAGTCTTCACGTATACATTAGGCATTTCTTAACCTTCCCAGTGCTTTCAAACGTTATTTAATATAGTTTTAAGTAGTAATTAAGTTACTAATTCAAGTACGAACTCATGATTAATTTGTTTGCTATGATACATATTGACATAAAGAAAATAGATGCATATAATTTGAAGGAAAAACAAAGTAGCGCTTACTCTCATGATTCACGATTGCTTATTTTAGTTTCACAAGTGGATACTTAATATACTTTAAAATAACTAAATACACAAGACATTTTTATAATGAATATTTCATGAACGTAGTCATATTTCCTATGTTATTTTAAACAATTCAAGATTAATCTTTAATAAATTATGTATTAAAGCGCATTTCAGTGTTTTCGGGATATCCTGTATATTGGAGAAAATTGATAAAATCTATAGCGCGATCCCTGAATTAATTATTCTTTAATAAAGACATTTCATGTAGTATATATTATTCTTTTGTCGCTTTCTCAATCGAACTTTGGAATTGAGCAAGCATAATGAACGCTTGTGTACAAAATATTAACTACATTTGAAGTTTCTGTATAAACGGGCAAAAAACAATAATTTATAATTTACTGTATTTCTGCACTGTACCAGATGTAAGTCTGAATCACATAATCAAGGCATATATAACTGATAAATAACATTTTCAACTGGCAAAATTAAATTGTCTAAATAGTATCACAACCTGATGCTTATTTACAAGAATAAAAACTACTCAAGTAAGTAATACGCGATTTCTGATTAAAATAATTTATTTATAAATAACACATGAGTAATTATTCACTAAACATGATTTACATACATATTTTTAGAATTTTTAAATACATTATAAAAGTGTTCACGTACCTTTACATTCAGAGCAAAATGTTCGAATTTTAGGATAAATTTTCATGAAAGAAAATGGCGCAAGATTTACAAAACGATTACCTACATCTAAAGTTCTTAAGTTCTAACATCTAAAGTACGACAAAGGTATAAAAAATTGTTTTAAAATAATATAACATTTATAATACTTAGAATAATAAAATAGAACACTGTGACTGGGGGAAAACAGGCCTCAACGATAAACTCATTTTTAGTGATGGCAACTCATACGCAGGCCCGTTGCTAATAACGACGGCCCCGCTTGCATCTTAAAAATAATCGACGTTTTTATGCAATTCTACATACCTTTAATTTTATTTCCTTCGAGTGTGGATGTCATTTTTTACGTCATTTTTGCTGTTTTGCTGGCAGATTATCCGGAGCAGCACACACCCTCTAATGTATTTGCTCCTCCGGAAGCAAGAGCGTATGTCCTGCGCGTATTTGTGTAACCCCATTGTGTTAATCAGAATTTTCTGGTGTCACATTTTTTAGACCATTTTTTTACCGCGGAGATTCCGATCCTGAAGTATATTGATTAAGCAGGAGTAGCCAGAAATTTTTCATGGGAATGTTACGACTACTGCAACTCACATATATGTACACGTGTGTGCGATAAGGGAGTGAAGAAAGAATATACGTTTTGTATGGCAAAAAACTCCGCTTGGAGGGTTGTGACCCCCTATCCCCTCCTTGGCTACGCCACTGTACGCAAGCATAAGTTGTCATGTCATGAAAAACCGTCATAAGATGGCGAACTCCGAAGTTGTTCTGAGGTTTATACAAAATTAAAAAAATTTCTTTTAGTAAATTTTACTTTTGATACAGTTCGCATATTTGGTTTTAATACATTTCGGCCACCAAGGTGAGATGAAATATTACTAAATACGGCAACCCAGAATTTTCTTAACTATTGAATTTGACACTATGCAACTACAGTAGATTCCCTATAACACGGTACGTACGTTCCGTGTTATAGGAATCCGTGTTGTACGGGTCCTGCGCTATACTCCACCTGGAGTGCGGACTTCGTGGTATAATCGCGGCAAAACTTATTTGCGCTCCGTAAAAATGCAATGATGTTGCGTGTTGCCATTCAAAATGAATGTTAATTACAGGAGCTAAGGCGTCATAATATCAGAACATATGTCTCATTTTACCGTGTTGTACGAGTCTCTTTTAACGTGTTACACGAAAACGATCGTAATGTTTTCTTCGTGTTGTAGACCCATGTTATAAAGGGGCCAACTGTAATCTGTAAAAAATGAAAAATGAAATTAGTTATTTATTTAGTGCGAATTGACAGTGAGATAAACGTCCGTTTTATGTAACAAGTGTGATACTGCATTAAGAGTTCAATAAGGGAAATAAGCTTTTTCTCAGAAGTTATACATCACGAACGTTTTCATTTACAAAAGCGACATGATTTTCATCGGAGCAGGGTACATTTTTGACTTTTAAACTTAAATGATGCATCCATTGTTTCATGTAGGTTTTTTAATTAAGGTAAATCTTAATAAAGTCGTGTGTAACATAACTGCGCTAATGCATTGTCCACGCTTTGAAAAATGCAAGATAAAATTGTTGTCAACATTATGTAATGTTATTTATGTGGTATATACTATATATTAATGCTATAAATTAAACCTCACAAAGAGAATGATATGATGTAGAAATCAGGCATTTTTCGAAAGAGAAAAGATTTGTCTGCATACCATAAAGTTCTTTCTTTTTTGATCGCCAGTCACATTGACGTAGTTTTTGTGTCATGTTGCAATCGTCTAAAATTTGCACTCATGACGTCAACTTTTAGTCACGATGTGTTTTTTGAAGTATTTTTTCACGTTTTGAGATTCCGCATTACTGGGTTTAATTCGAATTATATATGTGTAAGGAAAATATGTGTTTCCCACCGTGCGGAGAACGGGTACGCAGCTAGTTAATACTATATGCAGTACCATTTTCCCCCTGGTGGTGAGTTTTCGAGGTTTTCTTTTCGCAAATAATAAATTCCCATGACCTCCTTAAACGCCACTATGTAATTTTTCTTGTGTTGTTTGGTCTAAAGATGGGTTTTGAAATATTTCTACATCTATATATATTTCTTTTACCGAGGACGATCAGTGACCGTACAAACCATCGTCACCACAATGATGTGAAGGATTAGGAGCCTTCAGTTTTGAAGTATCTAGTAAGAGGCTTATATTATTTCTTAAGGATGAGACGGGAGAATCGAGAAACAAGACCTGGGCCCATATTCGTAATGTGACATATGCTGTGTCTATTGTTCAACTTAGGGTACGTCTGTAATATAAATTCAAGTTTAATAACCCATTTTTATACTTAGTTTAAAATTGGTAGCCTTTTTTCATCTTTAATGTTATGTTGTGTTTTGATAGCATTTTAATTTTTTTCCCAAATTTTAATATTTTTTTAATTTAATGACGTTTTACGGTGTCCATTGAAAAGCTGTTATATTCACCTTGTATATAACACTTTGAATTAAAGTTACTAAATCTTTTCATTTTATGAACAACACATGACTTTTATTTGATTCGTAATTTTTACATGATGGTTAAATTTTCCATTTTAGATTATAGCATGGCAGTAAACGAGTTCGTTAAATAAACTTTTATTTTCAAAATAGTCCTGTTGGCTAACTCAGTATAAAAGAGAAACCTTTTTAATTAAAAACTGTAGCTTCAGATTCTTTCGAACTGTGTGCATTCCGTAAGAACTCGATATACTTTACTTCCTTATTTCAGATTCCTTTGGCATTTTTCTCTATCCTCCTCAGACATCTCACCCTATTAAATCAAATACTTTGAACATTTTGCTTTACTAGGTCTCGAAATTCCTTAGATCCCATTTTCTTCGAAAGAAATCAATTACAGTCAATCTACTGTTACTCAACATCATTCTCACCCCAGTTCAAACGGATTTTTTCCGGTGGAATACTTGTAAATAGAAACAAAAAATTCCAATTAAATATGCCTTCCTTCAGTGTTTCTTTTTCTTTGTGTACCAAATGGAAATATATAAATTTGAATTTCCGTAAGTGAAGTATGTTGCTTTCTGCATCATAAAAAAGGAATTAAAATCGAAAATTCTTCGTAATTTGAGTTTTTTAAACTCTGTTTTAATAAAGACAGCATTCTTCAACATGCAACAGCTTGCTTCTGATTACTTGAGTATGCATATATTGAATCTATGTAGCTAGAATATTACAAATCACTCAGTATATTGGAATGTTTAATAAGTTATCTCTATTTTATGATGATAGTAAATGAAAAGCACCACTTTTTTTCCCATTTTTCACATAGACGTTGAATTCCCTATGACATATCGTTGAAAGGAGACATGTCTTTTGAGACTAACGCAGAAGACAAAGTCCCTCGGTATACAATAAGTCCCTCGAGAACGAAATTTTTGCTCAGCCAGTGCATGCACCGTCAACAGTTCAACATTAGTTGTTCAACATGCATCAGTTTGAACAACTGATTATTCTAAGGGGCACTAGATAGTGCCCCTTCGACAGCGGTTAAAACAGCAAAACCTTGAACGTTTCCAAGTAGGTTTCCTCCGATTTTGCAACAAGTAGCTTCGCGCTTTCATTTAACGAAGTCACATTCTGATGTCTCTCTTTGTATATTGGCCATTTTTCTTTTCTATGTTTGACTCAAAATCAACAATTCTAGTTGATCCCTCTTGATGGTTTCATTCAGTTTAAACCATCTGTTTGAAAGCAGAAAAAACGTATTCAACATTTTCACAGGAATAAAAATAGTTATAATTGATTCGGGAAAATATTCAATTTTACTCAAAAGCTCAACTACTTACGTTAGTATAACTATCTGAGTATCTGTACTGAGTGCTTTGTAAGTTGTTTATTCTCTTGTATTTATGTTCTTTCTGTAGCTCTGTTTTACGATAAGTAAAGCTATATTTTACGTGTGAAGCCTACAGCGTAATTTTTAGCAAGAATACTTCAAATTCTTTCTTCGGAATAAAATCTAGTCTTTTTAAATTAGTTATGTATCTACAGATTTTTGGGTATCGCACTTAGTTGGAGTCCAAGTAATACTCATAAACTGATAACCAAGGAAACGCCAGGAAATACTTAAAAGTTACTCTCATAATTGCACAATATTGTTACAGAAATTCAAGCTGGCAGCAGAGAGATTTAGGGTCCTCTTTAATTGACTTCAGAAGCGCGATAATTGCACATAGAAGAATTTTTATTTTAAAGTAATAAATTACTTTGAGAGGTGCCTGGCTGATATTAAAAATTAATTTCTTTGATATGTTAAAAGAAAGAAAGTATTCATGTCAATGTTATACAAATGTCTACTGGGTCATTCCACGTCAGATCGAACAGTCCAGAGCACCACACCAACTCGGATTTTTCTCAAATTTTATATAGATGATTTATAGGCTAAGACATCAACAAATCTCAATTTTGAAGGTTCTTCGATAATTAATTACCGAGAAATTAATTATGCAAATTTTTAAGTTTTCTGCAAGATGCGCCAACTTTTTTCTCAATTCCTTAAATAACTCCTTACCTGTAAAAGTTACTGAAGTGAAAATTTGTTTCTAGGAGTAACTTTTTACGCTAATTCCAAAAATGTTATCGAAATTTGCGTATCTTCTATAGTTTATGCATGAGCACTGCATTTGCTAAAAAACATCATGAATTTTATTCGGCATGTCTGATCACAGACACATGTTTTAAATTTTTATATGTTGTTAAGATGGAATAATCCTACATCCCAAAAAATTTTCATCTTGGCTTTCTGCTCAGGAGCAGAGAAAAAAAATTGTATGTATGTACCTATATATGAGGATTTTCATATGCAGCATTTATGCGTAAGATGAGAAAATTCAGAAGCGTTAGTCAATTTTCCTATGTCTTTAAATTGATATCAGAAGTTTAACTACTAATCCAGGCATTTGCAAAAACTAGAAAATATATCAAAGTGCTTGTATGGGAAAACATAAAACAAACAAACAACAAAAAATACGTGTTTAAAATTTATTTCTTCGGCATATATGTAAAAAACGGACAGAACTTTCCGGTAGAGCTAATATATATATATATATATATATATATATACACAACACACATCCAAAACATTATTTTTAGTTGCGAATATACCTGAGTATTGCACCCATATCTGATTTTAATTTAAAATTGTATAAGTGATGTACAGACATGTTTCTCTTGTCTCTTCTTCTTAAGAAATTGTATATGATAAATAATATGCTGAACTAAGCTTATTAAACAGAAATGGAAATACGACAAAATAAGAAGAATAAAAGCTATTTTACAAACAGAAAAAAACTATTTTATAGCTGACTTAAACATATTAAGTGCGACAGTAATTTTTTTAATTGTATCACCAAATGTATATCACCAAATGTGCAATTTGACAATGTGCCTGACATCGCTATGCTACTTGCTGTGAAATACAAATTTAATACAGTATACAGTAAAACCTATTTTAAATTGCTGTATCCATCCACAAAACTAGCCAAAGCACAATTTTGTTCACAATCTGTTAAAGGTAAATAAGTACTGTAACTTACAGGAATTCAATTCTTTCAACAAACTTTGTTCCTTCTATTGACTTGAATGTCATACAGAATTCAAAAGATTTATTGGTTGATGGATGATTGCCAAAAACAGCAGGATTAAATTAAAAATAATTCTAAATTTTAATTTTAGAATTCTTTTTAATTTAACACTGCGTGTAACATGCATTTTTTGTTGTTTGTTTGTTTTACGTTTTCCGATGCAAGCAATTTTACGTATTTTCTAGTTTTTGCAAATACTTTGAGTAGCAGTTAAATTTCTGATATCAATTTAAAAGACATAGAAAAATTGACTAACGCTTCTGAATTTTCACATCTTACGTATAAATGCTGCATATGAAAATCCTCATATATAGGTACATACATACAATTTTTTTTCTCTGCTCCTGAGCAGAAAGCCAAGATGAAAATTTTTTGGGATGTAGGATTATTCCATCTTAACAACATATTAAAATTTAAAACATGTGTCTGTGATCAGACATGACGAAAAAAATTCATGATGTTTTTTAGCAAATGCAGTGCTCATGCATAAACTATAGAAGATACGCAAATTTCGATAACATTTTTGGAATCAGCGTAAAAAGTTACTCCTAGAAACAAATTTTCACTTCAGTAACTTTTACAGGTAAGGAATTATTTAAGGAATTGAGAAAAAAGTTGGCGCATCTTGCAGAAAACTTAAAAATTTGCATAATTAATTTCTCGGTAATTAATGATCGTAGAACCTCCAAAATTGAGATTTGTTGATGTCTTAGCCTATAAATCCTCTATATAAAATTTGAGGAAAATCTAAGTTGGCGTGGTGAACTTTTTCCAGTTTTTTGTTTGATTTGACGTGGAATGACCCTACTTGAATCACGAAGCATTTTATCAACACGGGTGACAAACCACCGACTTCATCTCGTCTTTATAGATTGTCGTAAAAGAAAAGGTATATTTCAAAGAAAAGATTAAGTAACTCCTTACTAATAATATTCAAGAAGAGCCCGAGTCATCATATGAAGCACCCAAGCTAAATGGAACTGTTAAATTGTGGATACATTATCGTAAGCTAAAGCGTTAACTGTCCTAGATAAGTATCCAGTGCCTCTCATTGATACACTGTTGCATGATGTAAAATCTACTATTTTTATGCACAATACACTGCTCCATAACATAAATTAGTAAATTCTTCATAACCCCGAGAAATATGCAAACCTGATTTCTCTAGAAATACAAATAGTCCAGCATTTAAGAAAAGTCAATTTACCAAAGTTGAAATTAATAATATTTCTAGTAATTACAAAAATACTTTCCCAAATCCAAAGTATATGGTCTCGATAAATGTCAGTAATATTAATGATTGAAACCCTGCTTCTTGTTATGGTTGTGGCATACATTGATTTATTAAAAACTAATGCCTAAACTGTTGTTGAAGAAAGAAAGGTTCATGTCTATGATATACAGATGTTTACTCGATTCACATCTTCAACACATCTACTTGACATTGAAATTTATGAAACTACAGGAACAGTTTGTATTGACACTAGAGCCAGTCAGCCAGTCAGTTGGTGAAAAGTTGCTGTTTGAGTTTTTAAAAAAGCATGGTCATATGCTTACAGAATTTCAACTTGCACTGTGTTGTGCTTACGTCAACCTTTGACTTAAAACATGGATACCACTACATGGAGGTCAACCCACCAGATGAAGAAAATACTGCATGAGCTAGCCCTTTTAGAATATTTTGGTAAAAAAGATTGCTATTTGGACTCTCGAACGCACCAGAGTCTTACGAAGGAATTCTGCAATGGGCTACCTACAGGTGTTCAGTTCTGACCTTTATGACAATATATTGTTTTGTCTCCAACCTTTGAACACCAAACTGAAAACTTAACTGCTGTTTTTGGAAGTCTTTGAACATTTAAGCAATGTGAAAAGAGAGAAAATGTAAATTTGCATGTTTTCATGTGAAGTATGTTGGGTTATTGGTAAGATGATTTGAAGTTGATCAAAATAAATTACAGCAATATAGAAGATACAACATCCAATAATAAAAAGCAATCATTTTTACACACATGTTCATGGCATAGAAAATATCTCAATTTTTTTTAGATATTTCTAGACCTCTCAGCAATTTGACAATGAAGAACAATGTTTAGAGATAGAATGAAATGAGCAACAAGCCCTCCATTCTCTAGAGCGATGCTTAGTAACCTCGTCGGTACTGAAGCAAGCTGATACTGCAAAGCCTTTTACTATACGAACCGATGCAAGCGGTTACGCTCTGGGTGCATTTCTTCTTCAGGAAGAAACTCCATCTAATTAACATCCTTTGAGTATACCAGTAGACTTCTATGATCCGCTAGAAAAGAATTACTCAATAATCGAACGAGAAGCTTTGGCTACTATCTGAACATTGGACAAGTTAAGATGATATACTGAAGATTCAGAGTTTAAACTGTCATCTGACCATCATTCATTGCACTGTCTCAGGAATTTAAATTCACCAACTGTAAGGTTAATCAGAAGGGTACATCAGATTCGACCGTACATCTTATAGATTGACTATGGTCCTGGAAAGTGTAAAATTGTAGCAGACATGCCTTCCAGACTAGTGTGTAGGGATGAGGAGATTTATGATTAATTAGTTACTTATATCCGAACAAGAAGTGTAGGTAATCTCAGGACGGAACAGTTACAGGATCCAGAATTAAAGAAAATAATAGATTGCTTTGGAAATGTCGATCTTTCCATTTGGACTGAAAGTGCATATTTTATTAACCAGCTGGATATTTTGGAGGAGATGGAACATTCAAAACCATTAACGTAAACGGTTAACGGTTACGGTTAACGGTAACGGTTAACCGTTAACGTTAACGTTATTTTAACATCGATCCTTAAAATAACGTTAATTTATGACGCTCCAGACAAAACGTCAATTCTAAGATTCTCTTTTCCGTTTAAAAAACGTTGAAATTTTCCTACTTCAGGTAAGATTGGAAATTGGCAGCGTTTTAAATCCGCATATTTAACGCAAAATAAACGTTCAAAATGCGCTTATGTTATGCGTGAATTTGATGTAACAAGTTTTACGTTTTACGTTTGCCAATTTCTAAAAAAGAATTCTTACAAATAGGTGTTTAAGTGTTGTGTAAACAAAATTTTACACATTCTGAGTAAATTTGCATAAATCTATAAAATTTTTTCAGATAAATAGAGCTTAAATATTAAATAAAACTATCCTTGCATTGATTGTCACGCAAAAGGAGGATGACGTCTCTATGACCTCAACTAATCGATCTACGCGAGAAATTATGTTCCGTGATTTTTTTAAAGAATGAAGGAATGAATTGTCTTCGCTTCTCTGTTTACTTTTTCGAGTCGTGATATCTCTTTAGATATTTAGCGTTGAAATTACTTGCAAGTTAAAAACGGTTATTTTTTAGAGATCTTTCGAACTGTATAAACAGTTTTTTCTTTTAGTTAGAGATAAAAATGTCGTTCTTATCAAAATTTAAACATGGCAGCAGATGCACTGGGAGCGATGAGTCGATCCCGGAATTGTTACTAACAGGACTTTTATTATTTAGATATATATAACTAAAATCTTTATAATACTCGCACTTCTATATCAATTTTCATATGAGAGATCACGTCTTTCCGTTTATTCGAGCACTTTTTTTTTTCACAACTCGTTCAACTATTAAAATGTTATTATTCAAAGTTAATTTTTATACCATGGTCCATAGTGAGTCGCAGCTGGTGCGTTCATAAATTTGTCCACTAGTTACTGTTAGTACGAAGGGGATCTTTATAGTTGAAGACGGAACTACAAGATGAGAGCACTTGCTCCTATTAAATCGAACTACTGTTAAAAAATGTGCTTTTACCTTGCTGAATGAATTCCTTTGGGATATGATTATCTTTACGTCTAATATGTGACAATATAATTCAATTTATCAGTGCACTCTAATTCCACAGGTGATCACGAAACAGTCACAGTGGTCCCCGAGTGTCACAAAACGCTCACACTGCGATTGGCAAGTTACTTGACTTCAATGTCCGGTCACTCTGACGCTTCGTTGTCATAGTCATCAAGTGACGTCACTTTAGAGTCACAAGGTGACTGCTCATACTTGTGACTCTAAAATGACGTCACAGTGACGTTTTTGTGACATTTAATGACTTTATTTTTTTGTATTTTAACTTGCAAGTTCGGCAATAATAACGAGAAAGTACGATTAAATATTGTTTAAGGAAAAGTTTGCTGACTTTTGCTTGGATTAAATTTTAAAAAATTAGAATTATTAAAGTTGAAAGTGCAGTTGTATGCGAAATTTATTTAATCGCGTAGAAATATCGCACTTCATAAGATTATTTTTAACAGCGAAAATATATTAAAGGACATATTAGTTATCTTTTACTATAAATCAGGCAAAAAATCTTACTTCTAGAAAATAATTTTTGTGTGCGAAAAAAAGAGTGTTTTAAATTGAGGAAGGGGATGTAATGTTTTTAATTAGAACTTATTCAATTTCCGAAATTTATGAATTTGAAAAAATACCTCTTAGTAATGTATCGAATTCAGCAAATGTTTAAGAAATTACTAAAATAGATGTATAATTTATAGGTTAATTTAAGACAGATATAAAGATAGATTAAAAATAACACTCAAACTCCTAAAAAGTAATACTTTAAAAAGAAAAAAAAGATTTTCAAATATTTAATTACATTCTGATATGAATAATAGTGTGTTTTTCCTACATTACGTAGTACGCCGATAAAATTTCAAATTTCAAAGTCATGTTTTTGTAATTAGTTAACCTTTTAAAGGAACTGTTGCATGGCTAAAAAGTGTAAAGCTTTGCATTCTTCTACCACCTGATGATCCGAGTTCTTATCTATCGTCAGGAACCGGAATCCCCCGAAGAGTTTCCGGATATGGCAGAATCACTTTTTCTCCCCCCCCCCTATTAGTTATTTTTCACACACACCGGTTCACATTTTTTTTCCTGCCTTGTCTCTATGTCGTCACATTGTAAGGTCAGAGGGTGACGTCCTGAGAGAGAAACCTGTACACCTCACGGTGAATATGCACCAACTTCGCAATGACAGCTCAAGACCGGATTGCGACTGTCACTTAAGAGGGACCATTTCACCAGGGAAGTTGGTCATTCACTTGGAGGCCAACTTGCTACCAAGGCAGATCTGCAGCAATTATGCAATGTCTAAAAAATAAATCAATCACATTTCTATGTATATCACCCGCCAATAAACCCAGTCGAGCATAAAAATAAGTGATTTAAAAACCTCGCTTGGCAATGTCGTAGGTGACAACCGTGCAGTGTAGACTGAATAGTTACCAGTTATTAGGTCTGCAATGAATGTGCAGTGTGAAACAACAAATTGCGCAGCAGGGTATCTAACTGTATCCAGGAAATTACTATTACGAACTTTAGAAGTTGAAGGTACTGTCTTAGGATGTGTTATCCATAATGATAACTTTGTGCTTGAATTTACACATTTTTAAAAAATTTCGACAGATTAACGTCACAGTTAAAAGTAAATATTCAGAGAAGTCAAGATCACAGAAATAATTTCGCGGAACAAAGTCCAAAATACGAAACTGGTACATTGGTTTGGGTAATTTTATCCATGGAGTAAAGTAAGCCAAGGTTAGGGTAGAAGTGTTTAGAAAGGACAAACCTTACATTTTGCTATTCCAGAAATCACCTACTTGCTTTGCAATAGCCAATAGCGACAAACCTAAAGAATTTTCGGATGTTTATTAAGCATCGGTTCCAACGAGTTTTCAAAATATCACAAAGACCCAATCTTCTGTGGTATCTACTAAGGATAAGAGTTATGCTTCGGATAAAGACTCTAGCTTTTGAAGAAATTATCTCGAGAAAATGCTGAAATGTGCCCGCTGCCATACCTCCTCACTGGGTTGACCTTCGGAGTTGTAGGAGGAGGCATTAAATACTCACCTTAAAAATAATAGTTATAAACCTGACTCAACCATTCATTTAACTGCTTCCATGTTTATTTTACTATTTGCGTATTTTCCTTGCTATTTACCCGTTTTCTAATTTTTTTTATTTTTTTAATGGTATTATGCGACTTTTGAGTTCTGTAGTTTAATCTGTTGTTACGATGTTGCATTATTGAGATCTACAAATGTTATTTTGACATACATATCTTTAATGCAACATCGTAATGTTGTTCTTTTGACGAAAAAATGTTCTTTTGATGTTAATTTTTTGATGTGTTGTTGTGTTTAATAAATTGTTTGGTTTGAACTCTGGGTGTCTTGACATTTGAGTGAAGACATGGAGCTAAAATATTCAATTTCTTCCTTTCATATAATAAATAAATAAAAAAATTATAATTGTTTAATCAATAATCATCGCTTTTGTTTTTCATTTAACAATTACATTAGGATTTATATTGCACTAGAAGATTTCACGTACTGCAATGGATTTTAGGGGGGGGGGAATGAAATGCCTCTCTAAGAAGGCAGATTTAAATACCAAATTTAAAAAATCTTTTTATCTCCTTTAATTTTTTTATTCAATGCACATGGCATAATCTACTTCTCACGACATTAAAAAAAGCCTTACTGAAACTTTTTTTTTCAAAATTCAAATAATACTGTCTTAGAACGCATGAACCTGCGTATAAATACTGGAATATTTTAAATGCTACAAGGCCATTACCATAGCACATTTGTTTTCTTTTCTTCGTATTTTTAAATCTCTGAGGATTTATGCAATGTAAAACTTACGGACTTCTTTCCTTCTTTTTAAATTTTTCCATTTAAAAAAAGCATCAATTTGTTTATTATGTAGATCTTTCCAATAGAGATTCACAAAAATACATAAAACCTTCTTTACAGATTTTCTTACGCATGCCACTATTATGTTCTAAAGTATGTATATTTCTGCAAATACGAAATACGTTTTTTTGGCCTTTCAAAAATTGAAAAAATTATATAATATCCAGAATGAGCTATGTTCCCTGAAGTGCTGGAAGCACAAGTATATCTTTTTTTTTACCCGCCACTTTATTCAAGAACATATCTTAAAAGTTCAAAGAGTCCTAAATTTGTCACAGTTTTTCTTTTTTAAGGAAAGGAAAGAGAAGGAAGCAGAAGAAGATGTTTTTAAATCTTCCTTTTTTCGCTTGCATTTGTGCATTTTTAAAATACATAAATGTTGCGCAACGTGAACGTATCTGAAATGTCATAATTCGTACTTCCCGAGTAGATAAACTGTATGAGTTTATTACTGAATAAAATATGAATTATAAACAGTGCTATTAGGTGGCAACAGTTTTTATGTGTATAAATTTTAGAAAAAGAGAAAGAATTGCAACTAAGAAATGAATATTTGATGCATATTCATTGAGTTTCAAAAATATTAATGTACCTCATCTAGTATTTATGCTTTGGAAGTGTTATATTGCCTTAAAATATTCACTTTTTCACATAAAGCAGTAAAACGGTTGAAAATGTCGCTTTAAATGAATATTTAAGTTTTATAACAAATACAGGGTATTCCAAGAAATTTTTAGTTCCGTTTCTTTATCCTATTTTTTAAAGATTTTTTAAAAATATTTCAGTACATAATGTTTTTTTCTTTAATTAATCTTAAAACATTACAATAGAAGCTAAAAGAAACAGTCCTATTAAATTTTTAGAAATGGGAGAATTATGCCACGAAAAATCAAATCCATATTCGTTACACACAGATTAGACTAATGTGTGTGTGAATACTTTATTTTATTTTATTTTTTTCTCTGAACTTACATTTTCTAGAAGATGAGAACGAATTTTAGAATACATAATCGCTAAAATACGAAACATATTACGTAATACAAATATTAGTAATTTTTATGTAACAACTATGCTTTCTTAAATGACATGTATGTATTAAAGATGAGTTCGGGCTCATTTTTTGAAGCCCGAGCCCGCCCGAGCCCGAAGACTTTTAATCCGAGCCCGCCCGAGCCAGAGCAATATTCTTAAAGTTGGAGCCCGAGCCCGAAATTTCAGCTAAATACAAATAAAATTAACTACTTCATTAAGAGGATACAATAAATTTTGGAGCTTCATACACCTTCTAGTCCCCCGTGCCGCCATTTTTTGAAATAAGTACGTCTATTTATCCCATGAATCACTTTTTAAGATCTGTTTCAAGGAGTATGTTCAACAAAGGAGAAATTTTTCACGAGCCCGAGCCCGCTCGAGCCCGAACGCAATCGTGAATTACAGAGCCCGAGCCCGAGTCGGGCCCGGGCTCGGGCTCGGGCTTTCGGGCTCGGGCTGAGCCCGTCTCATCTCTAGTATGTATGTATGTCAGTATGTAGGCTGTTTTTTTTAAACCTAAGCTATAGAGCAGTGGTTCTCAGCTTTTTAACTTCGCCCCACTCAACAAAGTCTAATTTACTGGGGTGCCCCCATCACATTTTCAAGCATACAGTCAGATTTTTATTCTTCGAGAATGAACATTTAGTCGAATTTTCTACAAAATAATGTTATTAGTAAAGTTTGGATGAACATTTCAAACGAAAATAAATACATTTTTTGAGTAAAAATACAAATAAATAAGATGATTTTTAAAAATATGCATCACTACTTGTTCTTTTATTTTTCTCGCGCCCCCCTTAGAAAATTCTGCGTCCCCTAGTGGGCTCGCCCCATCCGTCGGGAAACGCTGCTATAGAGTAAGATTATTATATTTTTTTAAATTATGCTTTATTTTTCCTAAATTTCTAGTAGAATTTTTTAAAACATGTAAACTTTTATTAATATATACATATATTGATCTCTTGTCCAAATACAAAAACTATATTTACAATTTTAAAAGTTTTATTTTAAGTTTTTGTTTTAAATTTGTAATGGATAACAGAAAAGTGCTTTTTTACAAAATATAAAGAAAAGAAATGCAGAATAAGCGAATATAAAACAATTTGTTCAATAATCAAATATAAAACAATTTGTTCAAAACAATTTGTTCGGTGCATTTCCCGATGGATATATGAAAATATCCAAAAATATCTTCTAAGCTATCTTATATTCTGTTTCTCAAATGTATATATTTTGCCATTTACGGGATTTTTCTGAGTAAGATTTTATCCTTTTCAAAAACATGACTAAAAAGATCTAGATTGAGCGATGTTCTCTGAAGTGCTAGAAGCACGAGGACGGTCTTTCCGCAATAACGTCCTTCAAGAACATATCTTAAAAGTTCAAACATTTTTAACCTTCATGTAGTTATTTGCTTTTAATTTTTCGTTTTCTAAGTTCTTGAAAATGCAGGTTTCTTTTATTTAAAATAAGTAAAAAGAATAGTTTGAGAAGATAGGTTTAAAATACGCAATACTTATGATTTACAGGAACGTTCCAAAAAGTTAAATATATTAGAAGTACAATTTTTTTGCACCAAAATTTCAAATTCTTACGTGCACTATCTGTTTTGTTTAGTAGAAAAAAGAGGTTCATGGCAAAACATGCAATAATTCTTGTAGATGGTAAAAAAAACTAATTTTTTATAGCTTAATACATGCAAAAAAATTGAATTTTAAAATTGCAAGACTTATTTCTTCTTTCTAAAAAGCGGTTAAAAAGGAAGGATTGTTAAAAAAAAATGTTTATTTCCTTACCTCCTCTAATACATAAGTACAAATGTATAGGAGGTAGAAGCAAGATATATACATACGAGATTTTTTTTAACTATAGGACAAGCAACGGGAAGGCTTTTTTTTTCTTTCTTTTTCAATAGCTGGGTAGTTGATAGTTTCAACTCCAGATATTAAAAATAATAGCTTACAAAACCGTTACCCCCCCCAATATATATATAATGAACATGCCATTATTCTAATCCTAATGCTGTCTTTTTTCCCCCTTTCTCCATGAATTTTAGAGAAGAGTACATTTTGAATCCATGATCTTTCCGCTTAAATATAAAAATATTTTAATGCTTTAGGGGCAATAATTTACTCCTATTTTTTCCTAGAAAAATAGGTTATCTTGAAATTTTTTAAATGCTCAGTCTGATAGCCTTCTTTCGGACAATAAATCTACGTGATTTCCATGATAAGAAGGGCTTTTTAAAAATTTCCAAGGTTATAAATTTCCCTTCCTCTTTTACAATTTTACAGAGTCCGTCGATCGTGCTGGCTTCGTGCATAATAGCGCCCTTTTCAGTAGACCAAAAGCAGAATAGTCTATCGATGTAACGTCAGAGGACTTCGCAGGAGCATTTTGACATATATGTAACGCCTGTATCAATTTTTTTCTAAGAGATAAGTGGTATTTTTCGAAGTATGACTGGTGGCTTCTTGAAGTTTCACTCTTTGAAATTAGTATAAATAAATTAAATTTCTTCTGTAAATATTGAACCTAACATTTCTTCATAATAGTACGTTGATTTGATTTTTCTATCTTTCCCCATACACTTTTTCATTAATTACCTTTCGTAGGAGATCCCTGTGACAATCCTTAACGAACCACAACTTTACTGAAACGTTCTTTTCAATGGCGGAATAGGTTTATATTTTGTATTTCTCTTCTTTTCCTATAATACATAGACTTCGTTGCA